>JASJET010000115.1:600000-1200000 GCA_034092305.1 Diaprepes abbreviatus
TTTTTTTGTTTTGCGAAGAATTAAAATTCACCGTGTTTTCTTCACGTCAAAACATCCGAACGACTGCGCCAATTGTTAGGTCGTGGTCGAGTGGTAAGGGTTTTTAAAAAACACTTTATTTTGCAGTCACACGACTAACAATAATTTTATTTTATTTTGGACTTTACACTTGATTTAAGATTTAAAATAACAATATATTCTGATTGATTAACTCTACTACTCTTAGACTTGACTGACTGACTTCGCTGTGCTGACTGATTTCTGAATTCTGACTGATGAGCGCAGGGCGAGTGCAGGTATTTATAGTATTAGGTATTTTTCCCATAATGCATTAGTTTCTTTGTTTGTTTTCGAGGAAGAGAAACAATAAGGCATTATTCATAGTCTAGACTTGTTGATGAAATATGATATTATTCTTTATTGTTTTGTTAATTCAGCGTCTAGGCTTGTTTATGATATCTGATACTTATTATTGTACTTTTAGTAAATTCAGCGTCTGGGCTTGTTTATGATATTTGAAACTGTTATTGCCTTTTTAGCAAATTCAGCATCTTTATTAAACACCTGCATCCGTTTGGGTAAATAACATATTAGATTACAGTGTTTATTAACTAGACCTGCAAGGTCAGCAGTTACGTGATAAACAATAACTTAGAATATTTTAATAATATTGGGTAATTTTGGATATAACATATATATATATATATATATATATATATATATATATATATATATATATATATATATATATTATTCCGGGTTTCAATCCGTTCGTTCAAAAAATCGTTTTCACGACGTTTCGTCAAAATCTCATTTGGCATTTTCAAATGCAGTTCGTGTCGTTACTCAGTCCTCAGCGAGTAACAAGACGAACCTCACTTGAAAATGCCAAATGAGATTTTGGCGAAACGTCGTGAAAACGATTTTTTGAACGAACGATTGAAACCCGGAATAACCAAACTATTCATATATATATATATATATATATATATATATATATATATATATATATATATATATAAATAGGTATAATTTGAAATAATAAAAGTTGTATAATATGAAAATTTCTACAATTTAAAAATATCTCAATTATTCATGGTGTTTCATGATTGCCTGCCGCTAAAAAAAATAGTTTTTTTTTATGGAATATCCTGTATATCCGTGCATATTTGGATTCCCCCAAGAACTATCCATATGACAGCATATTTGATTTTAAATGTTATTGCGAAGTTGCCAACTTTTTCAAAAAATTCACCAAATTTTGAAAAAAACATGGCCCTCTATAAAGTATTATATCTTTCAATCTACAACAATTATAGTACATAAAATTGACATTGAGAAATATAAATGTACCATTAGAGGTCTAATATAGCGCCTAAGCAATAATCGCATACAGGGTATTGGCCAAAAATTTCGCACATTTAACGAAATTACATTAATTTTTCTCCTATTTTTTAAATGTAACATCCTATACATAACTATTTTATCATATAGAGTTATTGTTTCTCTATCATTTTTTTTTTAATTTTCCTATACCTATCAGCGCTAATTTATCCGATATATTCACTCTTATTAATTGCATACAAAAATACGTCAACCTAGTGACATCTAGATAGATAGCCATGAGTAATAAACGCAAGAAGTAAACGTTGAAGTAGCATTTATCGTTTATTTCTCAGAATTGTATTAATTTTTTGCTCAAAAATATGTTAAAACTTTTATTGTTGCTATTATTGTTCTAGTAAATGAAAATGCAAATCATTTAAAAAGACAAGTTTGGTTATTTACTTATACCGAAAATAAGTTGTTAAAGAACAAATCTAAAATCAAGCAAAGATAAACCTTAAAGTACTAATTAAACTTAAAGTAGTTAATAAAAAAACACTAACTAATCAGTTGTTCAAAATGTCCTCGACCTTCTTGAATACACAGTTCCAAACGTTTGTCAAATTCACTACGCAAACTGCGACACGTTTCAATAATAATATCCTGACAATAATTTCTTATTCTGACACTCATTTCTTGTTTTGTTGTAAATGATATTTTATAAACTCAGTCTTTGACAAACGTAGTGGGCCACGAAACAGGTCCTCCCCTTCCAATCCAACGATCCGTGTATGTGACATTTAAAAAAGTTATGATAGACTCTGTATGATGGACTGGGGCACCATCATGAAGAAACAACATCGAGTTTCATTTGGAATTGGAGCCAATAGCTCAGGTAAAAGCTTTTTCTCCCATTACTCTTTGCTTAAAAAAGTATGGTCTAATTATGTTTTTACCAACAATACCTTCCCAAACATTTAAGGCCCACCCAGTTTGGGAATTGTATCTTACAAAATAAGAATTTTCCGCTACATAATAATGGAAATTGTGTCTGTGAACACTTCCGTTCCTACGAAATGTAGCATCATCTCCAAATAACATCGAGTCAACAAAAATTATTTGTTTATTTTATTCGGTTTTGAGCCCATTGACTGATAATATTCGGTGAACAATTTTTGAAATAATTGAATATGATAAGGGTACATTTTATGAGCCTTAAGCATTCGCTGAACCATTCTTCGTTCAACATCAGTTTGTCAAGAAAGTGGGCACTATCCAATATGCGGATTTTAGGTGACTATTAAAAGTACATTTAATTAATTTTCCCCAGTATGCGCGTTTTTTTTTAGTGTTTTTGTTGTATGCACGCTGCAGTTCGCTGTAAACGCTTCATAAGTTTTTCAAATGCTCTTCATTCATGCTGATGTCTCTCGGGAAATCGTTGTTGATAGATCTTTCCACTAATAGCGCATTCTTGTCACTAGTTTCCACAACAAAAATCATATCAACCATCTCGGCTTGTAAAATATTCAATATTCAAAATTGAAACCTTGAAGTTGTATTTTTATAAAACAAGTTAATACACTTTATTAGTGACAGATAAACGATAAATATTGCTTTGACGTTGATTTCTTCCTTTTAATACTCACGACCAATTAAATATCAATTGGTTGAAATATTTTTGCATTCAATTAATAAAAATGAATATACCTGAAAAACTAGCGCTGATAGGTATAAGAAAACTTTAAGAAGAGTGACAGAGAAACAAAAACTTTACGTGATAAAATAGTTATATACAGGGTGTTCCATATAAAAATCAAAGAAAAAATAATGTTCATTTCATTAAATGGGCAAAATCTTAGCAAACACATTGTATGAGATAATTGCTTAGGCGCTGTATTAGAACTTTAATAATACATTTATCTTTCTCAATGTCATTTTATTATCCTATAATTACTGCAGATTAAAAGATATAGTAGATTATAGAGGACCTTGTTTTCTTCAAAATTTGGTGAATTTTTTGAAAAAGTTGGCAACTTCGCAATAAAATTCAAAATCAGATATGCTATCATATTGGTTGTTTTTGGGGGAATCCAAATATGCAAAAAAATAGGGTATTCCGTTACATAAAAAAACTTTTTATGGGATATCTAGTATTTTATTAAACACCATGTATAAAAATATTTTTAGATTGCAGAAATTTTCATATTATACAATTTTTCTATTAACTCATTTTTAAAAATTTTTGTCAAATAAGAGAGCTAGGGTATTTTGTCACATTATTACGCCACCATGTATCGGAGATCGGCAATAATACTTTTTTTTAGTAATATTATCGAGTAATATTATTAAAATATTTTGTAAGGAATAATTTCAAAAATCCGAATATTAATAAATGAATAATCATTAATTTACAAAATAGAGTTATCAATTACTTCATCAATTAATAATTTTGAAAATAATTTTATCATTTAATGAAGTAATTGAGAATTTGTTTCTTAAAATTATGAGTTAATAAAGTAATTGGAAATTTTATAAAGTTATCAATTAATGAAGAAATAAATTAATTTCATTTTTCAAATTACCTATTACAAAAATAATTAATAATTTATTTTCCTAATACTAATAAAATAGTAATTTACCAGAATTAAATTAAAAAATTATTTTTTATTGAAACACTTAATATTTTACTTAAAGTAATGGAAAATTAACAGTAGGAAAAATTTGTTAAATGCATCGTTTAATTCTACGGAAAAAAATACAACAAAAAAGTATTTTACATCGCTGAAACATTTTGTACTTCAAAATAAAACAAATAATACATAATTAAAAATAAAATGACACTGCTTTTGCCCATGATGCTACGCTTTAGTTTCGTCAGTAGGATTCAAAATGGTCGAAAAAATTAAAATTTTCGATTTAACTTTAAAATCCTACAAAAAAAAAAAAAAAAAAATGGTGATGCCTAAGTAAGCATTTTACAATAATTCCATGTTTTTCCACACCTTTTGAATATCTTGACACCAATGCATCCATAAAACAAATCTGGTTTCCATACATACTACATTACATACATTGCTTTTTTTATGATGTTGCATTATTTGCAAAAAAACTTCATTAATTTAATTTTTAATTTAATTCAGAAAACAATACCAATTAATAATTGAATAATTTGGAAAGTATATTCCTAAAATCATTAAATACTTCGTCAATTGGTAATTTCAAAAATGAAGTTATGAATTACTTCGTTAATTAATAATTGTAGGAATAAAATTTTCAATTACTTTATCAATTGAAAATTTACTTGTTTCTTAATTACTAACTGAGAGAGTAACTGATACTTTCGATTTGCTGATTAATAACTTTTTTTTTTTGACGATTTTTGATATATAAATAATGGTGAACAGGTGCTGTTGCTGTGGCCATTTCAACGAACAACATCCTGCTGAGACGCCTAAAGAGAGAAAGACGCTATCCACATGAATGAAGAAGAGTCCGAAGGTGATAAATTTTAATCTATATTTATACAACTGTTATATGTACCTTAGTTTGTAACATCTGTGATATTTCTTAAATGTAAGACACATTATATGTTATTTTATTTATTTCAGTTTTATTTAAAGATGAATTTAGAATTCTAACAAATGTGCAATAAAGGGTATCTATATTACTGTACAATAATCTTCTTATGCCAAGAACGTACTCAAAGAGCCCACCATTCAGTTCCCAGTATACCAATTCCCAAATATAGACAACTGGAGTCAGAGCTGCCTAAACGTAGCTACAGAAGAACAATTGCATACCTAAATAGAAAAAAGTGCACCAAGTGATGTGATGCGACTGAAAATGTCTAGCACGTGCTTGTCCCAGGAGTGCGGTGACCATCAGACACGACTACGTGGTCCACTGGGTCCTGAAGACACTCCTAAAAAAACTGGGAACACCTAAAGAAACATCAAAAAATCTTAAATTTGGTAAACCTGCCATCCACTGTAATTACTCACACACAATGCTAGAGATGGGTAAATAAATGCAGGAAACTCACAGAGAAAAAACTATATGAACTTGACCTTTTCAAAAGCTAACCAACCCATTAGAGATAATTATTCTGGAGGTAGGCATTTCTCATATCTGGAATTACAGAGAGCAAGAAAAACTCAAACCTGCCGGGTATACTGTAAATTCAACCCAGAAAATAGATAACCGTAACATAGCAACAATACAGAGATACCTCAACTTGGTAACGGAGCTGTAAAATATTTTTTGATGTCCAGTCAGCCTGGGAGTCTTGGCGGTTGGCTGTTTCATCGAGATAGTATAGACAGATACCCACAAACATTTCTGCAACTTGCTCGAAAGAATTGGTGTCGAGAAGAACGAGTTACAAATAATGGTGACCAAGTGTACGTATTAACGAGCAGCATCCTAATGAGACGCCTAGAGGCAGGAAGACACAATCCGTATGAATGAAGAAGAGTCCACCGGTGATAAATTTTAATATGTATTTATACAACTGTGATATGTACCGTAGTTTGTAACATCTGTGATATTGTAATTTGTATGATATTTCTTAGACTAAAATACATTTCAGACACATTATGTGTGATTTTATTTATCTGTAGTTTTATTTTAAGATAAAGTTAGTAGCAAACAGGCAATAACGAAAATGTATAGTACCAAATTGAAACCGGAAATATCAAAACCAAAATCCAAAAAACCTTGAAGCGTCTTTAACCATGGAATGCCAGCGAAGAGGACAGAATACCGGTGACATCTACAAAATACTACCTGCAGCTCAGCAATATCTAACCACATTCATAACATTGATCTTACAAAACAAAATAAAGTTAACACAAGCAGATAGGAGAGAAAATGTGATACTGCTATACAAAAAAGGAGATGGAAAGAAACCTGCATATTATATGCCCATTGCATTACTCAACACAGATTATAAGATACTTATGGCCGTAATTACTGTTAAAGAAAACCTTCCAGACTGAGCTATTTCCCCTAATAGTTGGCTCGCGACAAGGTGTGGGGAACCATGCATGGTTTCATGCTCGATAAAAGCATAACCCAGTTGGCCAGACTCAGAAGGGCAACCTCTGGTATGATTTTCAAAAAGCATTTGATTCAATTTACCATAAACACCTGAAAAGGCTCATCGATTCTTTATCCCTCCATGTATATATCAAAGAAATAACGAAGCGTGTCATAAAACTGTGAGCAATTCGATGATGTCTACGAAATAACGACAGTGATGAAAAAAATTAAGTCTCAAAATGTGTGGCGTAAATTATTTTATAAAATTTTCGATGTAAAAAAATAATTACGCTTCCAAAAGTGCGCTGAAAATTATTATGATTCCAAAAATGCGGCAAAAAAAAACTACGCATCCAAAAGAACGACGAAAACTATTATAATTTTGAAAATTCGGCAAAAAATTATACTTTTAAAAATGCATTGAAAACTGTCATAATTCTTAAAATACGGTGAAGATAATAAATGTATTTTGATCTCCTGAACACGAATATGTTAATACAAATGGCCGGTGAGTGGTCTTTTAATTATTATAAACAATTTTAGCGGTAATGTGGCCTGGCGGCCATCATTCATGTGTCCCCACAGCTAGAACGCATCAATAATAAGAAATTCGGCCGGGTTGGGGTCCTTTAAAGCGCCGCACAGTGGGAAAAATGGATAAAAATCTGCATCAGACAAAAAGCAAACTTGGGCACTCGCAGGGTTCCTGGATTAGGGTATTGTCGCAGGTGTACCGTTGGAATACGATGTCCTAAGAAATTTAAAAAAATTATCCAGACCCTTTAAAATTTAATGATCTGATGAAGAGTGTGTCCATTTTTCCCCATTGTGCGCCGTATTTAGCTCTTCGTGCAGAATCAGTCGAATGTCGTGGCTATGCCTTACAGTTATATGTACTTTTAACTACGGATGCAATCCTAACATATTAATGAACCCCCATATGTGTATTAACAACAATAAGTATATAATAATATTTGCGCAAGATAAATCAATTTGCTATACAGGATGTCTCACGCTGACCGTCCATTCTATATAATCTAATATAGAATTAAAATTATGCGATTTAAATCTTGCAGATTTTTATAATGGGATTTACGGCGAAACTCTCATCACTTGAAGTAATGGCGATCTTATGCAACTTTCGGCTATACCGGACGTTGACCAAAACATACTTATTAAATGGATCAACCTGTATGGTATATTTTTTGTATTTCTTTCTGAGATAACTTTTACTCAAAGTTTTTTTGCCCTACTCTGACCGTTCTTGAGGAAATTTTTTTTTTTCAAATTTCGGCCATTAACAAAGTGCCGTCTAAAATTTAATATCGTTTCAAAAATAAAATAATGAAACTCGGAATTTTAGTTGTGGCTTTAAATATGATTGGACTCGACAATGAATTGTCTGAAAATGACATTTTAGATACAGGGAAGTGGAAAAGTAACACATTTTGAACTCTGAACTGAAAAAAAAATTCAATTACGATGCTACGTTGTTAATTCATTCAGTAAATAGGCCAGAACATTCCCTATCTGTCCATACCTAGCTAGGACAGGTTTCAACTAATTTACGATTTTTCGTAAAATCCTCCAAATCAGTTTTAGTAATTTTTGGCTAGTAGGCCATGATAAACAAACTAATATTATATTTCTGTTGTCCGTTATGATATCTTTCGTTGGAAACCTTGCATGTTCGATTTATAATTTTATTGCACTCGCCATGAATAAAAAACTCATATGTCAGCGTTTGTACGGAGTGTCCCGTTTTCGAGACTTTTAGGGGGTACTGGAGTTATTATCAGAGATACCATGTCGCGGTTTGCACTTTAGTTTCCTACTTTTTAATGAAACGAAAGACTCCGGTGTCAAAGGCTCTCTTAGTTTTTAATCTATAGGGTGATTTTGAAGAACTTTGTTTTTTAGACACAGGTCGTATTTCCGTTATGCGTTAATTTATCGAAAAGTTAAAAACTAGTTTTAATAGTTTTTTACTTAGAGTTCAATGGCGCAGCCAGTTTTTTTCTAAAAAGTTTAGTTTTTGAAACATTAACCAAACTTATCATTTTTTAAATAGGACACCCTGTATATTATTTTATATATTAATTAAGTATAATTTAAGCTTTTTCACAATATATAATATGTTTATTTTATTTTGAAAAACAAGGTCATAATTCGATATTTTCAATAATTTACATTATTTGTAATAGTAGGCAATGGCCAACTTGTAAGAAATAAAAGACCAATGTCCAAAACTTCACGGTTTTGCCAGATTGTTATTATTTATGAAATATTTATGTTACGTAGGTGTTTTTATTTTACTTTTTATTTATTTTGCATTTACAACGGCTGTTTATGATAATTATCAAAAGTATCATATGTTAGAATGTTTTATATAAAAGTCCCCAAGAAGCTTCTGAATTATATTTCAATAGGTAATGTATTGAAAGCGTTATCATTAGGACAATTCCTCATATTTGGCGATCATTTTTGTTAATGTTAGGTATCCAGAAAGAAGGCATTCTTTTCGAGCCATATCTACTCGTTTAAAAATAAATCTAGTTGAAAACGAATCTTTTATTCAGTAGCGTCCCAAAACATATGTCAGAAGATAGGAAGCGAAAAGAAACAAATGTGTTACTTTACACAGTAGCAATAACTTCAGCATCCTGTAGAAAAATAGAGAGAGAAGTTGGTGTAGCAAAATCTGACGCTGAAAGATTTTTACAAAAGTATAAATACCATCCATATAAATTTAAAATAGTGCACTATTTACACCCCGGAAATGATGAGCACTGAGTATCGTTTTGTCAATGGTATTTAGAACAAATTCGCACCAATGAATCTTTGGCAGATTTGTCATGTGGTCTGATGAATGTTATTTTTGAAATGCAGGAATTTTAAATCGTCACACGACCAGGCGTTGGTCTGTAGAAAAACCCCATTTAATTTTCGAAAGGGCGCCTCGGGGTTGGTGTCTCGTGTTTTATTTTGGGCAGACGCATAGCCCACAGGATGTATGAAGGGGGTTTCACAGCATGTAGATACCTAGAGAAAATTATTCCAGAATTGCTTGAAAAAGTTTCATTGGCCCATTTGAATTCCGCTTATCTTCAATGAGATGGTGCATCGAGTCACAGTTCTGGGCTGTTAAGGCCATTTCTGGACAATAACTTTCCTTAAAGGTGGATAGGTACCAATGGGCCAGTGGGATGGCCCGCACGATCTCCTGATATTTCCGTTCTGTTTTTCTTTATGGGGTTTTATGTAAAATCAAGTGTATAAGACACGACGTGAATCTATAGCGCAACTTTGTGAGGCAATTGGTTTGGCCTTCCAAACTCTTCATAATTGACCTATGATTCTTTTAAATGCGGCTAGAAGAATAACGAAACTCTGTCGATATTGCATTCGAGAAAACGGCCGTCATTCTGAAAACCATCTTTAAAAAACTCTTGGTTGTCTTTAGTTTCAGTATTCCTTCTTGGTTTTGTTACTTTAATTTTATGGAATAATGTTGTTTCTTTGCAATCAAATTTCAATATTCAGGTTTTATATTAACAATGTTGTTTAGCATAAGATATGTAATAATAATCAAGTGTTTACAACTGAAAATATAGAAAAACATTAAAATTAACTTTTAATCTTTGATATAATTATTATTGTAAAAATTTTGCATTTGTTTCTTATAAGTTGGCCATGGCCTACTGTTACAAATAAAGTAAATTATTGAAAATATTCATTTTGATCTTGTTTTCCAAAATAAAATAAACACATTATATATTTTTTAAAAGCTGAAATTATTTTTAATCTATGCCTAAAATAATATACAGGGTGTCCTATTTAAGAAATCGTAACTATGGTTAATATCTCAAAAACAAAACTTTTTAGAAAAACTGACTACGTAACTGAATTCTACGTAACAAACTCTATAAAAATAGATTTTATCTTTTTGATAAATTAAAAAAAAAATTTCAAAATCACCCTGTGGATTAAAAACTAAGAAAGCGATGGCAAATTTGACACTAAAGTGAAAACCGCAACACTATATCTTTGATAATAATTCCAATACCCCCAAATGTGTCAAAAATGGGACACTCTGTACACGTATTATTTTCAATTTTTCAGTAATATTTTTCATGAACAAACACGGTAGCAAATCGATAAATAATTAATTGTAACTGTCAGGACACGCCTCACCATAGAAACATGGAATTAGTTTGTTTAGCCTTCTTGTCAAAAATCACTAAAACTGCTTGTTCCTTGGAGGATTTTGAGAAAAATCGTAAATAAGTTGAAAATCGTTAAGTATGGGGACACCCTATATGGACAGATATGGAGTATTCTTGCCTATCTACCGAATGAATCAACAATGTAGCATATTATTTTAAAAAATTAAGTTTTTTAAAATTTTTTGATAGAGTTCAAAATTTGTTACTTTCCCGTTTCCCTGTAGATACAGATACAGATAAAATGTCATTTTCAGATAATTTATTGTCGAGCCCAATAATATCTAAAGCCACAAAAGGAATTCCGAGTTTCACTATTTTATTTGTGAAACGATATTCAATTTTAGATGACACCCTGTTAAAGGACGAAATTTGGAAAAATATTTTTTCCTCGAAAAACGGCTAAACTATGGAAAAAATTTTGAGTAAAAGTTATCGAAAATGAAAAAAGGAATACCAAAAAAATATAAATAGAGGATGATCCATTTAAAATCAGTAAGTTTTTTACAACTTCCGGTATACCCAGAAGTCGCACAAGATTGATGTTACTTCATGTGAAGAGAACATCACCGAAAACATCATTATACAAATTTGCAGGGTTCAAATCGCAACACTTCCCGAGATATTCTAATCGATGACCACCGCAAAACACCCTGTATATAATTATATCATTTATTTTTATTCTTCACAAATATTATTTATTCGCCCATAATACATCTCGTCAATTTTAATAATGCGATTTACCATTATCCTATTTTTAGGAAAGTGCTTTATATAAGAACGCTTTCATTAATTCAAAAATATATTAAACAATTAATTCATATGTTATCGTTATATAATCAAATATCACTCATAAAATACCATTCTCAATAAAAAAACTGTTTTCGCGTTCTGAAAAAATTGAACTGGTTGTTATACTCGTATGTTCAATCAACATGTTCGAACAAGAATAAACAACATCGCATAGCCATCCTATTCGAATGGTTCTTGCGATCGTAACCCGGTCGAATTTGTAAAACTGTTTATAATAATTAGATGACCACTCGACAACCAGCGCGGAACCTCTATTCAGCCTCCGGACTATAATGTATGTTAGAACAACTCTTTAATTCCAGTGGATGTGGTTATAAAAAGCAAAATTAATAAAAAACTGTGTTTTAAGTTGAATAATCTGTGAAAAATTATACAAATTACTCTTTCCATATTTATTCGAAAAGTCTCAACGTCTACAATCTTATAATCTAATAAAATTTTATGCTATGATATTGTTTCTTCCCCGAATTCCCATATAAGCCAATCTTCATCATTAATAAATCAGCAATAAATCATAGTTAATTGCCATCGATTTTCTATTATGCTTCATATAACACAGAATTACTTCGTGTAAAGTTAGAATCAGGGTTGGAAGCAATAGGTTTTAGTGAGTAGTTTCGAAATATACCCAATAATAATGAACTTACTGTGCCTGTTTATTTTGTATGACAGAGTGCTGTTTCAAAAATCTTTTTTTTTTTGTGATTTTCTTATACTTAGCGTAGAAATTCTTAATTTATAGTAGAATTATTGTTCCCCAAGACATATTAAAATTTGCATCAATTCATTTTTTAATCTCGTATTAGAATGATACTTAACATAAAAAGTGAGTGCTGTCCAAACACACGCAGTCCAAAGATTAAGAACAGCGCCAGGAGTATGTACAAAAATATGTCAAAATGTTTATCTGCATGAGGCCGAAATTTTGAGGATTGTATACTTGTATCAACTTTAACAAAAAAGTACTGCGATGCCAATCTATTGACGGCCCAATGTATGCTTGACGAAAAATAATCACTTAATAATTCATAAAAACTTATACTGCCATCAGAAGAGTAGTCTAAAAGTCTTGGCAGCAGTTGCAAAAGTTGCGCGCGGTAGCTGCAGAGCTCTTGATGGACTACTTTGATACGTGTTAGAAATGATATTTTAAATTTAGTTTTATATTTAAGGGGCCAGATTAAGGCGAGGAAAAGCAACTTGAATAAAAATTTTCAAAATTCTAACTTTCTCCTAAATATAGCTATAAAGCATTATATATTTTGAAAAACTCTTAAGAGATAAATAAGATAAGAAAATAATTTAAATGGTGTCCAATTAAAAATATAATCGAAATACGGAAAAAGTAAAAAAAGGAAGATTTTGAATTTCGCTGTGTATATCAGGAACTAGCAGAACTATAAAAATCTAATTTGCGGCACAGAAAGTATCACAAAAAATAGGAGATTAGGCAGCAAACTAGATCATTCCATCTTCTTTAATAAAGGATCTGGCATAGAAAAACTCGACGCCCTGTACTATAATAATAAAAAATGTACGCAATGTAATGTCAATTGTTAAATAAAACTTTATCTTTTTGTAAACTATGATAATTAATAAACTGTGATTTTCATATGTTGTAATTCCTTGCATTGGTCTTGATGAAAAATTTATATCTCCATTTGAGTCACGTCCGGCGCTCACCGAGATTTCCGTTCGCAACTTTGGCAACTGCTGCTAAGGCTTTTGGACTGCTCTTATGATTACAGTACAAGTTTTTATGACTTATTAAATGATTATCTTTCACCCAATATAAATTTTATAATCATGCAAATGAATCAGATGGACTACAAATTTTTTTAAATCTTTTTTCAAATGTGGTGCTTTCTGTCACTGTCTGTTCGCTTAATTTGCGTGGTCGCAATAAAGACTGGCAATCTTACCACTGGGATTAGAACTGAATTCAAAATTTACCAAAATCAATCTTGACATTCGTGGTTCCGTTTTGAGACGATTGTCTTGAGACAAGATGAACGACATGTAAAATTTTGTTTCTTTTCCTTGACATTATTCATTGTGTGCTTTAGTATCCCATAACAAACATTTCTTTTCAAAACTAAAAATAAATTTTTGAATAAAAAGATGTTTTCATTATTATTGCCCATATTAAACTAATAAATAATTATCATAAATTAACTATCTTCATATTTTACTCACCAAACTTTCCTCTAAAATTTTTATTAGATCCGACATCTAAAAGATTCAAAGCCAACTCTGTAACAATATCGCGCTGGTCAAAAGAGAAAATTGTTCGACCCCAGTTAATCCGATCTAATCTTATATCTATTACGTTGTTGACTGCAGCGGATTAATACGATAGGGAATACAAACAATTTGTCACACTTTCTATTGTTGTGCCCCTTCGGATGATAACATTGTTATCTGTATTGCCGGCGCACATCCCTGTAAGTCGATGGTTCGGCTTTCTTGTCGACATCTGTTAAACGAATTATAACATATACTACGATATGTTTAATTTATTTTCAAATCATTTTTATCTATTTTGTTATGAGCAAAATATTTTGCTATGCAATATAACCCATCTTTATATAAAATATACTGCACGGTCACCTGACGTAGATGAAAATTAGGGCGATACCTCCAATTTTCTAGACCTTTGCCATTGAGACTATAGTAAGCTAGCTTGTAATAGTATATATAGTATCGAGTAGCCAAATGATTCTATTTTGCCTAATTTAGTTGACAATTAGTGGCTATGTTTTCTAGGTGTTCCGTGTATACTACCAATTCGGAAATATTAGTGCTACTGTCAAACATAATTGCCCAATAATTAGATAACAAGAAAACATTTAAATATGTAAAGGCGATTTTTATATATAAATTCTTACCTTTTATCAAATATTAATATAGCTTAGCGACAGCTATTATAATCTTTGCTTTTATATAATTTAAACCCCATCTGATGCTCTTATCAAAAGATAGTTATTTTAAGTAACTGAAAATTAATGAAAAGTGCTTTTCAGAAACTGCTTACATAAAAAATGGTATCTTCTATATAAATAAATAAAATCGAAGTGTCTGTCTGTCTGTCTGTACGGGCTAATCTTTGAAACGGCTGAACCGATTAGGATGAAACTTTAAAGACACAAAGATAATGTTGTGAGGAGGGATATACGCTGCTTTTAATTATATCTTTCTGTCTGTCTGTTTGGACTAATTTTCGAAACAGAGGAACCGATTTCGATTTATCTTTACAGACATGAAGAAGAGGTTGTCAAGAGTGATATACGCTGCTTTTTTTCTGTCTGTCCGTCTGCACGGGCTAATCTTTAAAACAGCTGAACCGATTTCAATGAAACTTTACAGACATGAAGAGGAGATTGTCGGAAGTGATATGTGTTACTTTTTTATTGCTTATTATTTATAATAATTGTATTTATTATTTAATTCCCAAGTTTTACGCGGACGAAATCGCGGGTTAAAGTTAGTTGTAAATAAAAAATAAGATTTGATTTGAGACAATGTAGTTAATTTAAATTAGCTTTGCATTTGTCTTTATTTTTGTTTGTTTTTCAATTATTGTAACATAATTATCTTTCCAACATGCCATAAGGCACATCGAGATTTTCATCGTTTAAAGAATAAAATTGTCAATAGAATTTTTATAAAAAAATTTAACCGACTTCTAAAAGTGCGCTAAAAAGTGAAAAATAACTAGAAATTTTTATATGAAATTGAAATTTTTGAAGTCGGAGCCAAACTTATACCTGACAAAATGTGATTCGCATAAACAGATTAAAAATACTTTATTTGTAATTGCTTTCTTATCATTATTTGTATATATTAGTAGTTATTTATTTCATTTAGAAATAATTTGGCGGCGACTTCAAAAATTTCAATTTCATATAAAAATTTCTAGTTATTTTTCACTTTTTAGCGCACTTTTAAAAGTCGGTTCAATTTTTTATAAAAATTTTATTTTTCGATTTTTAGTTTTGAATTCATTATATATTCATAAATTATTTGAACTAAGTACTAATCGAGATTAGTGTTCCTCGCAATGATTCCAAAGTGGCCATTTTATCCAGAATTGTAAATCACCCTAAAATGAACCACTAAAAATTCCTTGATTCATAGAGTTCTCCAAATACCAATGAAATTGTGTCAAACAAATATTTAGTCTGCCATAATAAATCCCCTATCTTAAATTTCAAAACCCCCCAAAACCAAACCAATATCGATATTTAAAAAATTTGAGACGTAAATTTTTTAGACTGATATATTTCATATTGCATACTGAGTTTGTATTCGCCCCAAGAACTCCGCAATATCAATTTCAGATTAAACAGAAAAATGTAAAATTTTTAGTCCCTCATATTGTATGTTATCAACCCAATAGTTGTAAAAAATTATCTTTATATTCGTAATATACCACCCCTCAAACCCCTAATACTAAGTCTGAAAAAATGGAATAAGGTAAAATTTTCAACCCACCATATTGGACCCGCCATATTAAATTTCAAAAAAATAATTTGAACGTCTTAATCTAATCTAAATCTAAAATCTTCAAAGCCCTCTAGTACCAATTTTAGATGAAATCCAGAAATTTAAAATTTGTAAACGGTCATATTGTATTTGACATATTAGATTTTCTTAAAATAATTTTATTTTCGCTATTTACATCTTCAAAAACGATTTAGTTCCATATTTGAACATAATCGAAAAATGTAAAATTTTTAGTCAGCTATATTGCATTCGCCATATTGAATCCTGAAAAAATACTATTAAATTCAAAATTTACACCCTTAAGAACACTCTCTATCAGTTTTGGAGAAAGTCGAAAAATGTAAAACTTTTAGGACACCATATTGAGATTGAGTATTTCAAAAAATATTTTAATTTCGTAATTAACACTAACAAAAATCCCCTAATACTGACTTTAGACAAAATCGAGAGATGTAAAATCGTTAATCCGCCATCTTAGATCCGCCATATTTATTTTTTTTAAAATAATATCAGATTTGTAATGTGCTATCCCAAAAACTCCCTTATATCAGTTTTGAGAAAAATCGGACATAATTAATTTTTTATCCACCGTATTGGATACGCCATATTGAATTTTTTTAAAATAATTTTAGATTCCTCGTGCGACCCCGAAAACTCCACCGTACCAATTTTGGAGAAAATCGGACAAAATTGATTTTTTGTCCGTCATATTAAATTTTTTTTAAATATTTTGAATTTGCTGTATGCGATCTCGAAAACTCCCCCATACCAAATTTGGAGAAAATCGGACCAAATAAAATTTTTTTGTCCGCCATATTGGATCCGCCATATTGAATTTTTTAAAAATAATTTCAGATTCGTTATGCAAGATCCCGAAAACTCCCCCATTCCAATTTTGAAAAAAATCAGACAAAATTGATGTTTTCGTCCACCATATTGGATCCGCCATATTGAACTTTAAAATAATAATTTTTGGTTAGTCATGTGCGACCCCAAAAACTTCACCGTACCAATTTTGGAGAAAATCGGACAAAATTGATTTTTTTGTCCCCCTTAACGGATCCATTCTATTGAATTTTTAAAAAATATTTTTAATTCGTTATGTGCGACCTTGAAAACTCCCCCATAACAATTTTGTAGAAAATCGAACAAATTAAAATTTTTCTGTCCGCCATTTTGAATTTTTTAAAAATAAATCAGATTCGTTGGGTTCAATTCCTCCATATCAATTTTGGAGGAAATCCGACAAAATTAATTTTTTAGTCCACCATATTGTAAGCGCCATCTTGGATTTTACTGTACCAATTTGATCTAAAAAAATATGGGACCACCGCAATAACTTCCTGAACATAAGGCAAAAAATTTAATTCAAATTGGTCCAGCTGTTCCGGAGTAATCGGTGGACATATATAAAAAGATACATAGTCGACGAATTGAGAACTTCCTTCTTTTAGAAGTCGCTTAAAAAGAAAATATTTATTCTTAAATATTGAGGAAAAAAATTTTTAAAAAACTCAAAAAATCATAAATCCACTGCAGGCATATCAAACTTGTTTAGCAATAGTTATTTAAAAAAATAATTTTTCGGCTACTCCAATGACATTATTTTTGTTTAGTATTTTGTCATAATGAAAAAAATGGGTTTGACTGAAGCATGCTTTAATGTAACTTTAGTATTTTGATTAAAATGCATATTCAAAATACGTCTGGATGATGGCAGCAAGCTGCACAAAATGTCTAACTAAAAAAATAAATTTAACTACCGGACTAAGCAAGTTATAATAAGCATTAACTTGTCAATTATTAGCAACAGTAAAATTTTATTTACTGTAACATTTTAACATTATTTCTGTCTGTGAATATGAAGCTCTTGGGGGAGGGGGCGATCGCAAGCGAAAACGAGTTGTCCACGGGGGGAGGGGAACTGCCAGCAACATTCATATTTCTAGGTAAGGGGCAGGGTTGGATCTATTTTTCTGAATTCAAAGCTCCTGGGGGGGGGATCGAAAGCGAATGTGAGTTATCGATAGGGGGGGGGGGGGTGAAATGCCAACAGCATTCATATTCCTAGTGTAAGAGACAGAGTCGGGTCTATTTTCCTGATTTTGGAGCACGGGGGGCGATACTCTTTACAAAATGTATGCAATAGAAATATGCAAAACTTCTTTTGACCATGTATTTTTGATAAATGGATTGATAATATTAATGAAAGAGCTTTACAATAATCAATAAAAAAACATTTTCATAAAATTTTAATATGGTTTTAATCGACGCTCTAATCTCCCATCACGTTTTCGTTTAACAATCTTGTATATATTTTTTAAACAATATCACATTTAAATTCTCACTTAGATTAAAATTACAATAATATTACATCTAAAGTTAACTGATTAGTTTTAAAATTTTATGAAAAATTCCATGCATCCTGGAAAAAAATATCTTATTAAGATTTAATTAGGTTTTCATACCATAATGTGAATTTTTCAACTTTGTAGCAAAAGAAAACACAAAAATGCAATATTGCATTACATTTTTCCTTTATTTCATTAAATTAAATTAATTTTAAAGGCTATTCACATACCCTTGAACTCTAAATTTAAGCAAATTTGACATACTTTGGCTATATTCTTTTGAGTAATTATCAATTGATCAAAGTGAACAAAGTGAAACTGATAACTTCATGTTCTTTTGAATATGCATATACTTGTCATTGGGCTGAAGTGATCATGATTACTTCAAGTGATAGAAGTGAAAGTGATAATGACTCAAAAGAATAGTCCTTTTATCACTGTAAATATACCGATTTAAATATACACCTAAATTACCACAACATGAATAAAATGTAAATATACGCACACAGTCTGTTTGCGTAAAATTCAATTTTTGAAGCGACAATATCATGAAAACTTAAATTCTTGTATATATTTTTTATATCTTAATATAATCCAAAAAATATAATATATATGGTGTGCTATTTAAAACTAGGAAGCTACTCTTAATTTCCACTGTACGCTTAAGTGGGAAAAACATCAAATGACTTTTGTTCAGACTGAAATTTAATAATTATGTAGGCCACCAAAAATGACAAATTCTCGTTTCCAATATAATTTTCGTACGGCGCTGAACAGACGAGTCGTTCATTCACACACCATCTTGATTTCTACCATAGACGTAAGAGAAATTAATATTACGGATCCTCACGCTTAAAAAGAGATAAAACGTTTTCGAGGAGTAGTCCCTCTCTAATTTCGGTCAGGTAACAGGAGTACCCAATGACGTTTGGAGTATCATGTTTAGCTCCGCCATCAGAATGAGAGATACTATTCTTCGAAAACACTCTTTTTAAGAGTGAACCAACTTTTTTCTTTATTAAGTAATATCAATTTCTCTTACGTCTATGATTTCTCCCTACAAGACATGTTTTGCCACCTTTGACTAAACCTATGAACTATATCCTTTTTTATCCTTTGATTAATTTGCATATATGCATACTCAGGCGTGCTAATGTAGACAAAATATTTATAAACCCTCAAAAATTAATCTAAAAAATTGCAAATTTATTATGTTAAAACGTAAACATAGCAAAACAACTTTAGGCATGCGCGTTATAAAATGTTCAGCTGACCATCAACAGGACAAAACTCTGAAAATCTACTTGCCTATGTTTTGGTAAAATGTAAATATATACTTTGTGAATCTCATAATGCAAAATAAAAGAAACAAAATTCAAATAAATAAGGTACTGAAAATTCTATAAATCCATTTAATTCGCACACAGTCCACAAGTCAAAAACCATAAAACACAATAAAATTTTTATAAAAAAATTGAACCGACTTCCAAAAGTGCGCTAAAATATGAAAAATAACTATAAATTTTTCTATGAAATTGAAATTTTTGAAGTCGGCGTCAAATTAATACATGAAAAAATGTGATTAACATAAACAGATTTAAAATACTTTATTTGTAATTTTATTTAGAGATAATTTGGCGCCGACTTTAAAAATTTCAATTTCATAGAAAAATTTATAATTGTTTTTTACTTTTTAGCGTACTTTTAGAAGTCGGTTCAATTTTTTTTATAAAAATTTTATTTTTAGATTTTTAGTTTTGAATTCATTATGACATCCATAAATTATTTGAACTAAGTATTAATCGAGATTAGTGTACCTCGCAATGACTCCAAGGTGGCAAAAAAGTACTCGTTTTATCCATAGTTGTAAATCACCCTAAAATGAATCCCTAAAAATCCTTTGAATCTTAGAGTTCTGCAAGTATCAGTGAAATTGTGTCAAACAAATATTTAGTCTGTCATAGTAAATTCACTATCTTAAATTTCAAATTAATTTTAGATTGGTAATATTATATATATATATATATATATATATATATATATATATATATATATATATATATATATATATATATATATATATATATATATATATATATATATATATATATATATATATATATATATATATATATGCTGTGTGTTGAATTTGTATACGCCCCAAGAACCCCGCAATAACAATTTAAAACAAAATAGAATAATGAAAAATTTTCAGTCCCTTATATTGTATCTTATCAACCTAATAGTTGTAAAAAAATAACTTCATATTTGTAATACATGACCCCGAAAAACTTAATACCAAATCTGAAAAAAAGGGAATAAGGCAAAATTTTCAACCCACCATATTGGATCCGCCATATTGAATTTCAAAGAAATAATTTTAACGTCTTAATCTAATCTAAACCATTCAAAACCCTCTAGTACCAGTTTTGGATGAATGCCGGAAATTTATAATTTCTTGACCATTGCATCTGACATATTAAATTTTCTTAAAATAATTTTATATTCGCTATTTACGTCCTTAAAAACGATTCAGCTCCCCCTTTAAACAAAGTCGAAAAATATAAAATTTTTAGTCCGCTATATTGGATTCGCCATATTGAATCCTGAAAAAATACTTTTAAATTCATAGTTTAAACTCTCAAGGACCCCTTATATCAGTTTTGGAGAAAATCGAAAAATGTAAAATTTTTAGGACGCCATATTGAATCCGCCGGATTGAATTTTTCAAAAAATATTTTAAATTCGGAATTAACACTAACAAAAATCCTCCAATACTGATTTTGGACAAAATCAGATGATGCAGAATCTTTAATCCGCCATCTTAGATCCGCCATATTTATTTTTTTTTAAATAATTTCAGATTCATAATGTGCGATTTCAAAAACTCCCCCCATACCAATTTTGAAAAAAATCGGACAAAGTTAATTTTTGATCCGCCATATTAGATACGTCATATTAAATTTTTTAAAAATTATTTTAGATTCGTTATGTGCGACTCCAAAAACTCCCCTATACCATTTTTGGAGAAAATCGGAAAAAATTGATTTTTCCGTAGGCCATATTAGATCCGCCATACTGAATTTTTTAAAAATATGTGCTGCCCTGAAAACTCCCTCGTACTAATTTTGGAGAAAATCGGAGAAAATTAATTTTTTTTTGTCCGCCATATTGGATCTGCCATATTGAGAAATTTAAAAATATTTTGGATTCGCTATGTGCGACCCCGGAAACTCTCTCACACCAATTTCAGAGAAAATCGGACAAAATTAAATTTTTTTATCCGCATATTGAATTTTTTAAATATAATTTCAGATCCGTTTGTACGACCAAATTCTCCCATACCAATTTTCGAGAAAATCGGACAAAATTAATTTTTTTGGCCGCCATATTGTCAGCGTCATCTTGGATTTTACTGCACCAATTTCGTACAAAAAATATGGGACCACCGCAGCAACTTCCTGAATTTAACGTAAAAAAATTCGTTCAAATCGGTGTCGTCGTTCCTGAGTAATCGGTTTACATACATAAAAAAACATACATAGTCGACGAATTGAGAACCTCCTTTTTTTTAGAAATCGGTTAAAAATGGTGTCGAACTAGTTTATACTGTTTGATTACCAGTAAGGCTAGAAGACTAACCAATCGATAATAGAAAATCGGTTATGCCCAAGCTGACAAATATTAATATGGGGCGCACCATGGGCACAAATGAACTTTTTCGTCCGTGTTTTATCGTTTTTGGCTTCAACAGCCTACAATAATCGGGATACATTATAGAGGTCAGTAGTGCTGTCCTGATGCCCACAAGCCATATCATAATTTTTTAAATTATCATCTGTAATATGACAAAAGAAGATGTGAACTAAAATTCACCAAAGATTATTTATAGCTATAATAATATTTGCTTTCACAAATGCTTTTCATGAAGTATTCACAACCTCCCTTATTTTGAAATTTTTTTAATTATATTAATAAAATATGGTTGGTATTAAAGTTGTTTTAGAAATATTAACTAGAATTGATGTTATAATTAGCAGAAAAATATTGGAATCTTATAAGGTCGGTTCTTACTTCCAACAATTAACTAACACTAAGAATTTCCACTAAATTAACACAGTGCAGAATAAAAATGCGTCGTTCCTAGTAATTTAATAATTAGTAAAAATTAAGTATGACCAATAAGAATCGTTCATTGATATTCTAACATAAAAGTTAAAAGTAAATTTTTTGCTTTTCAATTGCGGTTATTTGACTAATTTTATTGTAAAGTTACTATTTTTATTTTAAACGTTATTTTTTCTATTCAGGTGTACTTGTAAAGTTTTTCTCCAGTCGAAAACATTCGAAAGGGAATATTTGTAATATTTAACTTGCAAGTAAAAATTATCGATGCAAATTATTTGTGTTAGTTGTTGTTTTAGAAGTACGAACCAACTAATACAGAATCCATAATCTGTAAATTGTATTAATAATAGGGCGGCTTCATTATTTCCAAAAGTTGAATTTTGTTTTATAATATAGGTATTGATTATAATGACATAAAAGCAATAAAAATTTAGTAATTTCTTTACAACCACAAAAATTATGCTATTTCTTTGAAATAGGATGACAAATTAGTAGACCAGTCACTATGAAGAAAAACGGCCTAAATGACGCTGACCAACTGCGATGCCAACTGTGAACCGAGGGGTGACAATTGATGACTGCCAATATAAACCACATTTTGGTCAGTTTGAGGCGATACTTGTTATATCCGTAACTAATTTTATTGATGACAGGGAGTACAGTTTACATATTTTACTTGCTGTTAACGTTTTATTTAGTTTTGAGAACTGGGTGGTTCGGTTTAATTTGCTTTATTTAACCACAATGGTTAGCAATTTCTTAAATTTTTACGGCGTAGATAATTTATTTAAGAGCACAAATATTGTTGCCCTGCTTCTTAAAGCGGAAAACCATAAAGTAACTTTGGTTTTGTTCAAGAGAGCAAACGTTTTTAAATATACTGTGGTACTTAAGAGATAACAGAATCTATAAATGTATAACTATTAAAAATATAGTCTACCGAATAGTTCTAAGGAAAATTTAAATATTTCAAAGATTCTAAGTTTCAGGTGATTATGGGACAGTTTTTTTTTCAAGATGCTAATTTTAAATGTTGGAGCACACAGTATATATATATATATATATATATATATATATATTAAAAAAGTAGGGTTTATATTTCCAATGGAACATTAAAAACATTGATATGTATAAAACCTATGATAGGCACCGGTGCACTAAAAAATAAAAGTCTTTAAAAATTCAGTTAGAAACAAAGTGCAGTTCTTTAAGGACTATTTGAGAAAAAAGAACAAATTCCTTGCAAATTGGATAAAAATATGCGAATATTTTAATTGGCAGATACAGCGTTTAACATTATCATGTAAATATAATTTTTTTTTTCAAATAAGAACTCTTATTTTTCAATGCAACAAGCCTGAGAAAGGGGAATTTTAAATTTCTCACTGCAAATAAAAATGAGGTTTCCATTGAAAAAAAAAACTTGGCTAAATGGCTAAAAAGTGAAAAATAACTAGACATTTTTATATGAAATTTTAATTTTTGAAGTGTGCACCAAACTAATACCTGACAAAATGTAATTCGCATAAATAGATTAAAAATACTTTATTCGTAATTGCTTTTTTACCACAATTTGTATAAATTAGTAGTTATCTGTTTCATTTAAAAATAATTTGGCGCCGACTTCAAAAATTTCAATTTCATATAAAAATTTATAGTTATTTTTCACTTTTTAGCGCACTTTTAGAAGTAGATTCAATTTTTTTTATAAAAATTTTATTTTTCGTCTTTTAGTTTTGAATTCATTATGACATCTATAAATTATTTGAACCAAGTACTAATCGAGATTAGTGTACCTCGTAATGATTCCAAAGTGGCAAAAAAGTACCTATTTTATCCGAAGTTGTAAATAACCCTAAAATGTACCACTAAAAATTCAATGATTCTTAGGGTTCTCCAAATACTAGTGAAATTGTGTCGAACAAATGTTTAGTCTGTCCTATCTTAAATTTCAAATTAATTTTAGATTGGTAATGTAGGCCCCAAAACCTTCCAATATCGATATTTAAAGAATTTGAGATGTAAATTTCTTATTCCGATATATTTTATACTGCCCCTAGTATGAATTTTGGATAAAATCCAGAAATTTAAAATTTCTGGGCCGTCACATTGCATCTGATATATTAGATTTTCTAAAAATAATTTTATATTCGCTATTTACATCCTCAAAAACGATTCAGTCCCACATTTGAACAAAATTGAAAAATGTAAAATTTTTAGTCCGCCATATTGAATTCTGAAAAAATACTTTTAAATTCATAATTTACACCCTATATCAGTTTCGAAGAAAATCGAAAAATATAAAATTTTAGGACTCCCTATTGAATCCGCCAGATTGAGTTTTTCAAAAAATCTTTTAAAATCGTAATTAACAACAAAACAAAAATCCCTCAATACTGATTTTAGACAAAATCGAGAGATGAATCTTTAGTCCGCCATCTTGAATCCGCCATATTTAATTTCTTTTTTAATAATGTCAGATTCGTAATGTGCGATCCTAAAAACCCCCATATCAATTTTGAAAAAAATCGGACTAAATTAATTTTTATCCGTCATATTGGATACGCCTTATTGATTTTTTTAAAAAATAATTTCAAATTCGTTATATGCGACCCCGAAAAATCCTATACCAATTTTGGAGAAAATCGAACAAAATCGGTTTTTTCACCCGCCATATTGTATCCGCCATGTTGAATTCTTTAAAAATAATTTTATATTCGTCATATGCGAGCCCGAAAACTCTCCTGTACCAATTTTGGAGAAAATCGAACAAAACTGATTTTTTTGTTCGCCATATTGGATCCGCCATATTAATTTTTTTAAAAATAATTTTGGATTCGTCATGTGCGACCCTGAAAACTCCTCTGTACTGATTTTGAAGAAAATCGGACAAATTTGATTTTTTGTCCGCCATATTGGATTCACCATATTGAATTTTTTAAAAATATTTTGGATTCGTTATGCGCGACCCCAAAAACTCCCCCACACCAATTTTAGAGAAAATCGGACAAAATTAAATTTTCTTGTCCGTCATATTGGATCCGCTATTTTGAATTTTTTAAAAATAATTTCAGATCCGTTGTGTACAACCCCGAGAATTTCCCCATACCAATTTTGGGAAAAATCGGATAAAATTAATTTTTTTGCCGCCATATTGTCAGCACCATCTTGGATTTTACTGCACCAATTTCGTTCAAAAAAATATGTGACCAACTTCCTGAACATAACGTAAAAAATTTCATTCAAATCGCTGTCGCCGTTCCGGTGTAATCGGTGTACATACATAAAAAAAACCATACAGAGTCGATGAATTTTTTAGAAGTCGGTTGAAAATAAAAAAAGTCACTTTTCTTTTTGTGATTCCGACGTAAAAAAAACTTAGCTTTCGATTGCATTCACTTCAAAAATATTTAAAATGATTATCTTAGGATTGTAAAGAAATGCCTCATATGCCGAAGTAGCTTTAATAAATTTCTTGAAAAAAAAAGGCGAAAGCGTGTATGACGAATTATCAACGACTTTTTGTTTGTTTTCATGCAATGGAAAATGTTGACAATTTTTTCATTAAAGATGTAAATAAATCGATTTAAAGCCATTATCGAAAAAACTGCACCCTCACCATCACAGTGTTAATTTGAGGCTACCGTAAGTTAATAAATATATGAGTGAATGTCAATAAATCTAATCACTGTTTTGTAGTCTTCAATTTTCTTTAGGTATTACCATTGTATATACATCTTATACAATAGGATTACATAGGTTTAAAAATATTTTGCTTTTGTTACAATAAGTAGCAAACTCTTATGGGGAGTGAAGGCTGCAAATTATTATACTAGGTAACGGAAATACATATGAGTGCTTCATTACGGTACTCACCCCTCACCATAAATCAACAAGAAATATTCATAAAAATTATGTCGTCATTTTGTAATCCCTAAACTAAAAATATTTTTTAATAATACTGAGCAAAGCATATATTTCAATCAAATTTTCGATATTCTGACGAGTTTGGATCGAATAACTTAATAAATATAAATTGGAAATAGTATTAAATAAAAATATTTACTTTTGCGCAATAAAAATACATTATACCAATCATAACTTCAAGTCAGTCTTTTTGTTAGTGCCATTAAACGAGAATTCGGTAAAGTTAAGAAGGTGTAAATATAAATCCCAAGTTTTAGGAATTCTGCCACACCATAAAGACAAGGTAATTTTTACAGACCAGAAAAACTCAAAATATATTTTCAATTTATGGGGCGTACTAAAATTTTTATAGTTTTTTTGCGTAAATAAACGAAACTAAGTTATAGTAAAAAACCGCTATTCAAATAATGACTTAAGTAAATATAATATTTAGTTTTCTTGGACAATTTGCTTATATTCAGATAATTGTTCTTGCAATTTACTTTTGGACCTTTTGTCATCATTTCTAAAAATAACTTTAACTATTTAAAAGATTTATTGGATATACTATTATACTACACTCTTAAAGAAAAACGCTGTATATTGAAAAAATGATAAGTATAGCTCGCGGAACTTGGTACACCGATTTCCGTGAAACTTTGGGTTTAGTTACCTGGATCCCCAAGGTTTATCGAACGGGTAGTCATTTCTGCCAACACGTCGTAATAAAAATGTACGGCCAGGGGTGAGTTTGTAGATTATTTTATCCTGTAACTAAAGTTAAATATTGTTAGTTTTGACAACGCGAATTGGATAAGTTTGCGAGCATAAGAAGCTCAAATGTTTTTCAAAAAAATCCTGGAATTCTATGTAGAGTTAATCACCTAAATACTGCACTTCAGTAATTTAGACTTTCACGTAACTTACGAACCAAAATCCCTGAGGGCTCCTTTATTTGGAAATACCTTTGCCTGCCAACCTCGTAAACAGGGGGCTGTGTTCCTCATTTTAGTTTGAAAAGGGCAAATCTTCAGAATTTAAATGAATTGCGTGTTAAATTTTAGTTTATTTATTGTCAGAAAATTGCCGCCTTTTACCTGTGTGCAAGTGTTAGGCCTAATCGGAAAACACCAGCAATTTTTAACGGCACCTTGTCGGAATGTTATAGCTGAACTTCCCGAATAATCGCATAATCCTTTCTCAAATGTAGGTAGAGCAGGATTATCAAATTTAGGAGAAGAACTTGTAGAAATTTAGAAATGGATACAATGAGTTCTGACCTCAAGATCGATAGCAGTACTCTACAGTGCGGTCGTAAATTTACTTTCCAAAAAAAAGGAACAGACAAGAGTAGTGAGTGTGGGGATTTGTTATTGTTGTCAAAATTTGAAGCTTAACAAATTGTTGGTGTTTTACAGCTCACTAAGAAGGTTTAAGTCTTAGATCCGATCTAACTGACACGGAAGTTCAATCTTCTAGTTGGGTAGTTTTGTTTTGTTTATGACAGTTGTTATAATTTGTATTACATAGATCAACAAGTCAACTCTTATATAGCAAAATTAAGGATACACATCTAGCGATAAAGCCTTGAAATCGATAAAAAGAATAGTTATCTCCCGAAAATAAACGAAATTTTACATTTTTGATGTTTCGGTAATAAAAGATACGATTTTAAACTTGCTTTTGGCTTACTGTTATTCTTGTCAATTTAAACTCTCGACTGCTACTAGAGGCTTTTAAACTTACAGTATATTAGTAAATTATAAATTCAATTTTTAATATTTTGATATTAGGTACAAATTCTAGGAGGGACGGGGGCGTTATATTTATTTTTTGTTGCAAAGGGGGGCGGTGGTTCAGAAAAGTTTGTGAACCTATGCTCTAATTCGATAAATATAATTGAAAATTATTTTTGAAGGTTAAAAAAAAATGATGAAACTTCTTATTTTTTTCCTAAATTTTTTTCCGGATGCTTTATACTGGAGCGGAATCTTCAGCGGATCTAAATGCTGCGTGGTTGTTTTGTTTCGAAAATAAGTTGCGTATTTTGTCAGCCGATGATGCTAATTCGATACCTGCCTCGTTGTTGCTGTTATAATCCCATTCAGTGCCATGCCTATTGAAATCACCAATGTAGAGCACAGGAAGGTCATGTAGTGGAAGCATAGTTGTAGGCTACGTCATCACAGGCGATTTATACATGTTAGTTATTGTAAGAGACAAATATTATTTGTGCAATTAGTAGATAATAGTCGAGCGTTTCTAATGACGTTCTTTACGTACGTTGCAGTCCCATAAACATGGTGGGAAATTGTTCCGAGTACCGTGTATCCAGGAATGACACCTCTACGTGGGAACTGTTCCTCGTTTTAAGTGTGTGTTTTCTGTAGAGCCACCAGATCGATGTTGTCGTCGCTCATATGTTGCAAATTTTTGTTGTCAATTACACAAGAATGTGATTTATTTATATCACATTTTAAATGACCAAGTTTTGATTAAAACAGAGTGTAACACACGTTTAGGAAAAACTTCCAAATATATTTTTTATTAGGCCACTTAACGGTCAAGCAAAAATTACATAAAATTTTAAACCAAAAAGATTAGGTATTATTAATGTGCTTGAAAGAGTTAGTTAAAACAATTTGACAGAAACGTTGTTATTTGGGCGCACATTTCCTCACGAAATCGCGCTAAAAAATTTCAAAAGTCGACAAGCTAGCCAATTAATCTAATCGCGGCCGTTCTCAGGCCTAAAATTTTATTAAGTGAAGATTTATTTATATATTATTTATTTTACTGGCTTGCTCTACCAGGAATGACATCCGCTAGAACAGCCGTTCCCAACCTTTCTCCTCTTGCGAACCCTTTCTAAAAACCAGAATAAATTGGCGAACCCCCTGTGTAATCATTAGAAACAGAAATGAAACAGTAAAACTGGGTCATTAAAATTTATTTTCCATGTTGGATAACAGTTTATAACAAAAAAACTAAAACATAACCGTAAAATATTTACAGGCAAACATTATTAGAACTAAAGAGCTTAACCTACAAAAAAGAATTAGTACAAAATGAAAACAATAATAGAGAACTTGAAAAATGCCCTAACTGGGATATTTGTCGCTGTTTGATAGAACAAAGTAATTTAAAATTTGGTTCCATGTCTGAAAGTGTGAGTCTAACATCAGGTTCTGCATTTAAACTGTTTCTGTACTTATCTTTCAGGTAAGTGTATGTTGAAAAGCTTTTCTCCCATAGTTATATTGTACAAAAGGGCAATAAAATATTAATTGCTTTTTCCGCCAAAACAGGATACTCATTTCTTACACAGAGTCAAAAATTAATTAAAGAGTAATCTTTCAAAACAGTTTTTAGGGAATTGTTAGAGGATAAGTCAATGAGCTTTTCGTATTCCATTAAAGTTAAAGGAGTATCCGAAGTTATATCTCCTTGAAAATGATTACGTATCCCGTTCTTCTATTCAGATATAATAGGTTTATTAGAAAAATAGTCCTTGAACGTTAAATGTTGTTTGAAATGTTCAGTAATGTCCTTTTTAATATTTTCGTTAAGCTGAATTTCATTTTCTAATAAAATGGTGATGAGAGAACATTCAGATAGATTTAAATCATTTAATTTAGAAAACATATCGGCTAAGTATGCAAGTTATTGCAGACAAAAATTATCAGATACACCAGAGGACAAATAAAATTGAAGATAAAAAAATGCTTAAACTTCAGACTTCCACTTAAACAAGCGGATCAAAACATTGCAACGAAAAAGTAATATAAAGTAGTAAGTAAACTTGGATGCTTTCAATCTCTTTCAATTTCGATTTTATAATATATACAATTTTTACAGCGTTGCTTAAAGTATTGGATAACTCTGCAGGAATGCGCTTACAGGCCAGTGCTTATTTATGAATACAGCAATGAGTCCATATTTGATTTTCCTTATCTGCATCACAACACCAGAAAATATTCCGGTCATTGATTTTGCACCATCAGTGCAAACAAAATGACCAACTTATTTCATTTTTTCAAAATAGACATTGATCATAGGGAAGAGTCGGATATATTGTACCATTTTTCAGTTTTTGCAAAATATCTTTTTTTGATATTAATTAAAACAAGCTCTTTATCATGAGTCACATAGTTTAGAATCACATTTAACATGTGTCGCAACATCAACACCGTACTCACAACGGATTTCACAAGATATGCGTTTTCCTAAAGGCTTTCCTTTGGAACATTTTCCCAATCAGTCGGTTTAATTGTACCACGGGTTAGGTAAATTGTACCATTAAGACTTAAGAGACTTCTAAACATTATAATAAAGTAAAATAAAATGGTTTTAATGATACATAAAATGTATTGATTATATTTTTATTATTAATGAAACAGTGCTAACAAAAATTAAATATTTCTTCAATAGAATCAGTCATAATATGCCAAAAAAAAAACAAACGTATTAAAGTCTAAAAAAAAAATTAACATTTATCAAACTTAAATACTTTCTTTCTAAAATTAAATGATATATGAAATGGAATGAATCACTTTTACTTAAGAATATTATTTAGTCAGTCATCAATTATTTATCTACTAATGTACTGAGATCAAATTCTTTATTTTCTTTTACCCTGTTTTAGTTTAAACAATTATCGCAAATATCGGGATTCAATCTACAGGTTTCGTGAACCCATCTATAACAACGAACGTACTGTATCCAGTCAACGTTTGGCCCAGTTTTGTCAAAGTAGTGAATCTCACATATTGCACACACATCTTTCTCGTCATCATCATTATCATTGTCGTCTGGCAGCTCTAGAACTACATCCCCACAGTCATCGCTGCTCGTCGATGAAGATCTTTGTCTTTTCTGAGTTTTCCTTATCTTTTTCTTTTTAAGTACGTTTCTATTATTTTGTGCTTGTTCTTTTTTTATTACTTTAGTTTTTCCTACATTCACTTGTGCCTTCCTAACTTTTTCTAAAACAACATCTTCACTGCTTGCAGAAGAAGATCTGTTTCTCTTCTGAGTTTTAATAATCTTTTTCATTCGTTCTTCGTTTTTAATATTTTGTGCTTTTTCTTTATTTATTAATGTAATATTAGTAGTAGTTCGGGGTATCATCTTTAATTTCCCTGTGATTTTTACTCGTTTAGCTGCAACAGATTCTTCCAATTTATTTTTATAAGGGCTTGATGTAATTTCAACTGTTTTCTGAATAGTATTTTTTTTGTGTTGTTTATTTTTGGGTATAGGGCACAAAGAGTTTAACGATTTCCTAATATTTTTAGTGTTCAATCCTGAAGTCGATGGTTGTTGGTTTAGTGATGATGATGCTGGGGAGTTTTCCTTTCCTTTGATAATATTGTCTTCTGTTCTTTCAACACTTTTTTCTGTCTGAGTTATGCTGCTTTTTTTCTGATCATTATTTGCTACCAAAGTCGTAGAATCCTGCAAAATCGATGTTTCGCGTTCATATTGTCAGCAGCTTCGAACAAATGTTTCTGTTCACTGGTCACACACCAGATGTCTTAAATCCATTATAAATTGTACCAATCACTGCAGCTCGTCAGTAAGCTTCCGCAAAGAAACTAGCTACTTGATACTGAGTCACTTGGCGACCAGGATTTGTTCTTAGCCATTTTTTCACGGCTTGTATGTAATGTGTGCTCATTGGCTTGAAAAAAGAAACGTCCAATGGTTGAAGCCAGTGAGTAGTGTAGCCAGGCAGTTGGAGCATTATAATCCCATTATCTTTGGCCAAGGTTAACGCTTCTAGATTTTTTGAGTGTGTTGTATGAGCATCGAGCAGAAGCAAAACTTTGTTTGTAGGAGATGGTCTGACTGCACTAATAAAATGCTTAATCCATTCGACAAACAGGGCAGAATTTATGTAGTCAGATTCTGAAATGGTAACAATACTACCCTCAGCATTGGTGGCACAAATTGTCCCGCGACACTAGCACAGCAAACTGCAGTTGTTTTAACCTCCCTTTCTCCATTTGTGATTGCGCCAACCTGTTTGTTGCCTTTTAAGCCAATTATTTTTTGCGGTTTCTTTTGGACTGTGGAAAATCCGATTTCATCTACATTAAATATACTTACAGCTGTTAGGCCATTTTCATCAATTATCTTTTTTAATAAATCATAGAAACCATAAACATTGTATCTATTAAAGCCTTTTATTCTATTTATGGATGTGCTTTCAGGCTGCCTTACGCTCAGTTCTGGATGTCGGCCTTTAAAAGCGTAAAATCAAGCTTTGCCAGCCATTTTTCTACTTTTATTAAATTTGTGAGAGATATGATGTTTATGTATATCAAATGCGAATTTCCGAACGTCACTGATTATCAGTCCAAACAAATTCTTTTCTAAGTCAATAATGTGTTTGACTAGCATATTTTACAATTCCATATCAAAAGTAGTGGGTCTTCCTTTATGGATATTTAAATCATTGGCAAACTTATTTCGCTTTCTGGCATGACGTAAAATAGTTGCTTTTGAAATAGAATAAGTTGCAGATATCCGGTTCAAGCTCATCTCCTTCTTTTCCAGAGCCCTTTCCAAATCCTCCTCCTTCCATTTATAATACTTTTTTTGGTCATCATTCATCTGGAAAATACAAAATAATAAATATTGCACCAAGTTAGGTAAATTGTACCAGTACAAATAAAACAACTGTTGGTGGTACAATTTACCGAACCGAAAGAGATGTGAAAAATAAATATTTGTCACAAAATAACCTCTAAACATAATACGTTCGCAACTTTATGGTTTAAGCGGTGATTATAGACCTAATCAATAAAAAATATAACAAAATCGTAACTTACATTTTCACTGAGTAATGTCCTTTGCTACACACGTCAAAATTTATACGAAACACTTACAAAAACGTTTTTTTTTCTCTAAAAATGAATGCACCTACCGGACGCCATTACAAAATGAGAAGTAGTAGAGGGTGCTGTCAGCGCTCAGTTTCGTGTTGCCAGGAAAGAGAAAAAGTTACACTAAATGTAAAATTTTCAGGTGGTAAAATTTATCAGGCAGTACAATATACCAGACTCTCCCCTATCACCTGTCGTATAGGTTTTCAGTAGTTTTGCAAACAATAGATCTTTTTGAATGCAATTCTTAAAAACATACCTAATATAGACCAGCAATATTGAAACATTTGCTACATCAGTCGACTAGTCAAGCTGATTAACTATATAATTCAATTTTGTTCTGGGGGTTCCCGAAATACCGCTTGGAAACGCTGCTCTAGAGCATCACCTATTAGGCAGAAAATGGCAAACAGTTTATTAAAATCGAGTAAGCAAAAACTAAGAAACGACAATAGGACTGTCACCATATTGTAAAGTAAAAAATCACATGTACCGGATTGGGCTAGTGTGCCATATGCGCTTTTTTTTATATATAATATACAGTTACTAAAATATTGTAGCAGTCAGCTTTTCTTTACAACCTGTTTTGTTTAAACATCCATTATGTATAAATTTAAGTCATGTTTAATTTATTCACTAATATAAGATTATTTCACATTTGTTCATAAAAAGACGAGAACAATTATTCAGTAAAACCATCGTTTTCTCAAATAACAGTAAAACCAAGGAATCCGATATATTTTAGTTCACAAGTGCCATTTTACCGAAGACCTGTCTTTCAAGTCCGAAAATTATGGTTGAGGTGTCATTCGATTCGTAATGGCATCTAGAAAGTTTTTGAAAATTTCAGAGAGGGGCCGGCGAAAACTGTAAAAGTTATAAATAAATTAATTAAAAAAAGTTTTGGTTTTTTGCAAATATATCAGAAAATATTTTAGATATCTGAAATTTGAAAAAAAAATCCTTGAAGAGCAGAAAATTTCCTAAAAAAAGTTTCAGCTCCCGAAACTGAACTGACAATATTAATAATTTTAATTTTGGGGTGAAAATTAATCTTAAAACTAGTAGTGACATTCCCGCGCGCGTTAACCGAATCAGACACTATAACAATAATATTCACTTTAACCAATTAAATATGAATATTAAGGAAAAAAATAATTGGGTATAATATAGACACATGAATAAAAATAATCCGTTGGAAAAAAAAATTTTACCCCTATTTTTCAATTAACTATGCTTTTAATAATAACTATAATTTTTTTCTTAATTTTTATCTGCTGTTGTTTTCAAAATTGTTATAAATAAATACATTGTTCAAAAGATTTTTAAAAAATTGTTTGGACTGTTTTATTTACATTTGCAAAAATTAACTAGTTAACAAAAGCACAGTTAATTGAAAAATTGTGGTAAAATTTTTTTTCCAACGGATTATTGTTTATTCATATGTCTAGATAATACCCAATTCTTTTTTCCTCAATATTCGTATTTAATAGGTTAAAATAATTTTTATTGTTAAACTGTCTTATTCAGTCAACGCGCGCGGGAGCGTCAGTTCCCGTTTTAAGCCTAATTTTCACCCCAAAATTAAAATTATTAATATTGTCGGTACAGTTGTGGAGCTTTTTTTTTCAGATATCTCAATAGTTTTTGAGATATTTGAAGAAAACCAAAGCACTTTTTTTTACGAATCTGTGTATAATTTTTAGAATTTTTGTCCGCCCCTCTCCAATATTTTCATAAACTTTCTAGATGCCATTACGAATCGAATGACACCTCAACCATAATTTTCGAACTTGGAGGACAGGTTTTCGGTAAAATGGCATTTACATATATATATATATATATATATATATATATATATATATATATATATATATATATATATATATATATATATATATATATATATATATATATATATATATAGATTGCGGATCCCATATAAGCAAGTTAGCTCACGCTTAGAAATAGACAGTTTTCCAAGAGTAGTACCTTTCATTCTAATGGCGGTCAGGTGACAAGGGTATCCAATGATGTTTCGAGTATCCTGTTCCGCCATTAGAAAAAGAGATACTATTCATCGAAAATGCTCTCTTTTTTAGCATGAGTCAGCTTTCTTTTATAGGATCCGCAGTCTAAATACTTAACTATTATATCTATGGAAGCAGCAATAATCGCATTTTAGAACAGAAAGTAGTTAAATGACGACCATCTTCAACAGTAACTCATGCTCTACTTTTTAGAGAAATTTTCGGGAAAATAAAAAAGTATTTAAATCAGTAGTACAATTTATAATGTACTGGTTTAATTTAGTAGACAACTAATATAAGTTTGGGAATATGTCATAATCAAAATTAAACAACGCAATTTTAAACAATTTATGGGCGACTTACTAAAAATTTGAGTGTTAAAATCAGTTTTTACAAATAGGATTATGTTTAAGATTCATAATTGGATATGTATTTTAACTGTCTATTTTGATACCACACTCGAAAGTACAAGATATTGTTTTAGTTAGAAAGCCAAAAACGGACCGTTTGTATTAAATTCGCTTCCCGAAATCTATTTTACAGGGAAATATGGAAATTTATCTAAGATTATTAATTCTATTTTGTAATATATTTAAAAAAACACGCATTTCCATACTTTTGTTAGAACTGTTCTATATTCAAAATATAATTGAACACCATAACTTTTGTAGATTTTCGTCACCATACTCATAAAATATTTTAGAAATTAATATTTATTTCAAAAAATTCCTATATGGTGATCGCTTCGAAACCAATTTTATAGCAAATAAATAACTTTTCAGCATTTCCGAATTATTTTTAACCGACTTCTTAAAGAAGTCGGTACTATTCGTGACATTAAAGCGAATCTAATATTGTCTCATTTATCAAAATCGTTAGAGCCGTTAAAGCTCTACGAGGGAATACAGAAATATGCATACTGATATACATACATACATATCTGCATGATGATGGAAAATATTACCGTCCTTTTGAGCTTTGCTGCAGTCGAGTAAAAATATATTGCATCTCATTTTAGAGTCAGTTTGAATAAATGTGTTGACGAAGCGTCATGTTCGTCAATTTTTGTAGTCTTACGAAAAAAAGGTGACGTATTATTTAAAAGTTAATTCTTGTTTAATGTTCCCAAAAAATATAGAGGATTTCCACTTAGTACGCTATTTATAAAGAAAACATTGAGTTATAAAATTTCTTGGTTGGTTAAAATGCATATTTTAAAAATATTTTCACCAATTTCAAAATTTTGTTTAAAATGGAACGCTTTCTTTAATTTTGATTATTTCTCTTATATTCAATTTTGAACATATTCTACCTAATTCTTATATTAAATAGGTTCTGAAATATTGTACAGTGATATTTTTCTACTTTGATAAATTGTTTCAACGCATCTTGTAGCCAAAGGGCAACATCTGATACCTTTTGATGCAAAATTTATAGTTCCGGTTAAATCAAATTATTATATTACTAAACGGCACATAAAAATAAAATCTATTTGCCCCAAAAAGCACCGATTTTATGCTAAGGTCTATCAAAATGAAAAAATGTTGCTTTTTAGATGTCGATATTTCGAAATTAATTCAAAGGGAATAACCAGTGGCGTAGCCAAAGCTCCGCAGGGACTGAGGCGTGGGGGCCCCGCTCACCCAAAAAAATCTTTAAAATTCAATTTAATCAATTTCCAATAAACTCGCTACTTTACAATCCAGTAATAGCAAGGCCTCTGTGACGGTCTGTATTAGTATCTATACTCACGGCGTGCAGGAAGCAACTTTAATTCAAAGTAAAATGTCGACAAAATCAGTCTCAACAGAGACTTGGAAATAATTTATAGTGCTCAAAGCTTTCTTTTTTGAAATCGTAGCTGATCGTTTACATGAGATATATTTGAAGTTTTCTCCATTTAAAAACGACAAAATTTTCCCATTTAAAAAACATTGTAAATGAAATAAAAGCGATTATTCACAATTCAATTGTAGAATTGCGAGTTGTGGAGCTTTTTGGATGTTTGAAAAGAGGGAGTAGCGTCTTTTGAAGATGCTGTTTCTGCATTTTAATCGTTCAGAAAGCTCTAAAACTCGGTCTTCAACAGACAGATAAAGTTGCGAAAAACTTTGAAAAACTGAGTTCATTTCAAATTTAAATGTTAGTCAAATCTCGGGATGTAGAACTTCTTAGTCGCTCAAAAAAAGAAATTCTGCGTATTTTTCAAACGCACTCCCTTTTTTTAAACGTCTAAAAACTCTAAGTCTCGAGATTTGACATTCCTTTAAAGTTCAAATAAATGCAATTACCATTTAGATTTTTTATACTTTATTTGTTTATAGGATCGCGAGTACTAGAGCTTTTCGGACGTTTAAAAAATAGAAAGAAGCATCTTCAAGACACGCTTTTTTTTGAACGTTTAAAAGCTCTAAAACTCACAATTTTAAAGGCGATTGAAATTAAAGTAGTTGCTCGCCCTTGCATTACAATACTTTTTAAATAGAGAAAGCAGCATAATGACGCAAGTAAGAATTAGCAGCTTTAGTTACATTATCTATAGAATGCCAAAGAATTAAAAAACTTGATATATCTACTCATAAAACAGTTTGCAAGAAAAAGGTCAAACATTTGGAACGATTTTGTGATAACACATAAAACTGAATATTTTATGATGTATTTGGTGCTTGTTTTGATGTGTATGAATAAAATTACTTGCATTCAAATCAATGTAGAAATGTTTTTTGTCAAATAACATTATTTTTATATGTGCCCTTAGAAAGTTGACGTATTACCTAAAACATAAGTTGTCAAGAACACACCCCATACACAGCGTCTGGGGTATGTGGATTTGGGAGCTAGGATTTTGGTTTAAAATCTTGCTTTGTTCGCCTGTCTGCTGTGAAATGGATATCGATCTAGCTACATGTAGGGTATGTGGTTTTGAGAGCTTGGGTTTTGGCTTAATATCTTGCTTCGAGCGCCTGTTTATCGATCTCGCAGCGCGTGAAGTGTGTGGGTTTGGGAGCTCCGGTTTTGGCTTAAAATCTTGCTTCATTCGCCTGTCTGCTGTGTAACGATTATCGATCCCGCTGCTCGAGGAGTATGTGGATTGGGAGCTTGGGTTTTGATTATACGCATTTAAAAACTCCTTCCGTTTGCCTGTCTGCTGTGTAACGAACGTCGATCTCGCCACGCATGGGGTATGCGGGATTGGAAGCTTGACATCTAAACGTCGATATTATGATTAATGAATGCCAAAAACAACCGTATTTCAGTTTATTTAGCATTTTAACTAAATTATATTGCTAAATTACAAAGGAGGCCCCATTGAGATTTCGCGGGGAGCCTCCCCCCGAGCTTTCAGCTACGCCATTGGAAACAACCCGGTGTCATTTCAGCTTAGGTATAAAATAATCGATGTATGGTGAAAATTTGGAAATATATTCCTAAAACCATATCAAATTATATAGTGTGGTTAAGAAAATAAACAAAAATTAAAGTCGTACAACTTATATTTTTGGACTTACCTGAAATTTTGGAAAATTCATGCGAAATGTTTAAAATCATGTCTAGAGACTACGAAAAAAATTTGATTAAAAAAAATTGCCAGAGGTAACAAGATTTCAAATTTGAAAATTTCAAAAAAAGAAAACATTTTCGAAAAACTGACAGCGTTAGTCGATACTACAGCAAAAAAATACAAAGAAAATGTTCTATTCATTTTGTGGATCTGACGCTTAGTTTTTTTTACAATAATGCTCCAAATTCGATTTTGGGCTTCAAAATTGGCCGTTTTTTGATTGATTTAATTGAAATATGGACCAAAAATCGCTAAAAATCAACTTTCGAGCCTTATTGTAAAAAACTAAGCACCATAGTGGAAAAATGAATAGAATATTTTCTTAGTATTTTTTGCTGTAATGGCAATTGACGTCGGCAGTTTCATTGGAAATTTTCAAATTTAAAATCCTGTTACCTCTCACAAATTTTAATTTTTCTTATTGAATTTTTTTTCATAGTTTCTAGACATGGATTTTCCAAAATTTCAAATAGATCCAAAAATTAAAACTTTATATATATATATATATATATATATATATATATATATATATATATATATATATATATATATATATATATATATATATATACCATATTCTAAAATTTTTTCGACCACACTGTATAATTTGATACGATTTTAGGAATATATTCCTAAATTTTCATGTAATTTTTTATGTTTTCAGTTACTTTATTGAAATTTAAGTAACATTCAATTAGATTTAATGTAAAAAGCTTTAATTTCAGGGTACATGTAACTTATGCCCGATTTAAGGTACAAAATCATTAAATTGAATTAATGAATGTACATTAAATTTAAAGTTATTTCTAATAGTGTAATTCATTCACAATTAAATAAAATGTTTTTGCTTTTAAACGCGAACGTTGTTAAAAATATGTTTTAACAAAAGGAGATAAAGAATAAAACAAATATTGCTTCTCATCTTTCTTTGTTACCAATAGTATAATAACGAAACAACACATAATGTATATCGAATATAATAAATTAAAAATCTTAGTCCTAGTAGGTATATCTTTAAAAGTAACACATATTTTGCACATTTATATACATTTCCCTTTTTTAAGGGATCATATAATTTATTTCATTTATATACACCTACTATTTACACTTATTACAGCCTTATATGTTAAATATATTAACCACATTACTTAGAACTTTTGTTTAATTTAGTAGAAAGTTGGTTTAACGGATAAAAAAGATTTACATTTATCATTTTTTTTTTTTTTGGAATTTTAAAAAATACTATGATCGCTTTAAATTATTTAAGCATAATTTTGCTGCAGTTAACATGACTATCAGTTTTTGATTCATTTGTTTGTTAAATGACTTTCAAAAAATAACGCCAAGTTATATTGAGAGCACATATAAAATGCTTATTTTATTTTTAAAGATCGTAGTAGTTTCGGTAAAAAATATTTTTTGTAGTATATTTATTAGAACCATAAAGTGAAATGTCTAAGTAAATAATAACAGTTGCTTTAAAAAATATGTAAAACATACAATAAAATAAATAATATAATAACATAATTAATCGTGGTGAACATTTATGTATATGTGTTGGCTACAAAATTTAGTATATCCTGATTTGGCTATGAGATCCATCATTGGTAGTGGTTGGAGAAGACGATTTTAAATGTCAAGTAAGAAAGGTCACAGAGGTCAACTTTTGAAATACATCTAGATTTAACATGTTAACTCTAGTTCTATAATATCAGCCCAAGTACGTGAGTTTCAACTTAGATCATAATCAACAACTTATGTCCATCCAAGTTATGAACTAAATCCAAAGCATATGTTTTTGTTTCCGTAAGGTTACGGTAGTGTAGTACACTACGGTGACCTCAAGGAAACCGGTGTTTCTTGAATAATTGAAATCATACTTTTGAAGATATTTGGCTACGAGATCCATCATCAAGAGTAATTGAAAAAGGCGATTTTAAATGTTAGGTAAAGAAGGTAAAAAGGTTAACTTTCTAAATACTTCTAGACTTAACCTGTTAATTCTAGATCTATAATAGCAATTCAAAAACGGGAGTTCTAACACAGATCATCAACAACTTACGCTATTAGCAGGTTATGAAGTCAGTACAAGCATAGGTTTTTGTTGCTACACTACGGTGATCTCACGGAAACCGGTGTTTCAAGTCATTCTTCTGGATGTATCACAAAATTATGTCTATAAACTTATCAAACCTAAAACTGATTATGCTTCAGATTTATAAGGTTTAAATAATTTCGGTTTATCTCCATTATTTATTTGGGTTTGCATTAGTGATACCTTTGAAGTAGGTATTAATAAAGTATCATGAACTGGAGGACTAAGGCTGATTTCTGATCGATGTGAATCGGTAGGAGAAATTTTCTGGGTCATTTGTTGATACGAAGGTATTTCTCCAAAATTTAAGTTAATATTAAGTCCTTGTGAAAGTTGACTCTGAGATAAACCTTGGTGTAAACCAGAGGGTAACCCAGTTGGAGCAGGATTAAATCCTACATTTGGTGGATGATGAAGCATATTTGGATTTGGCATTGGCATTCCAGTAGGAGGTACACCAAAATTTGGATATGGTGAGTATCTAGGATAGTGAGGTGGATAAATTGCTGTGGGTGGAGGATAGTGAACAGTAGAAGCCGCTGCCTGCAGTAACGATGCTGCAAATATCGGATCACTATATACAGCAGCATAAGGCCACGCAATTGCCATTCTTTGCCTTTTATCCTTCATTCTTCTGTTTTGGAACCAGACCTGCAACAAAAAAATATTTTGATACAAATAAGCGGATATTGTTATACGTCTGCAGATAAACCTCTAAAACCCTTCAAATAAGGGTATTAGTGACAAACTTCAAAAATACTCTGTAAAATAAATATGTATTGATACCATTTTACGCAAGAATGCTTCAAGTCACAATTACTTTAAATTACTAACCACTAGGAGACTTTATAATTTCTCGATGTTTAGCTGTCCATCTGTATGTCATAGCATGGTAACTTCGTCGTTTTTCTTTTTTTACGGTAAAATTTGGAAAGACAGACTTAAAGACAGGAGCGAAGCGAAATTACAAGAAAAAATTCAGGTGAGGTACCCTTTATGTGATCAAAAAAAAACTGTTAAAACTTTAATCTCCGATGTTTCAATATGCTGCCTGATAAAAAGAAAATAATTAAAAAAATAGTGAGTAAATTTAGATAAAACAATTAGATAATATAAAAGAAACAATTACTATGGACTATACCTTAATGTGTATTCGATCCGCGCTTAGCTGTTTTTCATATAAATAAGTTATAGAATTCTTGATCTTGAAGATTATTAATTTAGTTATATAAAAATGGCAATAATCAATTTAAAAAATGTTTCGAACAAAAAAATGTTGTTTTGTTTGTATTAAACTTTCATGAAAAGTCCTTTATATCTTGTAGAACATAGGAAAATCTGGAGCAACAATTATAAATATATTGCTGGAAAATTCCAACATATTTTCGTCCTTTAAAGTTGATAATTGTTCATCGCATAACTAACAATTGTATTCAGAGATTATTGTAAGGGGAATATATGAAGTATTCCAAATAAGAGTTTGCTAGTTGCTGTCTTTTAAACTGTAAAAACTGTGGCAAATTTTCTGTAAATGATTGCTTAAGGATTTTCATGTATATAAGGATATTTGTTTCGTATGCATGCAGAATTGCAACAAATTCAATGCAAACCATAATTACTTTTTCTGTTAAAAAGTTCGAATCTTTATTTATCCAGATTTTCGAAAGTCCCGCAGTTCGCGGCAAGGGTACAACCGATTTCCTGTTATCAATTGCTTGTTTTGACACTGTCATTCGTAAACGGACAGTACCGAATCGTCGCCATTTTAAAGTTTTTTAGTTTTTACAAACAGATATATAGAAAAATTCTAAAAGAAAAAATTACTACCCCACAGCCGAATAAAGAAAAATAAATGCCAACGAAATTAATAACAATATGAATAAACAGTTTTTGCAGGAGAGGTTAAAAAAGAAGGTAAAAGTTAATTTAATAAACGGCGAAAACTAATGATCAAAAGAAATAAAATTGTATAGAATATACCAAAGTAAACAAAATGAATCAGTGAAAATTAAAGGAAGCACAACGAAAGCAAAATGGAAAAACTAATTTTAAACTAAACTTCTATAAAAAAAAATTAAACCGACTTCTAAGAAAGCGTAAAAATTCGGCAAATAACAATTTAAATTTTTATATTTTTGAAGTCGGTGTAAAATTAATGACAAAATGTGATTCACACAAAAAGATTGAGAAATATTTTATTTGTAATTGCTTTTTTAATGTAGCTTGTTTCTATCTCATGTTAATAGTATTTTGTTTCATTTAGTAATAATTTGGTGTCGTTCAATTTTTTCCATAAAAATTTTATTTTTTAATTTTTTGTTTCGAACAAGTTATGATGTTCATAAATCACTTGAACTCAGTACCAAGCGAGATGTGTGTACCTCGCAATGTTTCCAAGGTCACATCAAAGTATCCAAAGTTGTAAACCACTCTGCATTAAACAATAAAAAATTCTTTCATTCCGATAATTCTCCAAATGCCAATTTGGATAAAATTGTATCAAACAAATATTTAGGCTGCCGTAGTAAATCCGCGGTCTTAATTATTTTTAAAAAATGTGAGAAAAATAATTTTTTTTATCCACCATAATGAATTTCAAAAAATGTATTTTAAACTCTTAATCTACATCCTCGAAAACTTCCTAGTGCCAATTTTCGATATAATTCTAAAATGTAAAATTTTTATACCGTAGTATTGTATCTGCCATATTGATTTTTTGTTTAAAATAATTTTTAATTCATCATTTACACCATCAGAAAGCCCCCGCTACTAGTTTTGCACAAAATAGTCCGCCAGATTGTATTTTTTAAAAATAATTTTATATTATGTGTAACTCCGAAAATTCTCCAAAATCAAACAAAATTTATTTTTTTTATCAACCATATTACAAGCGCCATCTTGGATATTACTGATCAATTTCGGCCAAAATGATATAGGACCACCGCAGTAATTTCCTGAACATAACCCAAAAAATGTCATTCAAATCTGTGCCGTCGTGACGCACAAAATAATTATTTTCTCTTTCACTTTTTCAACTTAAACAATAACATATCTGGCACGTGCACTATTTTCAACTAACTAACTAAATACATTTTCGAAATGCCACACTGACGATTTGTCTTTTTGACAATTACACTTTACGGATGAATCAAAGTTTTGTCTAGCCCTAGATCCATTTTAGTTATCTTTTACACGAAAACCATGATATATAATAATTTAGATTCAATTATGAGATTAAGAGAGAATGAGATAAGGGGAAAGCTACCGCCGTAAGTTTCAGTCGGCGATCAATCAAAATACTTTCGTAAAATTTTTGAACTTTGTCGTTTGTGAGGGATATTGGTCTACCAAAATGCTCAACTTCCAAAGTACTCGTACGCTCACTTTTGAAGTCTGCAACTCACATTTTTAAAGGTCGCAAACGAAGGAGCAGGCTCTTCTAATGTAGAATATAACTTTCCCTATCTCTGTAGGAAATAAACCTTTTTTTTAGTATTTTATCACTGCTCGGTTTTTCCTTTGCTTGGAAAAGAGAAAAACTTAAAAACTTTATAAATTCAAAGAATAAAAATTTCACAAAACAGTTTTCACAAATACTCAGGTAAAAGATGATGTTTTAAGGTGGTGTAGTAAAAATGGCAGAGCGCCATTTATTTCTAGGGGATTTGAACTTTTCATCCTATCTTCGTATAAACATACAGTACATTTTTGATGAAAATGGACAAAAATTTTCCAAAGTATTGGTTCATTTCAGCTCGAAGTTAAAACTACCAGATTAAAAATGATTAATAAAAAAATTAAAATTATTTCAGGTTTTAAACTTTACTACATTTAGAATGTACGAACACCTTTTATATGTAAAAGTTATAAGCGGATACTTCCTACATTTTACTGTTGAAAATTTTATTTATTATAATAACCGGTGGCGAGCAATTAACACATTCTTGGATAAATAAAATGCTAATAGAGCTTTTAAGAACATCAAAACTTGCCGCGTTTATAAGCAGACCGCTTATACGCTATTTTCGACCATATCGTGCGATGTTGTTGAGCTGGGAACACTCTGGTAGCCTAATGGACAGATAAGTTGGGTATCATGTGTTTTATGATGTGCTAACTACTTGAAAAAGATCAAGGCAGTAAAAGCCGGTATTGGATACTAAGACGTACCATTGTTCAATCTTTGTATAAATAATTATGATCTTTAATAGTCGTTTTATGTGTGGAAAATTCTAATATTTTGATACTTTGTTAAAAGCCGTTTGAATTTTAATGATATGGGTCTATGTTTATGCATCTAAAACTCGATTTTATTGACGTATATAATGGAATCATTTAAACTTAAAAAATAATAATAATTTTTGAAATTAAATGATTGATGTTTACGATCAATTTATTGTTCGATATTTAACATTCACCTTTTCGTCATTCATAATACTATCGTATATTTTGGAACAAATTCGACATTCACCATTAGGATCTCGTAAATCATATGATATACGATGGCGAATTTTCCTTTAAAACAAAATTGTGCACTTTAGTACTAATTGTGACGGCAACCTTTCACAAACTATGGAAGACAAAAGTTTTGGAACAAACTATTTTATTACTTTTCAAAATATTCGCCTTGAAGATTTAGAGAATATTGCATGCGTTCAAGTCAGTTCTCCACATTTCTCCCACTCTAAAGTTGCTATCTCAAAATTATGGTTTTTGAAAGCTTCGACAGGGTTTTCAGATGAAGAAAATTGTTGTCAACATAGTTTTTGCTTCACATTGGGAATAAGAAGTTGTTGGGCGATAAATCAGGTCAAAGCGAGCAATGAGACGTTAATTCCACGTTTTCACCTTCAAATAATTGTTTGACAGGCTCTGTGAAAGGTGGCATTGCTATGATGAAGAATAATGTGACTTTTTCGGATGTTTTTCCTGATTTTGTCAATGATTTCTAGCAAACAAATTGTTGTATACCATTCAGAGTTAACTGTTCTACAATTTTCTGTAGGAATGACTGCGACATGTCCAGTACAACTGAAAAAAGAAGTAAAGAATGAAAGATTTCACAGCTTTGGTCAAGTTGAAAATCATAATTCTTGAGTTTAGGCGTCGGATAACAATTCCAATTTGACACGGTCTAAATCCGACAAACATGATTTTCAACTTAAAGAAAGAAGTAATCATTTTCTGGGACGTGCCTTGTGAACGATCAAATTTTGTGGGATTCAACTCATTTTGGAACACCCAAATATTAACCAATATTAAAGTTTCATCATCTGTTACGATATAATATACGAATTTTGCAGTCCCTCGATCGATTTTTTTGAACATTTTCTTAAATCAACCAATACTAGCTTTTTTGAGTTTCGGTCAAATTATGAAGAATCATCGGGAACAGATTTTTTCACAGCTAAATTGTCTTTCAATATTCCTAACGATGCCTGTATGTCGATATGTCATATGCCAATTTGTGTTAATGATACTAATGACTGCATCGATGTATTTTGGAATAACAACGTTTTTGGTCGACCTTCACAAAGTTAATTGCTGACGGACGCACATCCACGATAAAAATCAGCAAACCAATTCAACCAAAAGTGAACCGAAGCGATTCTATGCATTGTTGAGTCGGGCTTTTCCTAAAATTGCAAAAAATCATACAACTAAAATCTTCACGTGAAATTTTCATTTCTTCACAAAATTCCTTTGTTAAAACGCTTTCTATAAACAAACTACTCGGTCAATTTCTAATCTGCAACTTTTATCACAATAACAAATATTAAATTTTATGAAAATACTACTGACGTTTGACTCAGCGATCGTATATAAAATTTATAAGCTTGCCTTCTAATTTGAAGTTCTGAAAGTAAAAAAGTCAAATACACATCGTAAAAATATTTGATAGAAGCAAAAAGTTTATATTGATTTTCCTTTATTTTGTTTGGACTTTATTTAAAAATATAGTAAAAATTTGTGTAAAATTTCTTTAGTGAAAAGAAAGCCTTTGGTATCTAGAGTAAATACAAGCTATACAACGCAGTATAGTTTTGCTCTGAAGTGATGATCTATAGCTTTCTAATAAATCCGATTTAAAATTTTCAAATAAACCATATTGATTATAGCTTGAGAATTCATGACTGCAAAAATCTCCCATTACCAAAAGCTAATTAAAATTTTTAATTTGTGATTTTAAATTTTAAAAGTACCACTAAAGATTTGAATGATCTAATAAATCCCCAAATGTCAATTTTAGTTGCAACGGATAAAATATTTTTTCATAACTTCGTTTTTCGGCCATAATTTCTAGATGCATTGAAAAATCGTGCTACATAAGAGCCAAAGATCTGTGTAATAATAAAAAATCGGTGATTGAATTCAAATCAAGAGAACTAATAAAGCTTCTATGAATAATCTAAGAATAGTCCGAATTCTTCTCTTGGTAAATTTCATTTTTTTTTAAATATTAAAAGATAATGGTATCATGAAAAAACCTATATAAATGTCTGTCTTTGGCAGAAATCTGACTCGATTCTTCTTGCTCTTATGCGCAAGGGAAAATTGCTCCGCGAATACACACCTTTATATCCAATTTCCCACACCTAAGCTGACTTGTAAAAGAATGAAAAATTTTTTCGAATTATATTTTTCAACAACCAGGAATTCAGACGATATCAAAAAAGTTCCGACAAGATAACAGGGCCCCTATCCTTGAAAGTGTGATGTGAAAGGTGATGTGAATGGCGATATGAACTTTTTGACAGTAAAAGCCGTATTCTTGAAAAGCCAATGTTGCCAGATATGAACGTATTAAAACCCGCGGATTTCAAAAAATAAAATGGATGACAGATTGAATTGAAGTGTCAGACCGAAAATGTCCGTAATATATTTTGTTGCCATTTTAGGCAAAAAGTAGTTTAGGTACTTTAAATTGATCGTCGAAAGTAAAAAAATAGTGCTATTGTTGTTATTTTTGTGAAGTTATTGATTGCCATTACAATATTTGTACTTTGCCTGGATTAAATTTATCTTAAATTGACTCTCTAGAACTGTTAAACAAAAATGGATACAAAGAGCCAAGTACTTGAAAATTCTAATATGTAAAGAAAAAGGGATATCAAGAAAAGCAGCAATCATATATACGAAGTAATATACTAACAGTAATTGCAGAAAGTCAGGACTGATAAACCTTGAAACGGTGGAAATTACAACTCTACGTAGTGATTAAAAGCCATCATCCCAATCCACTACGGAAACTATCCAATCAGTTATTTATTGTATGAATTCACAAAGTGTCCAGCCTCTTACTGCAAGATGTTCTGTCCTGACAACTAAATTTGAAAGAAAACCTGAAACTTTAACGAAGATAGTGAAACTGTTTATGACCAGGGACCGAAACCAAAGGCCAGACAGAAGACGTCCATTAAAGATACTGGCGGATCTCACATTCAACTTTAAATATATTTTTTTTTATTTTATAAAGATTTGTAGAGAGTTGAAGATCAAATGTACCATAAATAAGGTTTTTATGCTGAAGGACCTCATTCGTTGGTCTGTAGGGTTCATATTTATATGTCTCAAAAAATTATAATCATATTTATTTATTTGTAGTGTCGTATAGTTTTTAACACAGTCTATTTAAGTTAAGTGCTGTAGTTAAGATAATTTAATATAAAATTTGTTGCTTATTTAAATAAAAGTTTCAGATAGCTTATAAATTGTGATTTCTCAAATTTATTATAAGTTGTGTCGTGAAAAGAATTATGTTAGATTTAACTGTTTAAAACTAAGATACTCGGCTGTTATGGACACAAGTATTTATGTTAAATTCATAAGCAGAACTGGCCCTAGAAAAACATTTTTAAATAGCACGCTCATACAACTGAGTTATGAACAGAATCTCTTGTAATAATTTTATGTCTGTAATCTCAGATTTACTTAATATTTGCGAGACATATTCAACTTTCTAAGGATATTTTATTAAAAAATTTGAAAAGATTTAAAATATCGGGGTACCACCTAATTAACGTTTCAACTGTTTATTCAGAAAATAAAACATCTTAAAGAAACGGTTCGTCAACATATTATTTTTTTTAATGCGAGTTATTTTGAAGAACCAAAAGTAAAATAAAAATTTTTAATTCTATTTTATTTTTTGAAATCCGTGCGTTAAAATGTCATTTAGGGGCTGACATTTCGTTTGCGCATGTTTCACCGTTCGCCACCTTCCACCGGGCGAACGAGGATATGAGTGATGAACATTTCAAGAATAGGCGTTCGCCACCTTTTTACCGTTCACTTCACGTTCCCCAGTTCGAGAATAGGGCCCCAGAAAGAACAGGAGGAATTTTATAAAGAGGTTAATATATATTTAAAATAAATATAAATTAGATATAAATTCTAAATTTTGCAAGTTTTTTAAATAACACTTTATCAGTATCAAAAAAAAAACTATTTGTTTTTGTAAGTATTGTTAATATTTTACAATACTTCTACTACATAAATAATAAGTCATAAAGGAGGGGCAATATTTATTACAAACTTTTAAATGTGCTGCAAGAAGAAACAAATTGCCTACTTAAAAACCATTTCAAAAATTAGCTTTGACAAAAGATTTGTTTATTTTGATGTCTTCTCCAAGTAAATAAAGGTGTGAATGCAAAAGAAAGTTAGAATTATAATGTCTTTAAAATCATTTACATAATTTAACAATGTGTCGCATTTTTTCTGCTACGGCTTTATGGTTTCAATATTTTAGGAATATTTTTGATTTTAAATTTTAAATAATTAACGATAATATTAGTTCAATTAAATGAGATACCATAACAATTCAGTAGGATGCTTATGAATAATAAAATGTTTTAAATCGAAGTTCTATAATTCTATCTGGTGACTGTAAAATGTTATTAATAATTTTGATTTTCGACCTTAAAGTAAGACATTTTACACAAATAATTAATGTTATTTTTTATAAATAAGTGCAGTTTTGCCTAAAGAAACAACCAGATTTACTAAAAAAGTTTAAGAGACCCGATCTTGTTGCCATGGATGTTCAATCTTTTAGATGGTCAGTTTTGTTTTGATTATGATATCGTTATAATTTATGTTACATCTGTGAATAAATAAACGCTTATATTGGAATATTAAGGTTAAAACATCAGGGATACAAGCTTTAAACCGACAGGCGAAGCAGTTGTATCCCTAATTTTTTATTTGTGCCGGTTTAGTAATAAAAGAATCTGTTTTTTATATTGTATCCTTGTCAAAGTTCAAAATTAGCTAGACTTACTGCTGCACTTGTCAATTTAATCACTCTAGTGCCAATTTAGATTGATTTTAAAGTTAGACTTTATTAGTGAATTAGGGAGTAAGTTTTTAACAAAATATTTTTGAGACTGTTACCAATGAACCTCAGTTCTGTCAGAAATTTCCTAATCTTGTTGGAGCTTAATTGTTATTCTTGCTAGTATTCATCAATATTTTAATATTATTGACAAATTAATATATGTATGTTACATTCTTGGATTGCATACCAAATATATTTATTTCTAAAAATCATCTGACAAATTTCAAAAAAATGAGATAAAGGATATTTCTTAATGCTTGATACGATGATAAAATTTGAATAAACATTTTTTATTATTATATTCTCCAACATAAATCCAATTCTTACCAATCATTTATGAGATAAATCAGATTTCAAATACATTTTAAAAAATATGTTATAGTTTTAAAATTTTACCAAAACCCAGTGTTGATTTTTTTGTGTTCCAATCAAAGGATCTCGTGTAGTTCCGAGTTAGAGCATAAAGCGTACTCTACATTTCCAGTGCTTATTGTCCAAAGGCATAAGAATCTAATTTGTCAAAATTCTACTGTAGATATTGAAATTAAAGTGTAAGTTGCAGATTTAAATTCTGAGTATAGAAATTTGACAGATAGTAGACTTATAGCTATGGCGGGGCATATATTTAAAAAATTGCTCTGTTCTATTGCGATGAATCATTTCAAAGGCTTTTTAATTGTATACATTAATGAAGGAAACTGTACATTCATAGCAGCAGCAACTTCAACGATGTTTTTCTTTCTCAAGCTTGAGTAATTAAGTGAGCGAAGCCAGAATATGGAGGGAAGCATTTGGGAACTCGCGTCGTGACAAGTTCTCGCTGAGACTCTGGCCAAAGAATGAGGAGAGCGTTTAGCTTATTACTGTATTTAAAAACCACGTTGAAAGAACAATATTTTTACATGACTGTTTGACAAGAAAAATAAAATCAATTTTAAGTTTTGAATTTAAATCAAGTATCTTGTAAATTGCTTGACAAAATCGGAAGAATTTCAAAGTTTATTGTCTGTTAAAATTTGAAATACCTATGTTATAAGTAAATTGAGAACTGAACAACAAGAAAAATGGTCAACAACCACACATGCGAAAGAACAAATAAAAAACATACCTTAATGGTGCTTTCAGGAAGATTTAGTTGAGCTGCTAGTTCTACCCTGCGAGGTCTTGACACGTAATTTTCTTTGAAAAATTCCTTTTCTAGGCGACCAAGCTGTTCCCGTGTAAAGGCTGTTCGGTATCGACGAATATTTGGATCATTAGCAGAATTAGGACTAATAGGAGTATTTTTATTAAGATCAGCTGAACCGACCGGACTTGCCGAATCTGAAATAAAAATAAGTGTTATTTCAGAAACAAATTTTGAGATTTAGTTCAGAGATCTGTTCTATAAAGGAGAAAAATAATTAAAGGGTGGGAGTTTTTTCATTAGAAAACTTCCCCCAAAATGGACTTTTATAAGTATAACCAAAATTGTATTATTATCTTTTTTCAAGTATTTGTCTTTTTATAGACACCAATAACTTTCGGGCGTGATAAGGCTTTAACTAAAGAATATTTTACAGCTTAACTATTATTGCCCAAAAGGCAAGATATATTTTAAGAGTTACCTGCATGGTCAAAATTTCTAAGTACAGGTTTATAAACTTAAACCATTCATTTATGACTATGTTTACAAACAAATTTTAGTTATCTTCTTTACAATTTTAGCAAAATAAATGCTCGCTTAACTTCAATGTTAGTATACAGAAAAGTTTGCATGCATTGGGGATAAGATATCGAATATCAAAAAAGTTAATACTATCCAAATAATTGTATTATACCTATTAATAAAAATTATAATAATTTAAATAATAAATTTTCTAAAAATATAAATATAAATTATTTTATAATTTTGCTAAAGAATAATCAACTTGAAAATAAATATTTTTTGATGTCTTATTAAAAAATATATTAAATATATATTTCAGTCTTTTATTTTAGCGCCACGTGGTCCTAGATACTTACATGCCTAAAATTAAATTGTCTTTGATTTTAAAATTATGTTAATTTAGAAAATAATGTTATAGTGATGCCACTGGAGGAACTTATACATATACATATCTGTTTAAAATAAGTGCAACAGGAAATCCGTTGATTTATCTCCAACAAAAACAGCCAAGTGTGTATTAAAACACTTAATGAACAATTAGCGTTCTTCCCTCAAAACATACAGGAGTTTCGGAAGAGGGCAGAAAGTCTAGACATTTAAGTGGTTGTAGTAGCAAAACAGACATACTGTTGTTTTATCCACTTATAAAGATGACCGACGGATCCAAGTCGGAAGAAGCGGCGACAAATAACCGATGTAATTGGAGAGAATGTTAATTAGGTGTTGTGGTAAAATACGATACTGCTGTTGTAGTGTCTAACAGATTAACTGAGACTAGTTATAAAAAAAAACAATAATTAAAAAGTATTAAATCAAGATAATCACTTAATTTTAGTCTAGTAAAAAAATAGTTTTTCGAAGTAAAAATTTTAAACTCGGAATTTGGGGGATTATTCGCAAGGCACGATGAAGTAAATTCAAGAAAGTCGTCGCCTTTAAGGGTATCCATGGCCAAGAAATTACCAATAATCGACTAAAAACCTGCATTAACATGGGTAAAAAAGCAAATATTGAGAATATCAATAAATCAAAATTTTTTTTATCGCATTTGTATTACTTATTGTATATTTATTTGCAAAAAACTGTTTAAATATAAATAAAATGTGTCTACTGAAAAACCATGCGGACTGAGATACGGTTGATTGGTAAAATTGTATTATTTGGTTGACTAATCACCAAGAACTAAAAAATATGATTAAGGGTTTGAAATAGATAAGTTTCTAATAGTCCAATTCAAGACTCAAAATTATTTTGCTACCTTAAGTTTTGTAAACAACTTGCATTTATGAAAATGAAATAATTAATTGGATCAACAAACTCATGAAATTACTGCCGACTTCATTACTGAAATCGCAATGAAACTTCTTAAAATCATTGTTAAAAATGATCATAAGAGTACTAATTAAGGATAATTGGATGATTACCTCTATTATATGATGTATTATTTGGAGTACTTGGCGATTGTGGTGGACTAGGTTGGCCATGATGAATATTTCCATTTACGTAATGTGGAGGAATAATGTCTAGAACTACCGACCCGTTATTCTGTTCAGCTTGATGTCCAAACATTTTGAAATTTTCATGAGAATGCATGATAACTCGCAATTTTTTACAACACAAACACAAAATCACTTGAACTAATAAAAACACTAAACACGAAATGAAATTTTAAATGTAAAATTTGCGTTAGGAGCAGCAATACAACTGAATTCAAATCTTCCTGGCTTGTCAAACGATATGACGGTCTAACCAGTTTATTTCCGGTTTTTAGATAAGAGTAAAACAGGCGGGGCTACAGAAAGATCTGGTTGGTTGTGTGGAAAACGATCGGTGATTGGTGACTCCGCCTTTGGCTTCTTATGTAAGCATTCTTTAAAGGTCAAAATTGAATAAGGTGTCTTTATGAACCCTTAGTAGATGTCGGGATGTATTAAAGTGATATGGGGTGCCGGCGCTCTTAAGTCCTAATGAGAAATTCTTTCGTCTCCCTCTGCTCTGCCTTATTTGGCTGTTCGTATTGATTAACTTTATGTTTCTTCATAAAGTTGCTAAATTATTTTATTTAGCCATGTTGCGAGGCTAAACGAGACTGTGAAACGTTGCTTTTATTATACGGGTTTATGACTTGATGAAATGGTAATGCTACTAAATTATCTTATAGGTTATATTATAGTATTTAGGTAGTTTGGTATAATGTAATAATTTACGTAAAATAGATCATAAAATAGGGTATTTAAATTGATATACATAACTTTTAACTAGATAAAATAGATTATACTTATTTAATCTGTTTATAAAGACATAAAATGACCCATTGTTCAGAAAGTAAATCGAAGGTTCTTCCATAAAATTATAAATTGTAGTTATAATTAAAAATATATTTATAGGATGTCGTAGGAAACTTATAACAAAAAGAAAAATTTATTTTTTTTTGTCAACTTTCAGTAAATATACAAATGTAGACAAATTTTAAATATTTTGTTTATTTTTCTTGACCGTGTAAAACTAAATAAGTTTGTTTTATTTTTTTGGACTATCGGTCATTTTTTTAAATTAAAAAATTTTAAAACATTTTGAATTTATTGAAGTTTCGGTTTATTTATTGCCTAAACCATCTTCAGAATTAGGGGAGCACAGGGCAGTCAGAGCCACGGGATAATGAGAATTACTCCGTTTTAGATGTAACTGAACAGGATCGTGTTTTGTTTTGACATAATGCAGAGCAACGCGGATGGGGTACGTGTGTCCCGTCGTATTGCTTCTTAATGGACTTTACTCTTACAAATAGACCAGTCAGTTTTTCGGGTACTGTTCTAATATTTTACGATCTTCAAGGGCACAATGTAAGTAATTAATGCATTATTTTAGACGTTTTGTCCCTTTTAGTCTGTAAACTAGTCATTAGGAAATCGGATCGAGAAGTTAATTTATAAACATAATCAAGTATTTTAATAATAATTTGGAAACTTAAAAAATTCTCCTTGAAATAATGGGAACCAAATGGCTCTCATTATTCCACTTCAAATAGATTTTATAATTAATTTCAGATTCTCTGGAAATGTAATAGAACTACGGAAAAGTGTAAGTGAACTCTATATCTTGCTATCAAGAGGATTAATGATGATAGCATTTTCCTGCATAAGAATAAATGAAACTTCGTCTTGGGAGAAAACTAACATATTCTATCGATCAAGAAGGAATTCTGATCACCTAATTCACATGTTTAATCTTTTATACGGGTTAGACTCAATGAAATTTCATATAATTGCCTACAAGTGTGCTGAAATATTGAGGATTCCATATAATTTTAACAAGGAAAGTAAATGTACGATACCAGACTGGCTGGAGGAATTTCTAAAAAATCTTCATATCAATGTCCGTAAACCTGAATCAACAAGTACAAACAGAATCGAGGGATTTAATGAAGAAGAAGTGGATCTCTTTTACAAAAACCTTAAAGAACTCATGGTGAAGAATAAATATGAAGCACATCAAATATTTAACATGGATGAGACGGAAATGTCTACGATGCAAGACCCAGGAAAAATTTTGGCAGAAACAGGTCAAAAGAGAAGAAAAACAGTCACTGCTATTTGTGCGATGAGTGCGGTTGGTGTCTATGTATCTCCCATGTTCATATGTCCAAGACATCGTTGTTCTCCTCTTTAGAAAAAGTCCTCCAGGCGCAATTTATGACTGTTCGAAAAATTGACGGATTAATGAAAGTCTATTCTTAAAATGCTTATAAGATTTTAAGAAATTTATAAAACTATGTGAAAATTATAAAATATTACTCGTTTTAGATAATCATAACAGCCACTCCACTTTACAAGCATACGTGTTTTAAAAAAATAACTCCTTTATGATGTTGTCTATACGGCCACACTCTTCGCACCGTCTACAGTCATTAGATGTCACATTTTTTAGCTTTCTGAAAAAGGCATACAATGGTGAATGTGATATTAATCCATATGACACAGCCAGCCTATTTCATAAATCATATAATAAAGTAGTTTCAATTGACAAAACCGTAAGTGGCTTCCGTGCCACTAGAGTAGGCCCAATTAGTACATATCTAGTCAGCGACGATGACTATTATGTCATAAATAATGCTGCCTATAACATAATTAACAGCTTTGTAAATTATCAAGAAAATAATAATAGAGATTCAAATCTTCATGCTTTACCTAATCAGACTACTCTAAATTACCTTATGCAGCTAAAATTTGGCATGTGGGCTAAAAATTGCATTTAAAAAAACTATCTCTAATAACTTTTTCGATATTTTGAGATATAACAGCACTTTTGATTTTTTTTTGGAAAAAAATTAAAATTTGACGTGACTACTATTTTTTGGTTAATTTTCATCTCGATTGAAGCAGGAATTGATGCCATATATGTATATATATATATATATATATATATATATATATATATATATATATATATATATATATATATACCGGGTGTCAACGAATCTATTAGACAAGTCATAATTTCTAGAGTATTATGTGTATCAAAATGAGAATTGGTACAGGTAAATGTTATGTGAAGAGGAGAGTTTTCGCATATTTTCCATTTTCCGGTCACTTCCAGTTTCACCGGAAATGGCCCCGGTTTTGAATTTTTAAATGAAACACCCTGTATATTTTAACATTTTTGGATTTCTGAGACAATTCTAGATCAGAATGTGACATTTTAAAAACTTTTTACGTCTACTTCATTTTTTTAGAGCCGCTTTTAAAATTGCATCTAGGTGGCCATGATCGGACGCAAACTAATTTAAGGGCCTTAGGTGATGTCAAAAAAATACAATCGGAAAGTTTTAGTTACTAGTATGAAAGACAGGAATAAGACAAGTTGACAAAATTACGTTTTCATTTCTAACTATTAATTTTCAAATGGCGACCCCTTTTTGACAACTATTTTTCGAAAAAAGCATTCTTTGACGAATCTAACGGTGCTAATTTATTTGCGATTGGATTAGACATAAGAACAGAAATTAAATATTATTAAGCAAAATACTGGATAATTTATTTACTTCTGACAAGTGCGCCATGGACAGCCATGATGCATAATAAATTGCAACTGTTTCTATCAAATCTTCTTTGGAAAACAAAGCACTCACTTAAGTAGATAATGACAGTGACATACGCTCTAAGAACAGACGTAAAAGTTTTTTTCACTTTGAGTATACATTATTTTAACGAAAATTTAAACTAAACTTAACGAAAATTAAGAAACTTTTACGTCTGTTCTTAGAGCGTATGTCACTGTCATTATCTACTTAAGTGAGTGCTTTGTTTTCCAAAGAAGACTTGATAAAAAACAGTTGCAAATTATTATGCATCATGGCTATCCATGGCGCACTTGTCATAAGTATATAAATTATCCAGTATTTCGCTTAATAATATTTAATTTCTGTTCTTATGTCTAATCCAATCGCAAATAAATTAGTACCGTAAGATTCGTCAAAGAATGCTTTTTTCGAAAAGTAGTTGTCAAAAAGGGGTAGCCATTTGAAAATTAATAGTTAGAAATGAAAACGTAATTTTGTCAACTTATCTTATTCCTGTCTTTCATACTAGTAACTAAAACTTTGCGATTGTATTTTTTTGACATCACCTAAGGCCCTTAGATTAGTTTGAGTCCGATCATGGCCACCTAGATGAAATTTTAAAAGTGGCTCTAAAAAAATGAAGTAGACGTAAAAAGTTTTTAAAATGTCACATTCTGATCTAGAATTGTCTCAGAAATCCAAAAATGTTAAAATATACAGGGTGTTCCATTTAAAAATTCAAAACCGGGGCCATTTCCGGTGAAACCGGAAGTAGCCGGAAAGTAGAAAATATGCGAAAACTCTCCCCTTCACATACCATTTACCTGTACCAATTCTCATTTTGATACACCTAATACTCTAGAAATTATGACTTGTCTAATAGATTCGTTGACACCCGGTATATATATATATATATATATATATATATATATATATATATATATATATATATATATATATATATATATATATATATATATATATATATATACAGGGGCGGATCCAGCCTCTCTCTTTGGGGGGGGGGGGGCGGTGATATAAAAGTACAGTATGGCAAGCGAAAGCAAGTTGTCAACGGGGGGGGGGGGGGGGTAGACACCAGCAACATTCCCATTTCTAGTGTAAAAGGCAGGGTCGGGTCTATCTTTCTGAATTTGATGCTCTTGGAGAGGGAGGGGTGGGGGGGATCACAAGAAAAAACAAATTGCCAATGGGAGGGAGGATGCGAGCAACATACACATTCTTAGTATAAGAGGCAGACTCGGGTCCATTTTCCTGAACTCAAAGCTCTTGGGGGAAGGGGGGCTATCGCAAGAAAAATAAATTGTCAATGGGAGGAATGTCAGCAGCATACACATTCATAATATAAAAGGCAGAATCGGTTCTATTTTCCGGAACTCAAAGCTCTTGGGAAGGGGAGGGGGATCGCAAGCATACACATTCCTATACTCTATCCAAGAACTAGAGTGAGTAATAAAACTGTTACCGAAACCTCCAACGTGCCTGCTCCAGTGCCGCAGGTAACCGAGGATTACCGTAAATCTAATTATATTTAAGTATTATAAGCTTTTATAAATTTACTGCAACAATAAAATTTCTGATAGTTCAATTTAATTTCTGTCAGTGAGCATAATACACCTTACAGTGTGTCCTTAGTGATTTATCTTGTTTGTGCTTGTTTTTATATATTATTTGAGATTAGTGAGATACCCAAAAGATATGGCTTCCACATCTATATTTATTCCAAAATCGTTAAACCAGGGCATTTTTTCTTCAACGTAAAACTTATTATGATGAATATTTATGATGCATTAAGATATCAATATCTAGATAATAATGTTAAAAGCTCTGTTGATATGCGTTCCAACATGACAGGAGTTGGAAAATCTACTATCTACCGAATACTGAAGGAAAAAAACGACTGGAATTGTTAGTACTCTCAAGCCACATTCGATCACATGCAGAAGAAAAAATTCGTTGGAAGAAGAGATGTAAACTGCAATAAAAGAAGTTGTACATAGATTTTATTATGAAGAGCAAATCCCAACCGTCGACAAAATTCTAAAATCAATGAAGATCGGGATTTACCTGAAATTAAAAGAACTGAGCTCTGGAAATTGCTCAGAGAACTTACTTTTTGCTGAAGAAAACCAGATAGGAAATTTGTTCTTATACATCGTCCAGAAAATGTTCATTGGAGAAGGAAATATCTCTCTCAAGTAAAAGGTAGAGTTGCTAGAAATAACACAACTTACAAAATTAATAATTTAACTGAACTTTTGAAAGATTTTTTTGAATAAAGTTACTGCAGAAAATTGAGAGAAATCCATATAATAAAAGTATAAAAGAAAATATGGAAACTCAATCTCACGATCGGTGAGATCGAGGAACCAATTATAATTAATTTGAGTGAAGATAGCTTCCCTGACTTTGAATACGAATTAGATAATTAATGCTTACCAGCGTAAACACAAATGATTATTTAAATTTTCTGTAATATATAAAAATTAATTACATTTGAAGCCCTTTTTAGTGTTTAGTAGTAATTCTGCAGATGATTTAAGAAATAAATAAACTGAAACGTCAAATGTCCTAAAAATGATTTTAATTAATAATAAAATGATCGATAGCTCCAAAAAAATTTTAGTACTATATGGATGAATTTATTTTTTTATATATGTTTAACTTCTTGTATTTTTGACAAAGGGTATTTTGTAAGAATTTAAATTAGAACTTAGAATTTTTTGAGAGAAAAAGACTACCTTTTAGTCTGAATGTGCCTAAAACGGTTTCTATGCCAAAAGTAAAAATAAAAAAAAATACAGTTGTGATTTGTGTTAAGTATGTCAAAATTATCTATATTTTCTAATGTATGTGAATTATTAAGAAATTATAAGAAACAAAATAATATTATAAAAACTTTTTATTTTAAGTTTATTACCGAAATAATAACATATGCCATAAATGCTTTGTGATAATAAACCTCCTTCCGACGCCTATGACAAGGATTAAAATCCTTTTTAACACTTCACACATCCAAATATCTATCGTTATCCAACCCAAATAGTCCATTATTATAGACCGGTATTTTTGATTATAAAATTTCTAACTATGAAAAATATATGTGTCCAATAGATTTTGCCAAAGACACCGGACTAAAGAACACAGGTAGTTTGCGAACAAAAAAGAGGGTAAAAAATTATTTATTACTCTGTCTAGTTCTTGAATAAACTATAGTATAAGAGACAAAATCGGGTCTATTTTCCTAAACTCCAAGCTCTTGGGGGGGGGGGCGATCGCCCTCCCACCGCCCCCTCCCTTGGATCCGCGCCTGTATATATATTTATCTTACTATACTCCGAGCATCCGTACATTTTCAAATTACAATCTTCCAAGCATCCGTCGTTTCCAGGCGTCCGGATTTTTTTGAATATTTTTAGTTGAGTTAGTTGACCGCCAGACAGCAGAGCTCTCGCTTGTAGAAAGACAATAAAGCTTCGGGTCCACAAACTTGAAACAGAGGAAAGTATATACTCACTCATTAGCAGACCTCTACAAAGTTGCTGTAAGTGTAGGGTGAGCACAATAGGTTATATATATATATATATATATATATATATATATATATATATATATATATATATATATATATATATATATATAATGATTTACTTATTCCGGGTTTCAATCCGTTTGTTCAAAAAATCGTTTTCACGACATTTCGCCAAAATCTCATTTGAAATTTTCAAGTGTAGCTCGTCTCGTTACTCGCCTAGTTTTAAGCAATGAAAACAGCAAATCTTGGAAGAAGGGCTAGACCTTTCTTTATAGAAAAAACGGGCGTACATGAATTGCGGACCAAAGACCATAAACAATTTTTACATTTTGCAATGTGTTTTTAATAACCCATGAATTGCGGACCAAAGAGGAAAGTGTCATCTGAAATCTACCTCCCCAATAACCTACCTACCTAATACTAATAATTATTTTATTACCTAATCTAATTGGAGGAATATTTAAATGTAATATAATACAATTATTGGAAAAATATATATAACCCATGAATTGCGGATCAAAGACGAACGAAACCAGAACCAACCTGAACTACCCCATATATTGTATGTAATATTTTAGTTTAGTTGTTTAATAAACCGACTTAAAATTAATTTCTGTAAAAATTTATAATTTTCTTATTTAAAATAAAAAATATATTACCCTTATCTTAGTTGTATAAAATGAAGCTTAGTCCGCAATTCATGGTTTTTAAAAAGGGGTCTTCTTGGTTTGGTCCGCAATTCGAATACCCAGTTATAAAAATCAGGTAGTTAGTTCGCAATTCGAGGCCACCGGGAAGAACATCGGGATCGATACGTGCATTAATAAAATTATTTCCAATAGAAATTTAATATATTAAAACCAAAAAGAGCTCATGCAGGCGGAAAAATTAGTTCCTATATGCAAGTCGATGATAATATTGTAAACTACATGATCAAAATTTCCAACGCTGGAAACCTGGCAAAATACTGAAATACTCTCTCTTTTCATATGAATTTAGGTAGACAGTTAACCAATGAGCAACAAAAATTTAAGACTATTTACAAGATATGTATTATGAATTTAAAATATTCTATGAGCCTTCTAGAAATTATTTTATTTAAATTTTTAAAAATATATATCACTATATTAAAAAGCATATATTTAAAAAATAATGAATTTTACAACAATTTGTTGAAACAAATTTGTATTGAGCAATGCTATGATGATAGCCTTAAAACATCCATGATTTATAAGAACTATCGCTGAAAAGCTGATCGGCCGTGAAAGGTGAAAGTTTTCAATACCTGAAAACTTTATGCAACTTGAAATTTTCAAAATTGAATATCTCGAGATAAAAGAAAATATATTTGTATAAATTCGACGGCATTTGAAAGAGTAAGACTTATACTTTGAGATGCTATGTGTTTCTTGAGAAAAAAAATGACGCGATGATACAAAACTTCAAATATAGGCCAGAATCGCGTTTTTTACACTTTCAGGTTAGGATATTTAAAAAACTTGATGCGATGGAGCCGGATTCGAATTCAACGACCCACAATCTACAAGACATTACTATTTTTATTCAATGTACGAATTTCACGTTGTGCAGTGTAATAGGAACAACGAGATTCAAGAATTTGTCGGGCGCCTCCAACATACCTTAATCCCTAAGAGAGTTTTAGGTCAAAGAGGTGTTAATTTCTAAACTTTAAATATAGAACAAAACACTAAGACAATTTCAGTTCACGTATGGGAAGATGTTCTCACTCACTTCCTAAAAGTACTTTCAAATGGCCCATGCACTTGTATATCTATGTCAAAAATTGATTTTAATATGTATATACTTATTTCTCCAAAAGTGAAATAGATTTCAGAAATAAAAACCCAGGTACTAAACATAAGCCATATTTTAACCATGATATCATTCTTTATAAAATTTATTGAATGAAAAAATAAATTGGGGAAATATGTATTTTCTGGTAAAAATTTTTACGCTTTTTTTTTAAATGATTAGACAATATTATTTAATTTCAGTCCTCAGTAACTATCAACTGTGGGTCAACTTTTGTAACCGTTTTTTTAACTCACTTCCGGTTGTCTGATTGGAAATTTTGTACTAATAATGACACTATAAATAAGTAGAGTAAAAATTCTAAATGAAGCAATTTCTGTGAAGGATATTTTTACATATTTTTTTCTGACCAAATGGTGAATGCCTTTATATTTAAAGCCATATTGACAGGAGTGTCAAGTTATAAGGAAAATCCTAAAATTGGCTTCATTCTATCGATTTCTTTTAAGTTATATTTATCACCAATCAAAATATTTTCCTGATAAAAGAGAGATTATCATTCATTTGGTGGTTCTACCAGGATCCCTATTGTAGTTCGCTTTTTTCATTTTTTTATTAACGATTTTGTGAATGTTGTTAATCGATCCGAATTTATTATCTCTGCTGATGATGATTTAAATTTTCACACAGATAAAATCCTTCGATGATTGCCTTCGGTCTCAGATAGATGGCCTGTTACATTCGCCACAACTAAATGTTGTATCTCTACAACTATACTGCTCTATCTAGGGTAGATGAAATTAGAGATCTCCGTGTACTATTAGGCAGAGCATTTATATTTGCAAGTTACAATAATTCAATTAGGTAAAACGAATAAAAAACTTTGGATTTATATCTAGAAATTGAAATATTTTTCACACGAAACCGATTTTTGCGGTCTAGCAAAAACTGACCATTGTCACTATTGGCTATAAATATATGCCGATTAAAACATAAACAGATTTATGTTTTCGCTTCTAACTGGATATATTGACCGTCATTATCTTTTAATAAGATTAAATTTTAACACAAATCATCGCACTCTCAATGGGGATCCCTTTCGTGTGTCCTTTCACCCCTCAAACTATGGTATACACTATCCTGTAACGAGACCACAACACAATTTTAACAAAAAGAATAATTCTCTATGAGTTCATGCTTTTAGATCAGAATTTAAAGTTGAAACGTACGTATGTTTGGAAATAATGGATATTTTATGTGATATTTTCTAATTCTCTATAATGTCATCGGCCCATTAAATTTTTAATGATTTTTGTATTGCCGTACAATGTCGTAGTTTATAAGGTTTGTTGTTGTTATTTAATAAATTAGAATACATTATTATATTTATGTATATTGTAAACTTTGCAAATGGATATTCCGTGAGTAAATAAATATTAAAAAAGGATAAAATAGAAAAGATGCTAAAAATTTTGAAAAATATTAACATTAGGAACCATATGTGTTCAATTCCGATATTATTAAGAATTTTTTTTTCACGATATATATATATATATATATATATATATATATATATATATATATATATATATATATATATATATATATATATATATATATATATATATATATATATATATATAAAAGTTTATTGGTAACAAAAAACTGGTCAAATGCTTATCAAACACGCATTCTGTTAGGGTTCCGTCACAGTTACTGGTGTTGTTAGTTATTTCTGCAATTTCGTTTTACAACTGTCTTTGAGTTAACTGAGAGTACGTGCATGCAAACTTTTATTTCAAAATATGTGCTTTTTGTTGGTGAGAATACTGATATATCGGATGTTAAATTTAAAACAATTTTTTTCTCTAATTCATAAATTAGTAAACTTAACTTAATCGTACTATTTTCATTGAAAAGATTTTTTAAGTGCTGTTATGTCGAATTTTTTTCATATTTTTAAAATCTATCGCTGAATAACACAGCGGGAACATAGTAAAATTTCAGATTTATGGGTAAACAAATTAAGATAGAATTTCATAAAAAATCTAAATTTTAGATATAAACCGGCATAAGGGCTGTAGTAACTTATAAATACAAAAACTGGAAAAAATAGTGAAAAATATAATTAGTGCGCAGTCAAACCTTAGAGAAGTACAGGAACAAACCAGTTGAAACACGCCTGTTCCATATCAAGGAGCCTCATACGATCTGCACTTCTTATAAAAGAACAACAACATAATTGATTTACCTATTATCTTCCCAACGCATTCACCAAAAGTCACACTCCTTAAAGAGAGCTAAATTTTAAGCAACTTAAGTAACATTTACAATAAAATAGAGAATAGCAAAAGAATATTTGATCGGATAGCGAAGGAAATTATAACCATGGAAACATGGAAGGTGCTAACCATAGACTAACAAAAATAATGCGAGAAACAGCAGCAAGCCTGGCAGTACCGCTAACTCAAAGAGAAAAACAATTTACATAAACCAAAAAGCTTTTGGAAATGAGAACAGAGTTAATCAGAAACGATAAATTAGAATACAAAAAAATATGTGGAATTTAATAAACCAGTCAGAAAAATTTCAAAACAGGATACAAGAAATTATCAATAAAAACAAATCAAGGAATTAATTGAACAAAGCACAGGTACACAGAAAAATATAATAGGCTGAGAGTAGACAGGTAAATGTAAAAGAAGATGGAAGAGAGATATTACGAGAAGAGATATTCTGCTCACTTGTGTAAGTCAAAGATGGATAACGAAAATGGCAAAGAACAAGGAACAGGGACGAAAAGCAAAACAGAACATGTAATTTTGGCTCTGAAGAGTTGACCGACATCGAAAAGAACGAAACTGAAAAAGCCTTGAGATAAATAAAAAATGGAAACGTAGCAGGCGAAGATGAAATTATAGCTAAAATGATGAAGGGATCTTGAAAACTATAGGGCAATAAGCTTATTATAATTGATTTATAAGAGTAATAATATACCGCTTAGACACAAAACTCGACGAATACCAACCTCACGAAAAGGCAAGTTTCAAAAAAGGCTATAGTACATTAGAACACCCCCATACTGTCAGAATACTAACAGAAAAGTCGAAAGAGTATAATATCCAAATGTAAACCGCATTTATAGACTTTAGAAAAACCTGTGACATGGTAGAATTTTGGACAATCATAAGATCTATGAAATGTACACGGATAGAACAGCGATTCATTAACATTATTAAAGAGTTAAATCCTAAATGAAGATAGAGTTGATGAAATATATATCAACTTGGAGGTTAGAAAAGGGGATATTATATGGCTTCACTGTTTTCTATAGTCGTGGAAAATATATCCAAAGATTTGCACTGGGAGAATAAAGGAATGAATAGAGCGGGATAAAGATTTAGCAACTTCTGATTCGCAGATGATATAGTTGTTTCTGTCATAGGCTGTGTAGAACTAAGTGCTTAAATAAAAGCAGCTAGAAGCAAGAAAGTTCAATCTAAAAATGAACGTCACAAAAGCAAAATAAAATATGCTTGGGATGGGCTATATATGGTAAAAAGAAAAGCGTCTTCAGCCCCAACATTTACTTAAAACTAGAAACCAAAGTATACACGTACATTCTACTAGTGACAATATACGGTAGCGAAATATTGATTCTGATCGTAAAGATTATAAACAAAGTGCACCAAAGATCAATCGAACGAAGAATGATAGGAATAACACTTAACGAACATAAAACCAATGAGTAGATAAAAAAACAAAAGTAAAGTCGAAGACTTAGCAAAACGAATTTTCATTTTAAAATGGAACTAGGTTGGGCAGCGGGACTGAATTGATATCGGGTAGCACAGAATAGGGACGTGGGAGAATATAAGAAAGGTCTACATCCAAGGAATAAAAAACAGGTAGGAAGAAGAAAAAAAATGTTTATATTTCGTGAATGAAAGGACTAAATAAATAAAAATTATATGACATATTTTCTTGCATTCAACGGGGTCTAACTTGATTGGATAAATAAATATGATAAAGTGAAAGTTTTAACAGGTTTTTTATATCTCATAATTTAGGTGTAACTTACCTGTAATACGGCTCATAGGATAGTGCCACAGAGCCACGGTACTATTTAATTTTTCTATTTTTTTACTCTTATTTTTAGTTTAAACTTTTCCGAATACTTTTCCTTTTCCATATTAATTATTTGCCAATTATTGTAAATGTAAGAAAACTCTAATCAAAATAACGTGACATATAGCAATTAGCAGTACGCATCTAATTAACAAAAAAGTTTCATCAAAATTTCGTTAATTAACATCGGAATCAATGATTGAAAAAGTATGATGAAACATCACTTGATTCGGAGCGGAGTGTTCTGAATAATAAGAGCTGCGCAAACGCGAGAAATCATCAGGGCCCCTATCCTCGTAAGTGTGATGTGAAAGGTGAGGTGAATGGCGATGGGAATGGCGATGTGAACTTTTTGACCGTAAAAGCCGTATTCTTAAAAAGCCAATGTTGCCAAATATGAACGTGCTAAAACCCGAGAATTTCAAAAAATAAAATTGATGACAGATTGAATTGAGCTGTTAGACCGAAAATGTTCGTAGTATATTTTGTTGCCATTTTAGGCAAAAAGTAGTTTTGGTACTTTAAATTAATCGTCAAGAGTAAGAAAAAATACTGCTGTTGTTATTTTTGTGAAGTTATTGATTGTCATTACAATATTTGTACTTTGCCTGGATTAAATTTATCTTAAATTGACACTCTAGAACTGTTAAACAAAAATGCATACAAAGAGCCAAGTACTTGAAGATTCTAATATATAAAGAAAAGGGGATATCAAAAAAAGACAGCAATCATATATACAAAGTAATATACTGAATAATTGCAGAAAGTCAGCACTGATAAACCTTGAAACGGTGGAAATTATAACTCTACGTAGTATGACTAAAAGCCATCCTCCCAATCCACTACGGAAACTATCCAATCAGTTATTTATTGTATGAATTCACAAAGTGTCCAGCTTCTTACTGTCAGATGTTCTGTCCTGACAAGTAAATTTGAAAGAAAACCTGAAACTTGGACAATGATAGTGAAACTTTATGATCAGGGACCGAAACCAAAGGCCAGACAGAAGAAGTCCATTAAAGATACTGGCGGATCTCATTCAACTTTAAATGTATATATTTTTTATTTTATGCATCATAAATAAAGTTTTTATGCTGAAGGACCTCATTCGTTGGTCTGTAGGGTTCATATTTATATGTCTCAATAAATTATAATCATAATATTTATTTAATTGTAGTGTCGTATAGTGTTTAACACAGTCTAATTAAGTTAAGTGCTGTAGTTAACATAATTTAAATATAAAAGTTGTAACTTATTTAAATAAAAGTTTGAGATAGCTTACAAATTGTTATTTCTCAAATTTATTATAAGTTGTGTCGTGAAAAGAATTATGTTAAACTTAACTGTTTAAAACTAAGATACTCGGCTGTTATTGACACAAGTATTTATGTTAAATCCATAAGCAGAACTGGCCCCAGAAAAACATTTTTAAATAGCACGGTCATACAATTGAGTTATGAACAGAATCGCCTGTAATAATTTTATATGTCTGTAATCGCAAATTTACTTAATATTTGCGAGACATATTCAACTTTCTAAGGATATTTTATTAAAAAATTTGAAAATATTAAAAATATCAGGGTATCACCTAATTAACGTTTCAACTGTTTATTCAAAAAATAAAACGTCTTAAAGAAACGGCTCGTCAACATATTATTTTTTTTAATGACGAATTATTTTGAAAAACCAAAAATAAAATAAAAATTTTTAATACTATTTTATTTTTTGAAATTCGTGCGTTAAATATGTCATTTAGCGGCTGACATTTCATTTGCGCATGTTTCACCGTTCGCTTGCCTTTCACCGGTCGAACGAGGATATGAGCGATGAACATTTCAAGAATACGCGTTCGCCACCTTTTCACCGTTCACTTCACGTTCCCCAGTACGAGGATAGGGCCCCAGAACTAGCTTGTCATAAGTAACATGTTGTTAAAACATTACAATCTGTTATCAGTCAGTAAAGTTTGTTTTTACAGCCGCACCTTCTTGTTTTTCAACAAATAATAAATCGTTATACTACACATTCGTTATATTAAGTATTGATTAATTTGACAAGATTCGACAAGTTCAGTTCCTGATCATTACGGCGCGTGCGTTAACTCAAACAAGAATTCATTCTACATTACCCATTCAGCTCTTCAGCGGAATCAACTTCTCCATATCTATTTCATACATACTTCGTTAATCAGCCGAAGCTTTTGAGCAACGCCGATATAATCGAAGGTATCAGTGATGGCCGAGATCCTCTAGATTACGCAACTTAAAACAACTCATAAATTGATAGGGACCTAACATGAGAAGTTCTATCATAACACCCAATCGTTCGTGAAATTGGTCTGTCGTTCACCGAGTAGTTCAACACATGCTCTTGAGTGAAAAGAGGCCCATTTTTGGACACCTAGAGATTCATCCGTGACATTTTATAAAAAATATTTTAGAGTATCCCCTTTAATAAATTAAAAATGCGAATAGAATTGTCTGCTTACAACTTCTCGAGTAAGACTTCTTAACTAAAAGGTCCTCAGACTGCATAGTTCGAAAGCGTATCAAACTTCCAGGTGTCTATGAAGGATAGTACCTTGGCTAATAAATAGCAAGTTATTAACTACATCTGATTTTGCAATATTCCATTCAAAACTGTTTTATAGAGCTAAATCAATACAATAAAAAATATTGCGAGAACTTGTTAATAAAGTATAATTACACTAATAATAATTTTATATCCAAACTATAAAGAAATTATCAAAAATTAAATAAGCAAAATTCAAAATGCAAGATTTTTCAGTTTCCGTAAAAAGTGCTAAATAATTCACTTTAATCCGGGTTTCCACTGCTTAGTCGTTTCTGGAAGTTAAGTGCAAAATTTGTAACGAAATAAGCAAAACAATTTCAGAGTTTAAACTTTAATGTGCATTACAAATGCGAAATAATTGAAAGTTATAGGTTCTTTATAAAAAGACTTTGCTTTAAAAAAAATAGCTTTTCTTAAGCTATTAACAAATTATATAATATAAGAATAAAATTAATTAACTTAATTATCTAAAATCTTAAATAAAAATAATATTACTTTTCGCAAAATGGCTTTCCGCTACAGGTCATTTTTATTTTTTAATTAATTGTGAATTGCGCACGTCTTAAGTTATTTATAACAACTTAAGGAAATTTATTTGACTAAATCCTTTCTCTGGCCAAGAGATTAAGAATACTTAGCCCAACTAACTATCTTCAGTCTCAAAACCCAATTGAAAATAATGAGGTGAGGCGGCCAGAGAATCCAGTATGATTGGGCGGTGTTGGAGGGACCTCACCACAACCCCTTCTGTTTGTGTTAACTGTCGAGAATCAGGACCATATAAATAAAACATTCTTAGACGATTGTTTACGAATAGCTAGAATTACATACCAAATCAGTTTGGAAAGTGACTGGACCAGTTTTGACCAAGTTTTCCCGAACTATCCGATTACGCCAACTAGTAAAGTAACAGTAATAATAATAATAATTCTCCTGGTGGAAGAGCCTAATGGCGTTATTTTACAGGGCAAATAAATAATGTAACAACGAATTAATAATAGATCCATATTATTCTAACGAACCTTTCTTTCACAGTTTTTTCGCGAGAAGAAGGCTTTAGGCGGTCCCGAAAAAACACGCGGGATATTCTGTAATCGGCAACATAGCATCTTGCCATTTATTAATACGGCACGGTAGAGAGACAAAGATCCAACGGGGCTTGAATCTGAACAAGAAAGATGGCACTATGTTTCAGTATTTTTATGCCAGGTGCTAAAAACTGCAATGCTATGAAATAAATCGAATAAGAAATATACTTGTTACCGGCCGACAAGTGACTTTAGATTTTTATTTCGGCGTTCATATTTGTTTTATGTTTCACCCGAAAAAAATTAATTTGTCCAGACCTTTACATAATATTTTTTTGCATTGGTATGTGTTTTTTTTGTTACTAAAAGTAGTTTTAATTGCCGCTAAAAGTGCGAAGAAAGTTAGTTTTTTAGAGGACTTTTTTTGGCGTTCTTTTTAGAGGAAAAACTGAGAGTAAAATAATTATTTCCTCATTTAAAAATTGAAAAATAAAGTGGAAGTGTTTCATTGTTTTTTATTTAACTCCCACTATTGTACAGTACTGGATATTGTCTCAGAAGTGGTTTAAAATTCGAAATATGAAAATACGAAAGTATATATTTCAAGGCGCAAGTTGTGTTAACAGGTAGTACACGCAGCAAAATGCACTACAGGTAAGTCTAGTCTTTTGCATAATAGCGAATGTTTTATCATACCATTGTAAAGTAGAGATTATAAGTTGTTAATAACACATTTAGGTTTCTATATTATGAATTTATGTGAATGTTACATAGAAAAGTTGTGTGCTCGCGAGTATATATAGGGCGCGTACTATTATGAACGGAACGACCTGGAATATAAAAAGAAATTACAGTAGAGTGGAAATGATATTCCCGTGTCATCCCCCACTCCTCAGCTTTGGCCTCGCCCCTTGACATCGACCTTGAACTTGACATTGACATAAGCTTGAACGTACTCTCAGATTTGATCTTGAATGCGACCTTCACTTTGACCGTAAACCTGACCTTGAACGCGACATTGAAATTGTCCTTAATATGATTCTTAATATGATCTTGGCTTAGACTTTGACCTTGATGATTGTTAATAATGTGGAATGCCCTTGAAATGGTCCTGATCTTGCAAATTCTTCTATAAAACTGCTTGAGCCTGTTTACGTTCATTCAGTGCGAAATGTCAGTTACCGAAATATCTATAGAAAAATTATAGAGCAGGTAGGCAGAGTAATTTGTTTATACCACAGTAATTTAAAAAGTTGTGATTTTTATGAAAAGGATCTAACATTTTTCCCCCTTGAGTATTTGAGAAACTACGTCGATTTGCAGCAAATTTGGGATAAACTGCCAAAGCGGTATCGGTGTGACAAGGAACCACAGTTGAACTTACCCGGTTACATTCTTTATGACCAAATAGATCGTCATCATATAGATGGTTCACCATCACCAATAAAAAGTGTCGCGAGTGTAAAATATATGAATAGTGATTTGCAAAAGACAATTAAAAAATTAGGTGGTGAGTTCACTGAAACAGCAAGTAATTACATCAGTAATGCAATGAAAAGTCGACAAGAATGGGTACTGCATTATTGTGATTTAGCTTCTGAATATCAAGAGGCTACTTATGCATGTCATAAATATTGCAGCAAAATGTTAAATTTACTAGAATTTGTTTGTAAAATAAAAAAGTTGGGATTTAGTGACTGTTTGGAAAAACTGATTGGTTTTATAAAAGATCCGGTTGTATTAAATTAAATTAAAGTGTAGGACTTATATTTAACATAGTACTTAATATGGAAAGTTTAAGTAGAGAGATGAAATTTTTAATTTCTGCAGCCTGTTCTGAATTTTACGCTTATGAATTTCAAGATTAGGATAGTATTATATATTTTAGATATAGGGATTATGTTGAACTATATAATTTAGCAAGTGCAGTTTGTAAGGAATTTTAAAAGGTAAAAATGAACATCAACATAATTGATAAATTTGTTCGTAAGAAAGCTAATGAAAAAAATCACATATTACGTGGAACACCAGAGAATGAATTTAAACTTACTCTTGATGGATGTTATGATCTTGAGGAAAAATCAATAACCAATTAGGCAGCAGCTAAAAATGATAATGATGCTGTTACAAAAAAAAAGTTTTTAAATGGCTTTAAAATTTTGCTGTAGGACTTGCATCCATATTTAATAACACTTTTGCCTTCGTTATATAAAAATAACGATTTGATGAAAGAAGAAATGGAAGTTATTCAAAGAATACTTTATAATTAGCCTTTAAATAAATCATTAAGTGCACAAGTTGAGCCATCCGGATCTAGTTTTAAAAAATCAAAAAGGAAAACGAAAACAGGTTAAAAAAGAGCAATCTAACGTCCTAAGGTGAATAAAACTGACTAAGAAAAAGAAGACGGCGAACTCAAAATGACCTTGACCTTGTCTGTAACTTAATTTTATTTTGTACCTAGAATATGTAATATAGTTTTGTATTATTTTTATGATGGTGATTTTAATAAAAAGCTTTGTATTCTTGTATAACTTTATTATTTATTGTAAATTTTCAATTAGTAGTTATAATTTTACAATATTTGACTTATCTATCTAAGAGTTAAACTGGTTCAGAAACCCCAACTATTTGACAAACACTTGATCGACGTGATTTTTTTTTACGTCGTCTAAAGACCTTTTCCAGTAGATAAACACAAAGAATGCTTGTCTTTTTAGTTCTGCCTCATATAAACGCTCTCTTATAGGCTGACCTTCTAACGATTCTAAGTACGTAGATGAATTTATAATGTTAACTTTTACAATTTTCAACAGTTCAGTTGACCAATATTCTTTATAGAATAAGCTTTTGTACTTGCTAATACGCACAATGTCACCTAAAGGAAATTTAAGTTTTTTACGCACAATTTTTAAGTAATCGTATGTTTCAATTTGTGTTTCTTGTTACACATCTGCTGGCTTCTTTCCAATGGTGCTATGTTTCGAATGAATGTAGGCTTTTGTTATTGATGATAATATATGTATCCATTTGTAAGAACATCTTGCTGAGAATTGGTTATATAAATTATTTTTAAGAGTTCTTATGACTCTCTCAACAATTGCAGCTTTCTTCGTGCTGTAAGTGGAATAATGATTTATTATATATTTTTTATCAGTTCTTGAAAGTTGCTATTATAGAACTTCTTTCCTTGATCACTTTACAAGTTGGTTGGTGTATATGATGCCTCTTCAATGATGATTTTCATCGCATTAGTACCTTCTGTGCCGGTCTTGTTTTTAATCACTTTGGCATAGACAAATTTAGAGTAACAATTTATACAAATCAAAATATAATGACAACCATCATTTTCATCAGCATACTGTTACATTTCAGCTAAATCAATTTGCCACAATTTCCTGTATCCTTTTATTAACGTACGTCTTCTTATAAAATTATTTCCAGCAATTCTATGTAGTTCACTAATAATTATGATTTTTTCTTGTGCTCCATATTATTACTGTTATAAAAGGTTTGAGATCGAATAAAGAACTGAAGAATGCCATTAAATATTGAGCTTAATATATTATATCTTCTTCTCGTAATTCTTCTATGATTGATATAATTTCATTTTCATGTTCAGTGTGTCCGACCACCTTGGAACTCCACAACAAACCTAAACGACCTACAAGCTCTTTAGGTTTGTTCCAATAGACATACTGAAATGTTTTCGAAGATAATTTCTTTTTTGTGGATAATTTTAATTTTTCGTAAAGATTTTTTTCTTCTAATACCACCACGTAACTTTGTACTCCATTATTAGAGGTTTAATAATTCATAAATATTTGTTTCATCTGGTTTTCAATAAACCATTACTTTTTTAAAAATTTGTATAGACAGCATTCGTGGATTCCAAAATATCCCTGTAAGTTGTAATTACATTATCACTTAATTCTTATTTCTTGCCTAGACTTTGGGGTGTTTGCAGAAATAACAAGTTAAAGTGCTGGTGATCCATCGAATTCTACAATATTTTTTTCCTTCTTGTATAAGACAAAACTTCCATTTCGAAAACTCGCCTCTAAATTAACAATAAAATTTTTGATATGATTTGGTTTGAACCAAAACGTACGCTATATACTATATCATATAGAGATGGTTTTAAACATAATCCTTTTAGGTGTGTATTTAAAATATCGGGTGTTGCGGTGTCAACTGATGCGAGAGATGTATTAGTTGATCTCGAGAGTGTATCAAACACCGACTGGCCAATATCCTGTTTGTAGGTGTAGAGGTTTGAAAGGAATGTTCAGGCTGAGGAAAACCAGAGATTTGAGTCGACTGCACTGATGTAATGGGACTCAATGATTTCGTAGATGGATAATGTTGTTGTTGACGTTGCTTGACCATATCAAATAGAGTTGCCAACAGATTAGAAATAGGTTCATAAAATTTTTCCGATTCTATATCATTTAATTCTTTAGCCGCCTTAATTTGTTTAAACTTTTTTCTAACGGTCTTGGTAACTTCCACTAGTTTTTATTTTAAGTCGATCACCTCGTTCATGATGTTTGCAAAGGCTGTTTCAACTATCAAATGAGTCTTTTATCACATTATTACAGTAATATGTAGCTATCACATCCTTTGCGGTATCTTCTCGATTTCACAGCACTATCTTTATCAATTACAGAAAATCCAAACTTATTATCCTAACATTTGGAACACATTTTTTGAAATTGCGTAAAAGTTATATCTGGTGAAACATGATCCGAAAATATGTATTTCATATTCATCTCGTTTTGTTTAAAATTGGCATTATTTCGCATAAGGTGCTTAGGTACTCGTGAATATATTTGCGCTAGATTAAAGGCGTCGATATTTTTACGACGTCCTCTAATAAAGTATGATCTTGTAACGTTTTGTTTGTCGCTTATAACACCATCAAAAACAAGTACAGAGTTTGGTTTTGTATCGGCGGGTTCCATAATATACTGGAATCACTAAAAGCATAGTAGACTAGATCTTGGATGGGTGTTAAAATTTTCCTTAAATACTCATATTTTGGTTGATACAGTGATTTTTATTAATATAGACATTTTCGAAACGTTGTACAAGCAGTGAAATCACGACATTAGTTTTCCCACAATTGGATGGTTCAATTAGCAGACCACGAATAGAGGAAGGAAGTAGAGGACCGTCTCTCTTCATTATTGTCTTTTCATATCCAATCCCGACTTTTTTTTAATCTAGGTTGTCAATAGGAAATTTTTATTTAAGATCGATAATGTGCATCGTTAGCAAAATTTGGTAATTTATAAGCAAAATTTTCACCTCAATCGTCATTCAAATGTCGCTCGTCATATAAAGTGGACGTCTCGGTAAATTCATTAATTAATAGGCTTTCATTAGAATTACAGATCCCCGGCTATTAATATTGTGGACCTGGAACAAAAGTTATAAAACGTGCAACAAGATGTGATCAGGGAATTAACACTTTGGATGTCGTGTGTAAAAAACACGATTTAGCGTATTTATATAACAAAGACAGTATAAGTGCGAGACATTAAGTAGATTACGAGCTTGAGCAAAGTGCTTGGAACAGAGTAAAATCGAAAGAGTCTAGTTTAGATGAAAAAATTGCAGCTTGGCTAGTAATGGTCATTATGAACGGAAAAAAACCATTCGGCATAGATGTGTCATCACCATTGACATCAAAATCCAGAAGGACAACATACAGAAAAGACAAATGTCGTGTTGATTCATTAAAAGGGAATTGCGTTAATAAAAGTTGACGGTGACACAAAGTAGGTTTTGAATCAGCGTGAAAGCATCTATAGTTGCCTTGTCAGCAGCACGTAAAACAGTGAAAGCAACAGGGGGCAAGAGAAAGATTCGTACACCGAGAGTAATACCAATCCCTAAAATTGGAGAAATATTACCACTAGTATCAATATTTACCGGGCTTTGGGATCATTAGTCGATTGAGCGGCAGGTATTGTTTGAACCGTAGAAGCTGTAAAAAAGCAGTATGAATAAAACCGGTGCCTGCTTATATTTAAAATCGAAAGGAGATGCCTCCGTTTCTAAGGCATATTGTAAAGGGATTATTTCTAAATCAGAAACCAAAAAACTAATGAGATCCTTACCTCGAAGACCGCTATCTAACATCGATATAAAGAGCTATGTCAAGAGAAATGGCATCGCTGCTGTTTTGACGAATTGTGAAGCATCCGATCTAGCAATAACGCTTTAATACCCTTTCCCCACTATCATCACTCCACCACCACCATTAACCACTTGTCCCTGTTGACCTTTTCAAAGTTATTTCTTCTACGTTTCTCTCTAGCTTGCAGCAGTTAAAAAATTATTTTTAACAGCATGTTGTCTGTTGACAGTAATTGAAATATACATATACAGGTAAATTTTGTTTCAACTTTAAATACACTAAATTTTTGAAAATTCCAATTAACGACCTCGACTAATTACTGCACCCGACATACGAAGAAGAAATTGGCAGCTAAAATAAGTTTACTGAAACTAAATAAATTATTTTATTTTAAATGTGTTTTCTTGGCTTTTTTCAATTTTGTAGTAAATAAATTAATAAAATAAAGTCATATAATAGGACGAATAGTAAAGATTTCACGCCAGTCTCGATTAACAATGTCAGACGTTAACACTATTGATAAGTTTGATCGCAAAGGACTTTAAAGTTATACGCGGACCTTTAGGACGCGGATTTAAACTTACACTGGATGGAAATTACGACATGGAGAGAAAAAGATTATGCTCTTAGCGAAATCTGTAGTAGGAGATGATGTAACCACATATATTATGTTGATAACAACCTTGTTCAGTGTGTTCAAGAAACATTGCAAGCTGTCCAAGACTCTGTATCGGTTATAAAAGATACGGTCAAAACCCATATTGAAGCGTACGTACACAATAGAGTAATTGAAACTATTCAAGAACTTAAAGAATACATGCAGTGCTTTAATTGTACGTCAGTGGACAAGACAAATTAGAGCATCGTGTCTAGAGAAACAAGTTTAATCAATACATATTGTATTCGTATTTAAACGCCGTATCTGTAATTTTCAATAGATTTAATAAAAAACAATCAAATACTAAATAAACGTTATTTTATATTCTTAAATTAATTTCTATACCATACATTAACAGCTAATAGTGACAATGTGGCTTTTTTTTGGCTTTGCTAATATATATATTTTCCCGTTTATTATTTATACAAAATCTTTTACAAAAAGAATTCGATGACTTGCAACAACATTCTCACATTATCTTGCGGATGACCTCAAGGTAAAGTTTTTTTAGATGATGGAATAACATAACGTTTATTATCGTTATGTGAAAGAGCAATTTTATTTATTACTAGAGTTTAAACATCATGTAATTCACTTCGAAAAGTCTTCATTTTTCTAAATATTAATCCACCCTATTCGACTATTTGACGATAATCTTCTAAATGAAGACCCTTCTCGAAAACTGATTTTTTTATTCCTTTGACTTTTTTTTCTAATGATTTTATATGATAGGCTTTGGCTCCGGTACCATAAAAACTAATTTTCGGGTCATTTGGAAACTCATCTTTTATTCGACCCAATACCGATTCACTTTTTTAATATTAAATTTATTTTCATTGGAGTAATTTGATGTATCAAATTTATTTGGGTTTGCATCATAAATTACTGTTTTTGAAATGTCCAAATGGAAAAATATATTTTCTTGTTATAAGTTATTTATACTTTTTCTATATGTATAACTACAAAGTTGAGTAGAGAAATTAAACCTCTTGCTCCAACTCTCCCTCTACTATTTTCCCATTGTATCTAATATCTCTCCGATTTTCTACATTTTTTTCCCAAAAACAGCATTTATAATTACCTTAAATAAATCTTTACCAAATTTGATTGTTGCAGCACTTCATAATGTGTAAAAAATCGATGTATTTCTTCAGCTACTTGGACTGATTGAATTGCAAAACTCGGTATGTTGGCACTGCCATAAGACCGTTTTCTATGGCTTGTTTTAAAATTCTGTAATGAACAATGTATTTCCTTTTGTTATTTAGGTTTGGAATTAGTTTCAGCAACCTTGCTTTTTCAGTAGGTGGGGTGATGTTTTCAACTAGAAATGAAAGATCAGAACGCGCAACAAACATATCCATATGGGTTATCATCATCAACATCCATTATATTCAAATCAAATATTTCGCGTTCTGACAGCTATTTAAAACCACCGGGTGGTGATGTCTGAAACATATTATGACCTTACAAATTAGTGACGTCCAGATAAGTTACAAGTGAAGAAAGTTGAGTGGAATCATAGTTAGGCAAATACTTGTTATTGCCAATATGCTGCCCTTCTGTACACTAACTTATGCCACCGCTTATACCTTTCTTGAAAAAGATCATCATATCGATATCTGTCAAAAACTCAAACTCTCCCTGGGCCGTGCGCAATATGCAATCGAAAGATAAACTTGGTAGATTATTGTACTACGCAGGATCCATCTTATAAAGTGACAAGCACGTATCACGAGATGGTTCGAAAATATCAGAACACATCAGAATATTATCCTAAATTCTTTCGCTGAAACAGGTGTTACACTTCGTTAGCTCTATCATATAATTCGTCACTGATATGTTCTTTACCATAACTGACCATAAAACTTACCTTTCATTGGTAGATTTAGGTTATTCATTTTTTCCAACGAATCGATAAAATTGTATAGAAAAACACCCTTTTTCCGCATTAAATTAAATTAGCATCGTCGGAAAAATATGTACCAGTTTCCCTAAATTGATTTAAATTTAATCTATAACCTGAATTTTCCAACGATGTCGACAAAAATTTAAAACTCAGTTTTAATTTTTTTTTATTCTACATGTTTTATTTTCGACATAGTCATGCATATAAATGCCCTTTGTAAATGATACATACTTTTTCTTGCTTTGAGCTATAACATCAATATTATCCCCATATATACAAAGCTCTTTTATAAACATATAGCTGTTGTAACTGCTCAAGTTATGAAAGATGATACTCGAATTTTTTTTTCTAAATTTTCAAATTCTAATATATTTTCTGGTAACTCTTTCTAAATTTATCTATCTATAAATCTATTGAGGGTGTCGATGAAAAGACGTGCTTACAATCATTATTTTCATGCAATAATACAGCTACCGATGAAATAAAATATATTAAGCAACTGTCACAATATATACTCTACCATGATGACGATTTGATATTTGACTTGAAACTAAACGGGCAAATCCTTTATCCAACAATAGTGACTTTTTGAACATCTTGCGTCCCATTCATGTCCACTGTTGGCATCTTTATTATTGCACTATTTTATTACGAACAACAAATTTACATGAATTTGTAGCTTTCTTATAGCATATCTTAACGGACTGACACCCTCATATTTCATATCGTAATTTTCAAAGCTGGATTCTAAACCGTAAACATTTATTGAAATATTATTAAATTGTTTAAATTTTGTAATATCGCGCAATATAACTGGAAATTCTCTACCTGTTACATCTATAACTGTAGCAGAATGTGGGTAGGGTGTTATCTGCGAGGACATTGCGACTGCAGGAAATAACGCTGACGTTACAGCCCAAGCAAAACAATATTCATCCTGATTCACTACGTTGCTAACTGTTTGTTTAAGCTCAATAAATCTTGGTAGCTTCACATAAGATGACCCGCCTAGAGGTGAATATCTATTAATATTTACTTCCACATATAAAATTTCTCCAAAGCGCAACCTGCAATACAACAGAAAATATTTCTTCTTATAACATTTTTTTCTTTACTTTACTTTAATTCCTTAAAAAATTATTTATTATATTATGTCTTTTCTTCGCTTTTACGACGTTGCACACTTGAATCCTTAGGATGAAATTCGCTGGATTGCATTTTCATAGCCTATACAAAGTATCGCTATACTTCTTCTAAGTCGCTTCTTAAAGTCATTATTCGCTCACCGTCTCCGGTGATGGAAGACAATAACGACAGCAACTATGTTGAGTCTTCATCTCTTAATTTTTCTTCTATTAAACTCATCACTTTTGGCTTGACTTCATCAAAAAACATTATGCGATACGATGTTATTTTATTTTTAGCATTAGCTCTACACCGTGAGACACTGGCAAAAAATATTTGCTTTTATGTTCCAATAATCTCTGATGGGCTCACTTAGCACAATTTTGCATCGTTGACGTTGACGCAACATCATTTACTCTTCGCTATTTTCCTTCAGCGACATAATTTTTAAATCTTGCAAAACCAGACTCCCTTTCATGCCGTAATAAACTATAACTACGGGTAAAAGTCCTTCCACACTTTTCACCCATGTAAGACATTATTCCTACCGTTATGGGTTATTCACACCTTATTACGTCAATACAGATCCACACTATACCACCACCAGCATCATAAGCCTTTATACAAAAATTTTCAAGGTCAAACAATTTCATGGCCATCCCACATTATTAACAACCGCCAAGGTCAAAGTCAAAATCTTATTCGGTTTGACTTCAAAGTCATTTTCAAGACCCCGTCCAAGGTCAAACCCGATGGAACACTTATAATTCAAGATCCTATCAAGGGCACGTTCAAGGTCGCTTTCAATGTCAAATTTGCGATCAGTGTCAATGTTGCGTCTAAGGTTATATTTAAGGCCGCGCTCAAGGTTAAGTTTAAGGTTGAGCTTAAGGTCTAGGTTGAGGGGGCGGGGCCGAAGTCGAGGAGTGAGAGTAACACGGGAATCTCATTTCCACTCTACTAATTACGGTAAATTTTTTATTCACGGTACTGTTAATCATATTTTGTTTCTTAAACAAAAAATTTATTGAATCAACTATCTTTAAGAATTTTGCTAAGATTCTTGATGTAGTGATTTTTTCATTACAGAACATTTAAGTATAGCCTTTGGTTTGGATTTTCTGGGAACATTTAAGGAGTTAAATAATTGATTTAAAAATAAAGTAAGTATCCTTATTCTGATGGAAAATTGTGATTATCTTTAATATCAGTAACGGTAGATTTTTGTTGTTTATAACTGGATATAAATTAATATTATAAAAAAATTCAATTTGTTTGTTGATCCTTAAGAATTTTTTTTATAAAATTGATAGTATATCAGACATAAATATCATTACAATCATACAGATTAAATTTCTTACATAGAAATTTATTGAACTACATTTAAAATACATAACAGTATAACTAAATACCTGGGAGCAAATTTTAACTTTTATTTTACTCATTTTTGATGATATGATGTATGGGTTGGTTAATATTTTGTATATCCTTAATGATGGATCGGATATGTCTTATTTTGGTCAATTCTATTTTCATTATTCATTTTAAAACATTTTAAAATATATAGGGGAGAATGGGATAATTGGGAACACGTAACTTAAATGGCATAATGGAATCATCAAAAACATCACAAATGTAATCAACTTTTATTGAAATATAAACTTTGGTATTCTACTTATTAGTTAAACAAATCAAAGGATTGTCCAAACAAAACTTTATATAAAAAGTGTGTACACACAGTTCCTAATTAACTTAAACCCTTTGGGGTAATTGAGATGGCGTTAAATGGGAAAAAGGAACAATGTGGAGTAATTAGGAGTCAGAGAAATTAAATAGTAATTCCTTATTTGTAGCGGCTTAAATGCCTGCTTAGTTTAACACAAATATTAATTATTAATTATAATTAGTTTAACACAAATATTACATATATATATATATATATATATATATATATATATATATATATATATATATATATATATATATATATATATATATATATATATTCACACAACATTGCCCGTACTTACAAGGGTCCTTGACAATGTTGGCCATTAGCGGGGTAAAACGTAAGGAAAGTAGTGAATGGTCAAACACACAAGCCTAGCCTCACCTACATTGCTAGACCAGGAAAGCGCAGTACAGCAGGCAACCCAGGTAGTCCGATGGAGCTGTTGACCCGGGTAGAGAATGTGCAGTTTTCAGTGAAATAATGGTCTGCTTGTTGCAGGAAAGGTCCAAACAAAGAATAAAACAACAATGACGGGACAACAGGTCGCGTTTACTATTTATGAGACGACCGAACTGGATTAGTAAGCAACGCCTCCTACACCTCGATCGCTAAAGCGCTATGGTTTTGCTAACTTACGGAGTATAAATTAAAAATTTTAAATGTTAAAAACATTATTATTGTTTAAACAATTGGACTAAAAACACATGGGATAAAAGCGCTGTATAAGCCTGTTCAGGAATCTATGTTATTTTATTTTTTTTGGGCTATAAATTATTTAATTATTCCAATTAGGGACCATGTGACATAATAATGTACTCTAAAATTACACTTCAATTTATGTCGCCTTTATCATAAACACTCTTATTTTCAATATATTTTCTTATTATATTTTTTCTTAACTTTTTTGCTGCGCACAAGTCGCATAGCCAATCCAAGCGAATTGGTCATATATACAGTCAACTCACGCTCTAAGTAGGGTCAAGTACGGTATCGTTCTTCCGGTCGGCATCGTGGCAAAATAAGCAATTAATTTTAGACAATTTCTGCGAACCTTAAAGTGCGGGAAGAAACTAGGTGAATTGAGTAGCCTTGCGAACACCAGCAAGAGGGTACTCTCAGGATCAAGATTGTGCCCTATTGACCGTACGGAAAGGTAAGCGATTTGTGCAAGTTTTTCATTTTCTTTTTTCTACCAATTAAAAATACAGTCCACTACATTTTCATATTTTCCGCGTCATTTATGTTCCTTCTACTGCCGGATGAGAAACCGTTTTTTAGTTTTTTTTTAAAAGTTTTCATAATTTTAATATAAATTAAATTGCATTATTTTGTCACAAACCACCATTTTCTTTTTCATATACTTAAGGTCACTTGCATATAATAGGTATAAACCCCAGAGTAATTTAACTTTGAGTTTTATTATTAGGCATCCAGGCTTGGCTGCAAACTGGAACCTTTTGTACCTATAAATCTGTACCTTAAAAATTATATTCTCGCGCACAAGATTTCAGCGAGCATTAAAACCGCTGTGCGCAATTTAACACGTGGATCGTACTACCGTACCACACTATCTTTCTTATCTTTCTTTCTCTCTTTTTTATATTAAATAAAATTTCAGCTTTATTAAAATATTTATCTGCTCCATTTTGTGATATCTACGGTATAAAAAACGTTTGTACCTTTTTATCAAATCACTTTCATTTATTAGCGTTGGATGGTGCATATTTTGCGAATTTTTATAAACAATTTTTTACTTAGCCAGTTCGTTTAACATTGTATCATTCAGTCTGTTATTTTTTTTTCGTTCTGCTTTCCATAAGCGTGCAAAATACATTTATTTACATTAATTTTCTTCATATTTTTTTGATTTTTTATAATGGCGGATAAATTAACTAAAGCTAATTTAAAACGTACTACGGCTTTTAAACGCCTACAAGAGACTCACGAAGCCGGAATCAAAGCTTCTAATGACGACTCTTTAAAATCTACTTTTTTGGGTCGAGCAGATGCTATTGACAACATTTATAATGAATTTCAATCGGCTCATAATACTATAATTTCTTTAATTGAAGATAAAGATTTTGCAAATTACGATGTGATGCGTATTGCTGCAGATGAGGCCTACTATGGTATTAAATCTTTTAAACATGATTTCTTATTAAGCGATTCCGCTTCTCAAATAGCTAGTATTTCAATTAATCCTAATTTAAATGTGCCTACAGTTTCCAAAATTGTAGCTAAACTTCCAAAACTTAATTTACCAACTTTCAATGGTAATTACAAAGATTTGACAAGTTTTTTTGATTTATTTAAAAGTCTCATCCACAATAACGCAGATTTATCTAATGTTGAGAAATTTCAATACTTACTCACTTCTTTAGATAAAGAGCCTTTAGCTTTAGTTAAGGGTATCCCTCTTACAGAAGCAAATTATATTATTGCCTTTGAAACGCTTGAAAAACGGTACCAAAATAAACGCATTTTGGCTACACAATATTATAATGAAATATTTTATGCAGCATCTATTCAAAAGGTTACTTCTAAGGATCTTAGATATCTTTTAAATGTTTTTTCCGAAAACGTAGCAGCCTTAAGAGCTTTAAAACTTCCTGTAGATCAATGGGATTTTTTGTTGTTTAATATGTTACTAAATAAACTTGATTCTAAAACCAGAACCAGTTTTGAGCTTGAAAATAGTCTAAATCAACCTACCTACAGACAATTAATTACTTTCTTAGAAAGACAATGTATAGCTTTAGAGTCTGTTCAATACACTTCTTCAGTGAGTTCTGATAACTCAAATTTTAAATCTTCTAATTATCATGCATTAAACAACAAGAGATCTACATCCAATTTTGTTACGAATCCGCTTTCACAAAAAAGCGAACCTACGTGTACTTTATGTTCTGCTTCTCATACATTATTTAAATGTAAATTATTCTTGGCTAAAACGCCACAAGAAAGATTTTCTTATGCTAAACAGCACAAATTATGCGTCAACTGTTTAGTATCTCCCCACTCTATTAAAAATTGTGGTTCTTCTCACAGATGTAAAATCTGCAAATTTCCACATCATACAACTCTACATTTTAACAAAAATTTTTCTTCTTTCGTGCCTTCTAATGAAAATAACTTACCTAAGTCTAATTCAGACACTGTTACGGTTGTCGAACATTATTCTAATGATGATCAGTCTAATTTTACCGTCACGAATACTCACTGTATTGCAAACAATTTGTCTGTTCCGCAACATACTATTTTATTATCCACGTGTGAAATAGATATCAAGGATATTCGAGGACATTTTCAGAAAATCCGTGTACTTTTGGATACGGGCTCTATGGCAAATTTTATGTCTGAGTCGTGCGCTAGACGACTGGGTCTCCATCGTAAACAATTCTCTATTCCAATTGAGGGTTTAAATGGAATGTCAACGTCCACCAACAGCGGTCTTGTTCAATGCGTCATCAAACCCTGTGGTCAATTGGATCCGGTTTTTTCTTTTGAAGCTATTATCATGCCCAAAGTTTGTTCTAATCAACCAAAAATTCACATTAATATTTCCGAAATGGAACATATTCGAAATTTGAAGCTTGCAGACAGTCGGTTTCATGTACCAGGACCAATAGACATGCTTATTGGTGCTGAATTGGTACCTTTATTTTTAAAATCAGGCCGTATTGTCGGCAATTCCGATCAACCTGTAGCTTTAGAGACTATTTTTGGTTATGTTTTAGAGGGTAAAACTAGCTGTTCAGTTCCTTTCAGGAATCCTGACTCTTTCTTAAATTGTCTCGCTTCTTTGGATGACTGTATCGATATTCAGTTACGTAAATTCTGGGAGGTCGAACAAATTACTAAAATCCCTTCTTGGTCCACTGAAGACAAGAAGTGCGAGGAAATATTTAAAAATTTAGTCTTCAGAGAAACTTCTGGACGGTTCTCGGTACCTTTACCTTTTCGTCAATCAAAACCAAATTTTGTTAATACTTACTCTCAAGCATATCGTCGCTTTTGTATGTTGGAACGACTTTTTTCCAAAAATTCTGAATTATCTAGAAAATATACAGATTTCATGCAAGATTATCTCGACAGTGGTCACATGTTCTTAGTGCCACAAAGCCTTAAAATTTCTATTAAGTTTTTATTAAAATTTTATGTGAATTAACTGAGAAATTAAAAAATTAAAAATACATTTTTTCATCATATTTTTCCTAAATTCTGATTGGTGAAACAGAAAAAGTGAGGCGTAACTTTTTGCGTTCTGCCATGAAACTATAAATAGTAAACGAAATTTTTTACAATTCTCTTATTCAGACTTAACACCGATGGAGAGACCAGAGTTTTTCACCGTGAGTCTGAGATCCGACTACTGACGGAACTCCGCATTTCGTGCAGTATTGTTGGTGTGGAAACGGACGCAGATCTTTTTCGACGCCCTATTATCCGTCACTTGCACTTAGACGGTCAAAAGTCATGGGGAGTTCGATTGCTGGGCTTCAGCTTGCGATTCCGATTCCTTTGCAGAAGAAAAAAAAAAGAACAAAGACATTATCGTACTAAGTACGTTGCGAATAGGGTATTCTAATAAAAACCAGGTACCAGGCGAAAACAGCTCTTAGGAAAACAAGGCTGTTAACTGGGTAAGAAAGGATTGAAAAAATATCCTTGCAAAGCACTCTCAAGTCCTGGTCTGTTAGTTTTGTTCGAGGTATAGCTAACTTGGAATGTTCGTAATTGTCGGGGTTCCAAGGAAAAATCGCCTGTAGCATTCCGCATACAAACTTAGACCTTTTATAAAAACTTTAAAAATCAAAGACTTTTCGTGTCTCAAAAATCACAAAATAAACTTTAATTCCGGAAAATTAATAATGTATTTTTCCGCGAATTTTTATCTTAAACTTTTCATTAATTTGGACAAATTATTTTTACAATTTTCAACTGCACCATCAAAATTTAAAATTAATTATAAACACGTGTTCAAATTAAAAAACTCAATAAATAAAACATCTAAATTTGCGAGTGAAAGTGTTGTTAAAAACATTAATTTCAAGCAAAATGTTTCCACTACGAATAGAAATATTCCATATATCAAGACTCCTCCTTCTTGACTCACCACTGAGAATCCTGTATTTTTCCATCAAAATAAAGTTAGTTAAACGAAAATACCCTCTAAAGACGTTTTTATTTTTATATAACTTTTAAGATAAACTCTTAAAAAAAATTTAATAATTTTTGTAAAGGAAAAATCCTTTTCCTTCTCCTAATTATTGTACATAAAAAATATTTGAGACTTATTGGGAAATAAATTATTTTTTTCCAAATTTAAATTATAATTAAAACTTAATCTAATTTCTGGGAAATATACTGCCTTACTTGGAATATTCCACTCTTAAATATTTTTTATTTTTTCAAATACTATCATAAGAATAAATAAATTTAATTTTTTATTTTATTATAATATTTTAGGATAAAGTTTCAGTTCCTTAAATAAAATATTAACTTTGAATATATTGTTAGTATTATTAATATTTTTTATATTTTTCTTTAAACAACCAATAAGGCTGAAATCCGTTCCAACAACTATTAATTATTAATTTAATCTGCAATTAATTAACTATATTTGTACAGACTTGGAAAAAAAATCTTTTGTGACAAAAGTGCTTTGCAATTAAAACAGACTTCAATAAAACATAAAATTTAGCCAAAAGACACTTAGTGTAAATTTCGTGTGAACATTTACCACTAATCTATTAACCCAAATTTTTTTTAATTAGCCTTAAGCTTTTTAAAATAACGAAAGATAGAATACAAGTTTTAGTTGATTAATGGCAAAAATTGTCTACATAAATTAGTAATTAGTTTTTTTTTAACAAACAATAATTATTCAACATCTTGTAAATAAAATAATTAATTTCAAATTCTTGTAAAAGTGTCACGGGCTTTTTTAGTTTCTCAGAATTTTAAATAAAAATTAAAACGCTTATATAGGTCGACCAATAACCAAGTAACATCAAAGGCCTAACATCAAAATAAATACACGGACTTTAACAATTTTATTCAAAATAAATTAAAAACAAATTTTTCATAATTATTAGACCCCTAACAGACAATAAACAAAAAATAACTTAACCCAAAAATATCTGCAGATTTTTGTTAACATTTTTCCAATTTCCTGTTTTTCCACTTTCCAGAAAAACCGTCATAGCCACCATCAATAATAAATAAAAATAGCCCGTGAATACTTCTGTATAAATAATTTTTCTCCGGAAAAAGTATTTTAAATTTTTACTTTACAGTCTAAACATAAATAAAATAAAAAACTTCTTTCAACAAAATGTCCATTCCCTTTTCACAAGTCCCTGTCCAGTGGGGCGAGTGACTATTCTAGTCATTCGGGTGGATATGGAGGGTCCTCTACGTCGATACTGACTGGCGCGCCAAGAGGCACGGCACTTAAAATCTTGAAAACTGACGATTCTTCCATTCAATTCGGCTCAATTAAAAAGTTAATAAACTTTTTTGAAACTTCAAATAACTTAGTAACCAATAGTGTTCCTCATTACAGGGAAAAGCAAATTAAATTAAAACCATACTTAAGTTTAGATGATAATTTATTGTACCAAACAAGAACGTCAATGGTATTCCCCTACCAAAACAAAAAATTGTCGTCAGAAAGAATTAATTTTCCAGGACCGGGTTTTCGAAATTTTTCTAATCTCTCGACCGGAACTAATTTACATAGTAGATTTCGGGAGAACACGCCCGCATCGCATGGGATAGAATATCGTGAGCCAGCTTTCATGAAAACTTCGACGCCTAGACGCGATTCCGAAGATTTTCCAATCAATTTTGAATCGATTTATGTAAATACAATTAACCGAAATCCCGCGGCGAGCGCCGAAACTCAAGCGCATCGACGACATGCGCGAGCTTAAATAGCCGGCCCGAGCTCCCACTACGCTAAAGAGTGACGGCGTGGGGTGATCGCGCAGACAATATATATATATATATATATATATATATATATATATATATATATATATATATATATATATATATATATTAACGAAGTCACTAAATTTTTTGGGCATGGGTATGTTCGCTGGGATTTAATTTATTTATTAAACATTCGAAAAATCTGATTCTTGCGGGAAAAGAATGCTTAAAGTTTCAATATTACCGGTATATAATTAGATTTGCCGCGCCATGCCGGGAAATACGATTTTCCGATGATTTTCAGAGTGCCCGATCATAGTAATCGCTCGCCCTATACAACAGTATTGTCTGCGCGGTCACCCCACGCCGTCACTCTTTAGCGTAGTGGGAGCTCGGGCCGGCTATTTAAGCTCGCGCATGTCGTCGATGCGCTTGAGTTTCGGCGCTCGCCGCGGGATTTCGGTTAATTGTATTTACATAAATCGATTCAAAATTGATTGGAAAATCTTCGGAATCGCGTCTAGGCGTCGAAGTTTTCATGAAAGCTGGCTCACGATATTCTATCCCATGCGATGCGGGCGTGTTCTCCCGAAATCTACTATGTAAATTAGTTCCGGTCGAGAGATTAGAAAAATTTCGAAAACCCGGTCCTGGAAAATTAATTCTTTCTGACGACAATTTTTTGTTTTGGTAGGGGAATACCATTGACGTTCTTGTTTGGTACAATAAATTATCATCTAAATTTAAGTATGGTTTTAATTTAATTTGCTTTTCCCTGTAATGAGGAACACTATTGGTTACTAAGTTATTTGAAGTTTCAAAAAAGTTTATTAACTTTTTAATTGAGCCGAATTGAATGGAAGAATCGTCAGTTTTCAAGATTTTAAGTGCCGTGCCTCTTGGCGCGCCAGTCAGTATCGACGTAGAGGACCCTCCATATCCACCCGAATGACTAGAATAGTCACTCGCCCCACTGGACAGGGACTTGTGAAAAGGGAATGGACATTTTGTTGAAAGAAGTTTTTTATTTTATTTATGTTTAGACTGTAAAGTAAAAATTTAAAATACTTTTTCCGGAGAAAAATTATTTATACAGAAGTATTCACGGGCTATTTTTATTTATTATTGATGGTGGCTATGACGGTTTTTCTGGAAAGTGGAAAAACAGGAAATTGGAAAAATGTTAACAAAAATCTGCAGATATTTTTGGGTTAAGTTATTTTTTGTTTATTGTCTGTTAGGTGTCTAATAATTATGAAAAATTTGTTTTTAATTTATTTTGAATAAAATTGTTAAAGTCCGTGTATTTATTTTGATGTTAGGCCTTTGATGTTACTTGGTTATTGGTCGACCTATATAAGCGTTTTAATTTTTATTTAAAATTCTGAGAAACTAAAAAAGCCCGTGACACTTTTACAAGAATTTGAAATTAATTATTTTATTTACAAGGTGTTGAATAATTATTGTTTTTGCCATTAATCAACTAAAACTTGTATTCTATCTTTCGTTATTTTAAAAAGCTTAAGGCTAATTAAAAAAAATTTGGGTTAATAGATTAGTGGTAAATGTTCACACGAAATTTACACTAAGTGTCTTTTGGCTAAATTTTATGTTTTATTGAAGTCTGTTTTAATTGCAAAGCACTTTTGTCACAAAAGATTTTTTTTCCAAGTCTGTACAAATATAGTTAATTAATTGCAGATTAAATTAATAATTAATAGTTGTTGGAACGGATTTCAGCCTTATTGGTTGTTTAAAGAAAAATATAAAAAAATATTAATAATACTAACAATATATTCAAAGTTAATATTTTATTTAAGGAACTAAAACTTTATCCTAAAATATTATAATAAAATAAAAAATTAAATTTATTTATTCTTATGATAGTATTTGAAAAAATAAAAAATATTTAAGAGTGGAATATTCCAAGTAAGGCAGTATATTTCCCAGAAATTAGGTTAAGTTTGAATTATAATTTAAATTTGGAAAAAAATAATTTATTTTCCAATAAGTCTCAAATATTTTTTATGTACAATAATTAGGAGAAGGAAAAGGATTTTTCCTTTACAAAAATTATTAAATTTTTTTTAAGAGTTTATTTTAAAAGTTATATAAAAATAAAAACGTCTTTAGAGGTTATTTTCGTTTAACTAACTTTATTTTGATGGAAAAATACAGGATTCTCAGTGGTGAGTCAAGAAGGCGGAGTCTTGATATATGGAATATTTCTATTCGGAGTGGAAACATTTTGCTTGAAATTAATGTTTTTAACAACACTTTCACTCGCAAATTTAGATGTTTTATTTATTGAGTTTTTTAATTTGAACACGTGTTTATAATTAATTTTAAATTTTGATGGTGCAGTTGAAAATTGTAAAAATAATTTGTCCAAATTAATGAAAAGTTTAAGATAAAAATTCGCGGAAAAATACATTATTAATTTTCCGGAATTAAAGTTTACTTTGTGATTTTTGAGACACGAAAAGTCTTTGATTTTTAAAGTTTTTATAAAAGGTCTAAGTTTGTATGCGGTATGCTACAGGCGATTTTTCCTTGGAACCCCGACAATTAAGAACATTCCAAGTTAGCTATACCTCGAACAAAACTAACAGACTAGGACTTGAGAGCGCTTTGCAAGGATATTTTTTCAATCCTTTCTTACCCAGTTAACAGCCTTGTTTTCCTAAGAGCTGTTTTCGCCTGGTACCTGGTTTTTATTAGAATACCCTATTCGCAACGTACTTAGTACGATAATGTCTTTGTTCTTTTTTTTTTTCTTCTGCAAAGGAATCGGAATCGCAAGCTGAAGCCCAGCAATCGAACTCCCCATGACTTTTGACCGTCTAAGTGCAAGTGATGGATAATAGGGCGTCGAAAAAGATCTGCGTCCGTTTCCACACCAACAATACTGCACGAAATGCGGAGTTCCGTCAGTAGTCGGATCTCAGACTCACGGTGAAAAACTCTGGTCTCTCCATCGGTGTTAAGTCTGAATAAGAGGATTGTAAAAAATTTCGTTTACTATTTATAGTTTCATGGCAGAACGCAAAAAGTTACGCCTCACTTTTTCTGTTTCACCAATCAGAATTTAGGAAAAATATGATGAAAAAATGTATTTTTAATTTTTTAATTTCTCAGTTAATTCACATAAAATTTTAATAAAAACTTAATAGAAATTTTAAGGCTTATACAGCGCTTTTATCCCATGTGTTTTTAGTCCAATTGTTTAAACAATAATAAAGTTTTTAACATTTAAAATTTTTAATTTATACTCCGTAAGTTAGCAAAACCATAGCGCTTTAGCGATCGAGGTGTAGGAGGCGTGGCTTACTAATCCAGTTCGGTCGTCTCATAAATAGTAAACGCGACCTGTTGTCCCGTCATTGTTGTTTTATTCTTTGTTTGGACTTTTCCTGCAACAAGCAGACCATTATTTCACTGAAAACTGCACGTTCTCTACCCGGGTCAACAGTTCCATCGGACTACCTGGGTCGCCTGCTGGACTGCGCTTTCCTGGTCTAGCAATGTAGGTGAGGCTAGGCTTGTGTGTTTGACCATTCACTACTTTCCTTACGTTTTACCCCGCTAATGGCCAACATTGTCGAGGACCCTTGTAAGTACGGGCAATGTTGTTTGAATAAGTTATTAACAGGTTGTACACCGAATGTTGTGTGATCCTACCGTCACTGCCGAGGACCTTTCCTTTCCTAATTTCCTACCGCTATTGGTCGACATTGTCGAGGACCCTTGTAAGTACGGGCAATGTCATTCCATCCTGCTGACGCTGTCGAGGACCCTTACAAGTACGGGCAGCGTCGGTTCCTTTCTTTCCTTCCTACCGTCACCTATACACACATGCACTGAATGCCGTCAGTTTTGTTTCTGTTTCCGTATATCCGTAGATCTAAATGAAATATGTTAGTTTGTTAGACTTAGATATTATAAAACAATATTTTTTAATTTTAATGTTTCGCTCCTACTCTGTATAAAACATCAATTGTTGTATGTTATCTTGTATTATGCCCAAAACGTTTTGAACATCTTCTTTGACTCCATCGAAGCTGAGAATAGGTACGGTTACAGTTTTTCCAATCGCGATTGGTGAAAATTTTGGTTCAGAAAATTGTTTCATAACATTAGCCTGAGCTTGAAAACCTTCAATAGCCTTTTTTGTTTATATTTATAAGTTCTGTGTGTGCACAACAAATACATGTAACCTTACTTCCAAAGCCTTAGTCGTCTGTCCTAAGTATGCTATTAACTCAAATTCTCGCCCATTGTTTGATTGAAGTACAGAGGACTCGGCTAAAGTACAGACGATATCAAGAAGAACTAATTCCTGTGCTTTTTTTGTATGTAGGGGACGTGGTATCAAAAATTTTCTTTATAGTTTAAAACGTATTTGTAATCACGATCAGGACCCATTTGCATATTTACAAGGTTCACTTGTCCCCTTGCGTGATTTTTTTTAAATAAAAACGCTATAACTACTAGCCCATAAATCTAAATAACAGTTCTTACATTCTTTTGTGATATTTCAAGGCTTTAATTGTGAGATCTCTACCACCATGACCACATTCGTGACTAGCACTTTCAATCACATCGAATAACTCGTCGTCTGTAATGTGGTATTGGATATTTTTTGTATAGCGTATTCAGAATTATTAGAAACCTACTAAAAAGTCCAATCACTTATAACAATGAAACTGCAATAAAACCTTTCAACTACAGCTGTAATATTATACCAAAGTAATGTTTGTTTTTAATTCTAATTTTAATTTTGTTATGTTCGTAGGAAATAACTTAACAGGCAAGAGTTGATTTTTATATTAAATTAAATAAAACACGATAATAATATAATACATTATAATATATAATATAAATACTTAGTTAACTATATTACTAAACTAAATCTATTTCACTATCGCTACTGTCATCTAGATTAATAACTAATTTTTCTGTCGCATTTTTAAGATAGACATAGGTTTTTTCTATTTCCTTTACATGTTTTATACAATTTTCCCAGTTAATTTTTTTCGCTTCACTATCAATTAAAGCAAATACATTAAAATTAAGTGTAGGTGAAATGTTATTACGACGAATTCCTGCTTTAAGTTGGTGCCATATTTGCTCAATGGGATTGAATATACAGTGGTAAGGTGGTAACCGCAATACTGTGTGACTCATACTTTCCGCAAGTTCGTCGCAATAATATTGTTTTTTAATAAACAAACATTTAATCACTTCCAATATTTTTTTGAATAGTTTTCATGAAAATATATATCATTATTGTACATATAGTCTTGAATTTTGGCTTTTGGATCGTTTGAACAAGGTGCTTTGTTTAATTGTCTACTATGGTAACTCGCGTTGTCTATAAGAATAACACTATTTGTCGTGATATTAGTTCTAAACCAATCTTCAAATAGCTCCGCTGTTGTGTCGTCATGATAGTCAACACAATAATCTCTAATGTTTTTGGATGAAAGAGACAAAGCATTCGGCACAGAACCGTTTTCAGATCCAGCATATAAAATTGTTATTCTTTTACCGCGGTTTGATGGCGCACGTGTCACACACTTACCGCTCGAATCGTCTTATCCACTGGTTGGGGTGGCATTGATATCAATCCATGTTTCATCTAAATAAATTATTGGTCTTTTTGGTGTTCTATAGTCATTGATTTCGCTCAAATACTTTCCCTGCCATTCTTGAAGACGCCTGGATTCGAATAAAATTTATCTTTTATTAATCTTTTTGAGGTTAAATCCCATTCCTTGGATGTACTTCAACAAAGTCGTTCATTAAATTGTCTAAAGTTAGAATATATTGGTCTTCATACATTTTATAAATTTTTCGTCGTATAATGTCTTCGTCACCATGGTCTAACTTTCTCAAAATTCCAGCATCACTTCTTTTTTTGCGTTCTAAAAAGGGCTATTGCGTAATTTTCTACACTGTGGAAAAGGTTTTCTTTGTAAGCAAAGCTGTTTCCTCTACAGCTTTCTTAAGCCACAAATTACCGCGCTCCACTAAGGTTAGAAACAGGTTCTTAATAATTTCTTTAGCATCTGTTGATAGATGCACTTTTCGATTTGTTTCACTTTCATAAATCTCACTAGAGCTTCAAGACCGCCACATTTCTAAATAATTATTAGATTTACGGTAGCAAATGAATTACGAAATAACCACGTGTACTATGACTGACAAAATTTAATATTTCGGTTCAGATTCAATTATGTTATACATAGGTAATATAAATAATACCTAGAATTTTACCTACATTTGCGAATTATTCCGGGTCTGTGCGGCTGTAAATTTATTCCGGCCCTATGTTTACCCGACTTTTTAGTCAGTTTCTAATAATTCTGAATACACTATATCAGATAATCGCTTAATCAATTTTTTTTTGTCCCGAAATACACATTTGGGACGTTCTATCTCACAGATAATATCCTCATATTTTCGTTTATTGTTAATATGAAATGAACACCTATTTTTATTCAAATTAGTAATTTTCTACATAAACTTTACTTTTAAAGCTTCTTTATCCACATTTTCCGTCACGACACAGTTTGATTCACGCATCTCTAAGCTCATCCACCGACGACACATTCAATGTACAGATATGGCATAAAAAATGAATTTAATGGAAGACCGCAAAGAGTTAGGCTACCATGTAAAAGCCTATTGAAACATGTAACAAGTGCAGTACAAATTGATGTTTGATGGTTTTGCCTTAGTCGCGTCTAGGATGCACTAGGCGAAGCCCGAAACAGATTACTACTACGACGTTTGACTAAAAAGTTTAGATACTCCTAGGTTTGACTAAAAATACGTCAAAGGCCGAAATTCGAATCTATTTCAAGGTTTTCCGAAAGACGTTCGTCAAAGCTAGGATAAACAAGTCATTCGGCAAAAAGGCTACATATCGGCCTTTGACTATAATACATATACTATACACAAACTTTATTTTTGCTTTAGCCTACAAATTGAGATAAAGTCTGAACGACAAGATGCCCAAAAAAAACAACAGACCGGCTTTATTTCCTGCAATTTATGTTTTACTGGTGAGCCTATTAACTCAGATAAAATGAAAACAAATACACAACATTTTTTTAAAAATAGGTTTGCCACTTTAATTATTTTTGACAATAACTCGTTCACCTACAAGTTAAAAAAAATATATTAACGGAAAAACTCAGTCAAGTAGTATAAAAGTTTTAAGCTATTTGAAAGAAATTTACTTTTTAATCAACTTAAAAAAGAAGATTATCAATTCGATATGTCATTTGATAAGAGTGAGATATTTTGATGTAATTTTCAGTATTTTGTAGAGAGTACGCCTAAGGGTATCTCGTACAATGTTGCATCGGTAGATTTTCTTCACTGGTTATTTTCACATGTCATAACTCAGCCATCTAACTCGTCCCTGGCTACAACTTGAGTACCTTGAATGCTATTAGACTATCCTAAATAGTTCCTAATTAGTGCACTATTTGAATAAGGGAAGTAGGGGTCACCCCTTCGCTTCAATTACGGAACTAAGGATTCTTAAATTAGTTTATAACACCTTGATTTCAAAGCCTGACTCTGTTAGGGTCCTTAAACACAGTATGACTAATCGACCCTTTAAGTGTCCTATTCCTAAGAAGAGTATTTAAATATTGGGGGTATTTAAATAATTTCATTATTATTCCTAAATTTTAAATGGGTACAAGAATTTCTATTATTATATATTTATTTAAATTACTTGATTTCCGATAAATTTATTTTACCTGTAATTTTATTTATAATATTCTGGTCACATAAAAGATCTAATATGAAATTTTATTATTTTGGCAAAACTTTGTCTCGCCAAAATTTTAGGATTCAAATAACAAAATATATTTTAGAACGACATCAAGAGATTTTTTAACTATTTCATAAACTACTAAAAATAGAGAAATATTATATAATTTATATCAAAACAGTACAATTTTAAGTAAATAGAATCTGAATAAATATTAGACCCGACCTAGTTGCCATGAACGTTAGATCTTCTAGTTGCCCAGTTTTGTTTGACCTTTAATATTGTTATAATTCGTATTACATATGTTAACAAATAAATTTTTATATATTAAAATTAATGGTAAGCACATAGATAAAGTCTAAGAGGAAATATCCGCCCATCGAGAATAATCAAAATTTTTAATTTTAGTCGTTTAGGAATAAAATAATATTATTTTTTTATCCTTGTGTTCTTAGAGTTTAAAAATTGTTTAAGTTACTATTGCACCTATTAGTTTAAATCTTTTACTGTCAATTTAGATCAGTTTTAAGGTTGGACCATGTTATTCTAGTAGCTGGTAAGCTCTAATCATTTTGACGTACAATATCTCAAACAATTTATCTTACCTAAGATATTAAAAAATGGTTAAAATAAAAAATTATATTGAAATTTTTTTGAATTAAATAAATAGTTGCATTTTACTCGTAATGAATAAATGAATGAACAAAAAGTAGCGAGACTTGATCATCGATGTCTAGGCCTCGTTGGGCCCTTTACATCACACAATAGCTGCAGTTCATTCGAGGCCGATCGCCTTCGTGAATCTAAGTTGTCTGGTTAATTGAGCTTGCCTAATTGCTTCAGGCAACAAAATTGTTGACATGGTCAACAGTTTCATCCTTCTCTAGACACCATCTGTAAGTAGGGCCATTTATGACACCAGTCTTATGAAGTTGGCTCCTCACATGATAATGTCCTGTCAATTACAGTCTCACCACAATTCGCAGCTCTTTCCTTTCTAAGGAGAGAAGCTCTCTAGTAAGCCGTGCGCCAGGTCCAGTTATATATTCCTTGGCACACCTCACTCCAGGAACTCCTCTCCACGATTCAATAAAGTTGCTTTCCAGGAACAATTTTAATTATTATGTTGCTTTGCCAATTTATAAGCCAATTACCTCCTTCGTTTTAAGCTCATAGTTGGTGGCGGCCAAAGTCGAAATGTTTTTACATAAGATATTCTCTTCTTCAGTCCTAAATACTCTTGGGCTGGAATAGCAGACAGAAGGAGGCTGATCAACTAAGTTAGCTTCGTAACCTTTCTTATTTTTTAATATGCCGAAATAAAAAACATGCAATTTAGATTATATGATGATGCAGGACTTCTGAGATTCTGCCTCCTTATCATCACCTTTTCGTAATCCAATTCATATATTTCTTTACTAGCCATGCCCCTATTAGTCTTTCTCATATATTTATTTGGCATTCTGAAATAATAATTCATAATTATTTAGCGTGCAAAACAGGAAATTATAATTAAATTGAATTAATACAGTTTAAAAAAGAATCTAGGAGAGTTATGACAGCCTTTCTTCATAACCTCAGTACGCATGGCGAAAAAAAAAAACAATATCATGTACTGAAAGCTGAATAGATAAAGTGTATTATAGCCAATGCCACTACACCAGTAACGTAATACTTATTAAAGAAAAGGCTATCGAAATATTAATCAAAAACTTAACTTTGACAATTTTTTTAGGTTGAAGATGTACACCGATGCATTCTATCGCGCGTCAAAAAAGCAACTAATGAGCGTCGCTGGTAGCTTGTTTCGAGAAATTGACTGACATAATCGTCCTAGGTCTTCCCTAATTAAAAATGTTAATATGGGTGTAAGCGGTTGATTAGAATATCAAGTTATGGTTAGCCAGCTGACCATATCGGAGAAATTAAAGTTCTATACAGTCTTTGTTAGGTACATTATAACATTTACGGAGTTCCTAAATTTTAGTAATGATCTGTCGAAATAGGATCCACTTTCGTGGACATCCCTTTACGATCCCAGGGATCAATGAGAATCAATGTTCCATATGAATCTAGATTTTGTTTAGATAATTTGTAGATATTTCGTCGAAAAGTAAAAAAGTCAATATATTTTCCATAAAATGTTAATACTACTATCTATGCATACATTTATTATATTTACATCAAAATTCTAGATGAAATATGCCAGATATTGGAGTAATAGTGAAATAATTGTTCGTTTTAATGAAGTACTAGAGTCCATTAATAAACAAAATTTAAGGTATGATGACAATAAAGATTTTGGTTATATTTGTGATGTCAAAATATTCTGCCATTTTAAATGTTTTTTTGCATTTATCTGTATTCAGTTCTACTTTTCAGATTATGTATAGCACAAGGTCTTCTACAAAATAATATAGATAATTTGAAAGTCACACAAGCAATCTTCGTCGGAGGTATCCCGAATATAAATTTCCAAAATGCCGGTTTTTCGAATACACCACTAAAGCAACAGACAGAGAATCAGATTGAGGCTACGTCTTTTGAAATAAAGGCGTTATTAACCAAATGTTCTAAGATGAGTTCATGTGACTGTGAAAATACTTTTGAATGTGGCTCTAATGATACTCAAAATGATAATATTAATAATAGAGAAGACAACGCCCAATGTGACGAAGAACCACATATCAGTGAAAATATTATACAAAATTGCCAAAAAAAAATATCTTTAACTTTGAAAGTCAAAAATAAAGGTCTAACAAATTGTAAGCCTCAGTATATTATTGTAGATCATGTTTATGATATAATAACTAGCAGAAAACAAAAATTGTTGAATCCTTATGTATTAAAAATAGTACAAAATCCTTTATTTCAAGTTTTCGACTTAATATTTGAAAATACAGTTAATTCAGGACCTTCAGAAAAAGTTGTGAATAAAAATGATCCAGGATATACAGGATGCAATACAGATCCAGCAAATCCTACTTGTGGATCTGTTCAATATAACAATAAAGAGGTGAGATATAGTAGTATTACAAAAATATTTATTTATACAGTAGTTCCATTTGACGTAGCAGTGGTCCCATTTAAAAAAAAATAGCGATGATATTTACATCTTCTAAATGGAATACCCTAGATGAGACGCCCAAAAATGCGGAGTCAAATTGTATATTTGACGTGTTTGAACTTTTCTACCAAAATTTATTTTATCCATTGAATCCATCTGTGCAAGACTTTATATATAATATATTAAAAGTCATTTGTAGATAAAGGGCTGAAAACAACCCTATAGTGTGTGTCTACTTAAGTTGGTTGAATATGCAAAACTTTTTTATCGTTTATATTTTTACGTGGTGTAAAACTTAAAATAAAGTGATCACATAACAAAATTTATTAGTCATATATAAGGTTTGTCATAAAATATGAATTTAGCACAATGGCAAAAATACATTTATTTTCGTAATTTTAAAACCTATTATAAAGAGACGTTGTTTTGAATTGAAAATAAGATTTAGATATCTAGGAATGTCCATATATTGTTAAAAATATAGCTTCTTCTAATACTGACATTAGTAGGGGGAGGTGGAGCAGATTGATGAGGAAAAAAATCACATTTTATGTCATAGAAAATATTAAACTACATTTTTATTAAGCTTACTACAATGCTAAATTTATCAATATTATTATATCAAACAAAAAACTATTTAAATTAGAAGATAAAAAAAATAAAACGTTTTGAGTAAAAAATGGAATTTGAATCATTCTGTCCTACCTGCGCGGTAGTTAGATACATCGATTGGGTACTTTGATACAAAAGGAATTGGTATTAATTTGAAAGACTTTTATTGTTGAGTCTTACATTTTTTAACAGCTATCTAAACAGAAAAAAAAACTTTCAAAGAAAGAAAAAACAATCATTGCAATATCCAATAACAAAAACATAAGGCTATATAAATATCTTACTGAACATAACATTATTGAAAAGACTTCTATTATACGTTATATACACTTAAATTGACTGAAAATATATAGAAAGATAATGTTCAAGTTGACCACGTAATAAACAACAGATTTATTCTTTTCAAACTTGATAAACAAGAAATTTCCAACATTTATATTTTTAGGATCGGGCGCGTCAAACTTTCCTCCACCTCCTGCATCAGATGGCAGAGTATTATCGTCAAAATCACTTAATTTCACCGTCTAGCTGGAATCGAAATCGGACTGCGATTGTAATTAGGGAAAGACTCTTTTCTTTTTGGATTTTTTAGTTTTTATAAGATCCGACAAGTTCTTTACTGTTTTCAACATCTTTTCGACCTGCTTCATCAGTTTGAGTTGTCATTTTCTTTCCTTTTGTTCTTGAAATTTGTAATATATGTTTCTCTGGCGTTTAAGTATAAACCCTTGCTTTCCCCTTTTTTCTTCCTTTTTTTGGGCTTTTTGATTAACGATTTTTTTTTGGGTATGGTTTTATTACTTCTGGTGACAATATAGTCGTAGAGCTTGACGGAACAACGATTGCAGATTTAATAACACTGGTACATGGGGCAACATTCGCAGAGGCAACAATCTTGGACCGATTGTCTAGAGGGTCGGCTTCATCATTTACTGTCTCGTCTCTTTTACAGTTATCAACTACTCCATCATTTTGGCTTGTATCCAGCTCCACGCAATCAACATGGTCTCTTTTTATCTCCAGCATGTTTTCGTTGCCTTCGTATTAAAAACTCATATCAAAAGTTTCTATAGGCGCAAAATCTTTGGTCTCAAATGCAAGTTTGTTGAATAGCCAAATTACGGGCTTTGATAAGCTACTTGTGATGTTCTTTGGTACAAAAACTCTAGGAAGGTCGATTTTGTTAATTCTGCCCTGCTATATATGAATAAGGTTTTTCAAGCGTTCTTAATGTGCTAATCGTTAAAAGTTATTTTCAGTTTGCGTTTAAAGGGACCAAAAACGTTGACATCTAATCGATGTGATTTGTGAGACGTGTGTGGCGGCAGAGACAGGTTATCTTTGATGCTTGAAGTGTGATTCCGAATATGCTTAAGAACTTGAATGTGCAATTCTGCCGTCACCTGTTTGCTAAACGAAGACTTCCTTCCGGGGCGCCATATAAAAAATGTTCTTTGAAATAAACACGGAGGAAGACATAAATAGGAGGAAGAGCAACGTCTGTTGCAGTCACTATTCCGCAAAACTTAACTATCTCTTTTCATTCAGCTGATATAATTGGTCCTACTCGCCTCTGTTTTTTTTTTCAGCCAAAACATTAGGCGTAGGTAAAACTGTGTTAACTCATGTAAAATTGTAGCATAATATTACACGCTAAAAATGCCGTTTTATTAAAAGCAAAACTGCTAAATGCGTTTGTGTTTTCAGGTTTTCTGAGACTAAGCTCCTGGTCCTATTTCTAAATTTTACTGCTTAGTCTTTCCCAGCACATTTATTTTTCTCCCATGTCAAATATCAACTTGATCCACGTAGAAAAAAGTTAAGTATAAATAACAATCCTTGAAAGCAAAATTAAAAATTTAACTTCACTTGTCTGTAATTTGGAAACTGTCAGGATATTGTAATTTTTAAATGACTTATTACCTTTATTTAATTATATAAAATTACTAAGGTTTCCTTTATTATTTCCAAATACTCTTTATATATACTAGTGAAACTGAGAATCTCTTTCTTTCTTAAAATTTGTTAAAAATAATAAATGCATCAATAAAAAGAAAGCATTGTATCCAATATTTTCATTTACTAAATCATTATAGAGTTTTAAAAATTTCAACCAGATAATGATACAAGGCTAGAGACTGGATCTATTCCGAAATAGGTGAAAATATTTTAAGTTTTTATGTGGATTTATGTTTTTTTATGTATACTAAAATAATCTAAACTAAATTTAGAAATATTGTAGTAAAACAGTAGCAGTGAAAGTTATGTTACTCGTTTTATCTTAAAATTAGGTAAACATCAAGTTCAATATAAGTTTTTAATAGTGGTTCATGGGTGGCAAGTAAATATGTGACGAAGATTTCATTCGTTCACTAGGGAATATTTCGATTTTAAGATTGTTTCACTAGAATGATCAAGGAAACAAACGTGACAACTGTCATGCAGTTTTTCTAACTAGAAGAAGTGCTGCGAAATAAATTTATTAATAATCATAAAAGACAAGATGCAAAGTTGCAGCTATTTTTTATTTGTTGTAGGTACCTTATAGTACTGGATTTTGTTGTTCTTGTGACACAGTTCGCGGAGAAAGTGACACTGGTACCCGTCCGGATTATTTTGATAACACATTTACAACCCGGGAGGACAACAAAATCAAACAAATCGGCGATCAAAACGTGGTCCAACAGGATATTTCTAATCTCGGTATACCAAACCTAAGTGATCCTTCAATAACTTGTGAAACAGGGTTAAAAGAAACAAATATTCCTTATTTTCCCAGGGACAATAAAAACGATTATGAACATTATGGTCTTACATATAAAAGCGGCAAAATGAAAGAAAATGAGGTACCAATAAATGCCCAAAATATTATACCTGATAATATTGGCTCTGCTCCTAGAATTGGTAGGCAATTAATAGACAGTAAAGACCGTAAGTATCAATGGATGTGATCATAAAGTTAAATATTATGGGTTATATTATTGTGAAAGGTCCGTTTTACAATCTTTTAAAGAAACCTTTGCCGATATTATATAATTACTAACAAATCATTATGGCTCATAAATGTATTTAAAATAAAATTTGAAAATGGTCACCTTCAGAATACTGGGTATTAAAAAATTTACTTTTAACTGGCCTAATCTTAAAAGGATAAATGCAAAAGGAATTGATTCAATATAAATAATTTTCAATTTTTAGTGTTATAAACTTAACAATTTTATTTTGCATATTCGTTTTTAGTTTTAGATTTATTTTTTCTGGGTGATTGTTACTTTAAATTCATCTTTATTATATTTCTCTTTCAATGGCCATAAAAATAGTTTAAAATTTACTATAAACTTCTATTTTCTTCTTTGACAACGCATAACCTAACAAAGAGGCTAATTTGAATTATTGGCAAAGTGTCTTGTTAAAAAAAAATAAGAGTTATTAAAAATATATCAGTGCCTGTACTTAGCTGTAATAACTGGCTTTAAAAGATCGCAAGTAACTGATCCGACTGCGGATGTAATAATTTCTTGAACAAATATTTGCACAAAGACATGCAAGTGGTTATTTCGATCAGAAATTAAAATATATTTTCTCTCTAAAAATTATTTGTATGTCTTAATTTGGTATCGATTAAATACGGAAGATGCAAACCTAATTAAGCTGCTTTAAACAAAAATCTCATTAACTAAGCGTAAACACATTGATAAGAAGTTGGAAAGTATCAAAAATTCAGCATCAGAGAATTGTCTTATCTTCAGTGGTATTAGTGTTTTCGGATTTCTTGTTTCTGCCTGTCTCTGTTTTAACCTAAAATCTCTGACGTTGACAATGCGATTATTTTTGCAAACGGCTGTGATCAACTTTAGAAAATTAAGAACAAAGTGGTAGAAGAAAGTAAGAGATATGGACTGTCTATAAACGCGAAGAAAAACAAATATATGATCCTAGGAAAAAAATTATATAAAACCATATATAATTATATAAAATTATATGTACTTATATATAAATATGTATTTTTATATAATTTAATATAAATATTTCTAGTCCTCATATAAAGTTGTACAAAAGATTATATAAAAATATATAATTGTTTAAAATTGTGCCTAATAATAAATTATTTTGTATAAATTAGAAAATTTTAAAATACATATTTATATATATTTGTCTTTATAATTAATAAAATTTTTTCATGTAAAATTATATATAATCTTATGTAATTTTATACAATTATATAAATTAATATATAATTAGATTTATTAATATATTTTTATATAAATTCTTTGCATGTATTTTTCGAATTTATTTCATTAAAACTTATATTTTTTATTTTATAATAATATTATAACAAGAATTATATTTAATTTTATATTTTTTATATGATAATATTTTCTTTCCAATTTAAATAATCTTTAAAATTCATTAAGTATAAATATCATACAATTTAGCATTTTTTTATGTTATTTTTAATTACCTATAGCTTATAAAAGATTCCCGAAATCTAGAAACTTCCTTTGATCAGTTTGCCGCCTGAAACCAAGATGATTCGAGTCGCCATGACTACGGACCCCTTGGCGCTTTGTTATTGGTCAATCGTGCGGTACAATTCGTAGTCCCTTCGCCTTTTAACCCGTACGTTCAGTTCTACTTCTGTTTTTCACGTTAGAGGTTTTTCTCGTTCTCGGTGTAACCCAAGTTTTAGTAATCCAAATTCCTCATTCTACTACTGTTTTTACAAGAATTGGAATATTGCTAGCGTTCGAGTTCTCTTATACTACTGTGCTTTAGATCTTTATTCGAACTGTAAACCTGATTACACAAGAACACCGTGTACTAGGCCCAGTTATATGTTCCTTAGCACACCTCATTCCAGGAGCTCCCCTCCACGATTCAATAAATTTGCTTTCCAGCAACGATTTTAATACCCTTTTGCCAATAGCAATTCGGACAGGTAATATTTGTTGGAGTCCATTCGGTTCAGTCGCCGAACCCAACTTTTCCAGACGGTCTGCCTCCTCATTCCGGCGTATACCCGAGTGACCCGGGACCTACACGAGTCTGACTATAACTGTGCACCCTTTCCTTGTCATACCATTTAGTGCATCCTTGCACTCAGATACCAGTCACGACACTGGACTTCAGTGCCAATACCTGATTACACAAGTAAAAGATGCAATTACTCTAGAGCGTTATCAGTAAAACTATGAGAATTATCTTCAACGAACAAAAAATTTGGTAATTACAGTGAATGTTTGAAGTTAAGTGAAATAAAAAGTTATGTGTAAATATTGTTAAAAGAACAACATTAATTAACAAGGTAAATTTAGTACAAATCTCACAAGTTGGTATTATTTTTATAATTTATATCACTGACTAAACAATAATTAAACGATAATAAAAAAAATCCATTTAATTTTCGATCTTTATTTAGTCAGTATATATTATTACATAAAATTATATATAATTTTATAAATAATATATTATTATATATAATCCTTCGAAAACAAGCCTTAATTTAAAGTTATATATAATTAAATAAAAATTTGCAGAATTAAATATCATCAATTAAAATTATATCGTGCCAGTTTTCATATCTGATTATATATGATCATTTATATATAATTATATATGATATTATATATTTTTTTTCCCGGGATAACATTTAAGAAAAAAAAAACAAATTGGATAACTTATAGTGAATGGTCAACTAATAGAAAGAGTTCAAAAATAGACACATCTTTGAACAAGTCTAAATGAGGAGGAGAGGTGAAAAAGAGCGCGAGGGCGGCATTTCTAAAAATGTCGAAACATTTTTGATGCTACGATTTACCAGTATAAACAAATTTTATGCTACTAAGATATTATGATGTTATGTCTTTCCCATGCTGTTACATGGAGTTGAATCTTGGACTCTCACAGATGCAAGAAAATCAAACCAAAATAAATGCGGATTTATCGATGGATCCTAAAGATACTATGAGCTGACTAATATCACAAAACGTTAAGCATATACAAAATATATGATTTTGCAAGGAAGGTGGGTGGAAGGAGAGGATCCGAAAGAAAATTGATTTCATGGTACAAAAACCTTCGCTCATGGTTTAACATGAATATTATATGTCTGTTTAAAGCAGTCGTTAATAAAGTGGAGATTGCCATCGTGGTCAAGATCTAGAACAGATAGGCACTGCAAGAAAAAGGAGTAATCAAGGATGATCGAATATTAATAAATCCGGAGGACATAAGAGTCATGCAAGGTTAGCCAATATTAAGAAACAAACATGAATAATATTTTTCCAAGACCATTACATTAGCCAAAAACATTAACAGCTACAAACGAATCGAAGATTGTAAATATTAATAAGAACTTAAGAAATGAATAATCAATCCTATACTAACATGGAAAGATGTTTATCGTAAACATCGTTACAATGCCCTCAAGAATCCAAATTTACGAGTGAACATAGAAAAAACCCTCTAACGTAAAAACAAACATGTTTTGTTACAAAGAACTTAAGTGATTTTTATTGCCAACGAGAAGTCATGTGACTATAATCACCTCTTTTCAATCAGAAAATTAAACGTTGCTGTAGTCATGGTCAGATGAAGTAGTAATACTGGTATTACCATACCTTTCAAAATAATTATTATAAATGAAGAAATACTATTTCTAGTTAAATTCGAGGATCGGTCTATAGTAGTAGCATTGTATTATTCCAGTAAATAGTCCAAAATCCATGCGATATGAAATAAAGTAGCTGTAAATACATATGTAATTGCTGATGTATTATTAGAAGAGTGGGTTTATAGATATGGAGTATCAAGAGAAATACCTACCGATCAAGGTAGAACCTTTCAATTTGAGGTAATGACTGGTCTAACTAGACATATTTTGGTGGTTGCTATACTTCCCTATAGCCACAGCTTAATAGAATGGTTAAGCAGTTTAGGAGAACTATCTTAGAGGTCAGTATTAAGAAAGTTAGTAAGATAAATAAGTTATTTAGCCAATTTTTCTGGCATTCTGTAATGCGATTTGGATACTTAACGCTTACCGGAACCATGTATAAAAATTCAGTAGCCAACTTCAGGCTGATAAAGTTAAAAAAAAAATGTAAATGGAAAGGGACCGAATTCAGATCTGCTGTGACTTAAAAGATAATACTGTTAGATTTATGGTTAATGAAAATCTTTGGCTGTACAATCTAAAAAAACCAAACAAAAAGGCGTTTAACAAAGTTTCAGGAGGGTAACGGATGGACAATCTGAGGTATCAGATTCATGCAAAGTATTTAACTAGGAGTACATATAGTAAAAAAACTATAATAAACTTTCTCTTTTCATCTCTCTGTATTTACTAAGCTATAACGTTTAAAATTAAAAATATTCTCTGTATGCAAAGTATTAAAACTTTTATGATTTTAACTTTTTAGGATTAAAAGGTTCTCAATCAAGTTAATACTATTTTAGATAAACCTAAGATTTATACTAAAAAACTTATCCATAAACGAGGAGGTCAAGATTGTAATGATAAGAACACTCCCCCAAATGTTGACTCTAATACATACCATGACAGTACCCATTGCATGGAATTTTCTGATGTCTGGTATTCAGTTTACAAAATTGCTCATCCCGAAATAGATCATTCTATGGAAATACAAATTTTTGAAAAGACTGGCATGAGAGGGACAAAAATTAATTGGAGAGAAATAACTTATTCCCGACCTATTTTAGTTGGAACTTCCAGTCAACAGTTCAGTAGCGAAAATGGTAAGACACAATAATAAAATTTATTTTTGGGAGTAGATTAGTTTAAAATTTTTTCCAAATCAGATTTTGTCTTTCAATATCACAAGAACAGTGCATGTAGATGTTATGCAAGAAAATATTTCCACATGTAGAAACATTTGATAAGTATTTCACAGTCGTGGGACGCAATAAAATTATTTATAAGTAGCATTTGCCCGCGATTTCGAACGCGTGGTGGGCGACATCAGTCATCGTAGTGGGTACAACCAATCAACCATGGTTCTATCCCCAAAATAGTAATTTCGAGCAAACTTTCATTTCCTATTTTACCCCTCTAGGGGAAGAATTTCCAAAATCCGGTGACACAGTAAACTTCTCTCTCCAACCATAAGCCTATATATTAATTTTTAGATTTCTAACTTTAAAAGTGAAGAACTTTCATAACAACTTTCATCTGCTATTTTACTCCCTTAAAAGATGAATTTTTAAAAAAGAATGATATCATTTTTTTAATATTTAAATTACATCAAACAAAGTTTTCTTAGTTGGGAACATATATTGACACGTCAATGTAACGTTTCGGCTGGAACTTCCCTAGCCTTTTTCAAACATTGTACATTCAAATTATTGCAAGAAAATATTACATTTGAACACTCTACTATTATAGATATTAATTAAAAATTAATCCTACCTTAATTTGAACTCTCACATCAAAATAAAACAAAACGGGGACAGAACAAAACACTTTAAAATTATAAATTATACTGAACTTAGCCGGAAGGTTAACTTTTTTCCATAGTGTTTTTACTTCTCGCATTAATAGATAAGGATACTATACTTAACGGTGACAAAAGGGTGGCTGTTTGCTAAAACATGTGGATAGTTTCTATTTGAATAAATTATTATATACTTTTCTTAATTGTCTCGTGTCAGTTTTTGAGTTTACAGTGTTTCTATTTTTTTGGATTTCTATTATCTCATAGAATTCTCGTTCTTTATGATGATTTTCGGTTCTTAAAATTTTGGTCTTTCAAAGTTAAATTTATGATTAGTTTTCGTCATGTGGTTAGTTAGGGCTGTTTTATTTTTTTTTTGTCAAATTTATGTCCATTGACTCTATTTTTATATATTGGCTTATTTGCCCTATATCACGAACTTGAGATATAAAACTGGACTGCTCGTGTTCCATATCTCCCTTATAAAAAAAAATTACCCCATCATGCTCCGTGCCATTTGGTGCAAATAATTGCTTTGGCAACAATGAATTCCCTAAGTTTTTATGATATTGGTGAAAGTGTATTTTTAACATTGACTGAATACTTTTCATTTTAAGAAAAATTTATTATTGATTTTGCTGTTTTATGGATTTTATCACATTTTATGTAACGTTTTACTGAAAATTTCAAACAGGAATGTGAACTTTAAGGTTTTTTTTTGTATTTTAAAAAATGTGATTCTTCATCGTAGGACGTGCAATTACCTCATCTGGAAAATTGGAATTTATTTAATTGGTAAGTTATAGAACATTCAATAATAATTATATAAAATTTTATCTTAGAATCAAATTTTAAATCTAAGGGTAACAAGTTTAATCTTATGGATATGATATATGATAATTATTAAATGCTATCAATATACTAGTTTTCTAAGAGAAAAGAATCTTCAAATTCAAGAACTCAAGCAAATTGGTCATGATCATAATTCTTTTATACATCAGATAAGTAACTCTGTTCAGAGTATTTTTCTGGAAATTGTTTTATACAAGAAGATGAGCAACAAGTTTGTGTTGTGCTTCTTACAAATAATGTGTACACATCTTGAAGCAACTAAACTTGGACTTAATAACATACACTGGCTCTACAAAAAAAATCCTGAATAAGGTGTGCATATCGTTTTACCATAAAGTTAATGTTCCACTGATATATAAAGCTGAATATCGAAACTGGTATGGTGTTAAAATTTAAAATGATTATACGTTTAAAAACCAATATGCCATATTAAAATAGAAATAAATAATTGCATATAATATGAAATTTTTCAATATTATTAAGGATGTTTGGAAATTACATAAATTTTACTTTTATGTATTTGTTTTGTCTAAAAATAAAGTAATAACCTTTTGTTTGAATATGTTATTAATTAATAAAACAAAAATTCTTGATTTTAGCTCAGACAGGAAATTTGTGTCATGAAAATCCTTTGTCAAAGTAGTGAGAAGCTACGATTGATTACCATTTCAAAAATTCAACTCTAGGAAAGATCAATTCCAGATCCTTAAACAGTTAAGTAAATTGAAAGTTTGACCTAGTGTAAAAATTAAAAGTTGCTAGTAAATCTTTATATATATATTTAGATTAAAAATGATTGTATTAATGTAAGAATTCTCTTGTATTTACAAGCTTCTTTATATATAAAATGTCTTAATAAATATTGTTTTGTTTACAATTACATATAAACTGCTTTAACACTATCCCTTTTAGAGTTTAATTTTTTTTTATATAAAAATTGTTTAGTACATAATGTTACTTTACTTCATTTAAATTAAAGCTCCGTTTTTATGAAGGAAATGACAACATTATTATGAATGTTGTTAACCCTATATAAATACCTAACATATCAGTTCCCTAAAAGCATCGAGGAGAAAATAATTTTAACAAAGACCTAATCGAAGCTATTTTTAAATGATGAAACTATCTTACTTTGCAATAGATTATGTGGACATTTCGATACCTTATATTAAACAATATACTATATTAATTCATGATATAAAATTTTTAAAAATAAATGCCTTCTTATACTCTACGTCCGAATAAGGATGTTTCTAAAACAAATATTTAAAAAAAAATAGTCTCGATTTGTTTTTGGCGCATATTTCACATTTTAGCTATTTTGCTAAATAACAGTTTTATTGTAAAAAATAAAATATGTAGACAGTCATAGAAAAAGCATTTTCATTTATTTATAAGAACTGACATTTCATGCTTGTTATCTAAAAATAATAAAATTGTTACATATTTACGCTGTTCCAAAGAAGTTAAAAAATTTGCTTTATTGGAGTTGCTTTAAACAGAAAAATTATAATTTTGAGGAAACTAAAAGTAGAAATTCAAGTTAAATATTGTTTTACAGAAACACTTATCCTGGGCTGCGATTCTATAAGAGTAAAGGGAAAGAGAATGTCATAATAAGGATCTTCTATCTTTGTTCAGTCTGTATTAACACATAAGTATATCACTATCCTAAAAGAGATAAGGAAAGAGAATGTCAAAAAATATGCTTACAAAATCGGAGCTCTGGTCTTTTTTATTGAATATACTCGATTAACCTGTCAAGTAAAACAAGGAAGAGCGATTTATTATTTAAGATATAGTATAGAAAGAGATAGTTATTGTCGAAACCTGTTAGAATAATAGAATTGACATTCATAAACGACACATTCACGCCAATGTAAGAAATTAGCAGGGAATTCAATGTTGCCATACAAATCATTGCACCGAATGGCGACCAATAAGGGGGGGGTCAAAAATTATTTTCATGGGCAGTCCAGTTTTATTTCTCAAGTTCGTGCCCTATATATACCGAATCACAGTTGTTGCATGGAATTTCATGTACGACATTACTCTTTTTGTCATTTGGAATTTTTGTTTTTAATTTGGAAAAATTATTTTTCAATTAGTTATGAGCTTTGTAACATATAGTAATATTTTCCTTTTTAAATATGTTTTGTATGTTATGCGAAAGCATTACATATTTTTGGGTATTATTTTTGTTTCTCTCTATGAAATACTACCTTTATTATAAAATCTGTTTATTCTCTTTATAAATATTAACTCAATTAGGTTGTTTGGGTAATTGTTTTTTAGTAGTACTTCCTTTGCTTTTTTAATGACATTTGATCGAAACTCAGGATCGGTTAATTCAATTCCACGATTGGCAAGACTAAGTATCACAGCTTTTTTTTTGGGATAATGGATGCATCGAGTCGTAATGTATATATCTTGAAGACCAAGTTTCCTTTATGTACCATTCGGTCCTAATTTTGTTTTTAGTATTGTGCAAAGTGAGGTCTAAAAAGTTAATTTTCTTATGTTGTTTTATTTCGATGGTGAATTGTAGTCTGTTATTGTAGCTGTTAAATAGATTAAGTATGTTTTTGTATGCGGTTTTAGGTACTGCAGTTATGCAGTCGTCGACATATCTATAAAAGAATGGAATAAAAAAGCTTAACTGATTTATAACTGTTTCTTCGAGGCCTTCCATCACTATTTGTACAATGACACTTGAAATGGCAACACCCATTGCGCATCCCTCAATTTGTCTATAAAAAGTTTTGTCATATACAAAATATGTTGAGCCTAAGGTTAATGTAATGGTTTCCAAAAACTCATCCAACGGTATATCGGTGAATTTTTTAATTTCATCACACTTTTTTGAAATAATTTGTTTTGCCAACTCTACAGGAATATTTGTATAAAGAGACACTACATCAAGTGAAATTAGTATATAGTCGTTAGATAATTTTATATTCTTTATTTTGTTTTTAAAATCCCACGAATCTTTTATATAGTATTGGTTTTTATTGATTATGTTTTGTAAGATATTTTTTAAAAATTTTGACAGGTTTTCAAAAGGTGACTGTATGCATGATACAATGGGACGTAGTGGTATGCCATTTTTGTGAAGTTTGGGTAAGCCATAGATTCTGGGTGCCAAAGAGTTTTGAATTTTAAGTTCTTTAGCAGTTTTTGGAGAGATGATAGTTTTATTTTCCCAAAGATTGATTATTTCATTATTTTTTCTTTGATATATGTTAGTGGAACCGTTTTTCATTTCTTTGTAAGTGTTATTATCTGCACAATCCTAAAAACAAAATTAGAACCGAATGGTACACAAAAGAAACTCGATATCTACATTACGACTCGACGCATCCATTATCCCAAAGAAAAACTGTGATACTTAATCTTACTGATCGTGCAATTGAATTAACCGATTCTGAGTTTCGATCAAATGCCATTAAAAAGCAAAGGAAGCACTACTAAAAAACAATTACCCAAACAACTTAATTGAGTCAATATTTAAAAAGAGATTAAATAAATTTTATAATAAAGCTAGTCATTTCATAAAAAGAAACAAAAATAATACCCAAAAATATCTAACGCTTCCATACATCCCAAAGCTTTCGCATAACATACAAAACATATTTAAAAATGAAAATATTACGTTATTAACTGATTACTTGATAAGGATTAGAGATACAGCCTAATCGAAACGTCGTAAAAATTAATAAAAATAAAGATAATGCAAGTCCGGCAACCACATTTTAGACAATTTTCACCCTTATTTAATATCTTTGGTTCAACACATAAGAGATACTGATTTTAAAAAAGAGAGCAATTTAGCAAATTTATATTAACGATGATATAAGACGACCCTCGATGTTTAGTCAACATAATTTAGACAAATGAAGCAAAATTAACGAAAAATGTCGTTTTTAACAAACACAATTCGTATTTTTGGAGTGATTTAAAGCCTCATGCAGTAAGATTGTGGAATTTTCAAGAAATCTGACAATTTAGGGTATTTTGTGCTGTAAGAAAGGATGAAATAGTGAAACTACATTTACATGAAGAAAACTTCAATAGTAAGACACAAAGCAAATTATATCCCCATTTTAAATTATGTATTAACTTTTGTAAGAGAAAGAAATTTAAATATTCTAGAAGAGTTAGACAATTAATATTTAAGTAGTTGCAGTTACCATTTTCTTGCAAACAACATTTTCTGTGCCTTAAATTACTCATATATATATATATATATATATATATATATATATATATATATATATATATATGTATATGTACAGTGGATATATCCACTGCTATTGCATCTCACACGGAGGGGTCCGTGAAAGCCGTATAAACATATATACGCCATCCGGCGGGAGGTCGGCGAAGCCACGTTCAGTATTTGCATGCTTTCTTCCGATCTGTCCTTTGCACAGCCAGGTGCATGTCGGTACCCTGATGAGTCTAGTAGAGACGAAATATGTATTTCTGCCGTATCACTGTGGCGGGGAAGGTAAGTTTTGACTTTCTTCTCGGTATGGTGGTATAGGTAGGCCATCATCTCGATGGTGGTGGAATAGGATAAATTGCGTTTTATAGCAATTTATTCTAACTGTGCAACCTCTAACACAGAAAGGATAAGATGGAGAGAAGTTTGCATTTACTGGACGTATTTTACTTCATTCTATACACGGAGCTGCATATAGTTGTAAGTTTGCTGAATGTGATTTCAGCACTACAACGGCATAATGTGGATATATCCACTGCTATTGCATCTCACACGGAGGAGTCCGTGAAAGCCGCATAAACATATATACGCCATCCGGCGGGAGGTCGGCGAAGCCGCGTTCAGTATTTGCATGCTTCCTTCCGATCTGTCCTTTGCACAGCCAGGTGCATGTCGGTACCCTGATGAGTCTAGTAGAGACGAAACATGTATCTCTGCCGCATCACTGTGGCGGGAAAGGTAAGTTTTGACTTTCTTTTCGGTATGGTGGTATATGTAGGCCATCATCTCGATGGTGGTGGAATAGGATAAATTGCGTTTTATAGCAATTTGTTCTAACTGTGCAACCTCTAACACAGAAAGGATAAGATGGAGAGAAGTTTGCATTTACTGGTCGTATTTTACTTCATTCTATACACGGAGCTGCATATAGTTGTACGTTTGCTGAATGTGATTTCAGCACTACAAGGGCATAATGTGGATATATCCACTGCTATTGCATCTCACACGGAGGAGTCCGTGAAAGCCGCATAAACATATATATATATATATATATATATATATATATATATATATATATATATATATATATATATATATATATTTCTAATATTTTCTTGGGTATAGGTTTTTCATTAGAGAAACAAGGGACAATAATTTTCTTTCTGACGTTTCGCTCTACATAGCGAGCTTCTTCAAAAGAGCTTGGTATATTTATTTTACATCTACAAAAATTACAGAATTTTTTATATAATAAACATATATCACAGTAATTACATTTTTATATTTTTAATTTAATTAAAGTTAATAAAAACAAAACAGATTTTAAAATAGTCTTAAAGTTTAAAATTTAAAATTTAAAACAATACAAACAGGTTAAAATAGTGAAAATTATAAAATAGTACATACCTTGAAAGTAAATTTGTGTGTATGTTTAAAAATAAATTCAATTATGATCTTTGGTATGCAATTTGTATGGATAGATTTATTTTTATAAAAAGCAAAAAATAGGAAAAAAAGATTATTATTTATTTTTTAATGACGTTCTTTCACCTGTATGAGTATATATGAAATCGTTCCAAGCATCATTACATTATTTCTCATATTTATTATAGAGTCGCTTCAAGCATGTTTTATTCAAAAATCAAATTATAGTATATCTGACTTAAATTTTTGACATCTTGCTTGTCATTTACAACATTTTTATCTTTTTTTATGTGTATCATTTCTTTGATGACTAATTTATGATAATTTCTGTCAGTATCTAAAATATGGGTGTTTTTATAATCAAATTCATGCTTAGATGTTTGTTCATGCTTATGTAAAGATGTCGATGCGTTTTTAGTATACTTGTGTCCATTCACTCTATTTTCAATATATTGTGTCGTCATGCCAATGTATTTCTTAGGACAATTTAGGCATGGAATTGCATATATTACGTTAGATCTTTTTTTGGTGGGAACTTTGCTTTTTAACTTCGTATAAAATGACCCAAGTAAATTGTTCGCCTTATGGCATACCGTTATGTTATGTTTATCCAAAATATATTTTATTTTTTCAGACAGTTTGTATATATACGGTAATGCAATGAAAGTGTTTTGTGTTTTGGTATTGTTAATTTTATTTTTTTTTGTTTGTGTTATAATGTAAATAGGTTCTTTGTTTAATTATTTTTTTTATGAGTAGTTTAGGAAAATGGTTCATTATTAGGGTCTCTTCCACTTTTTTTAGCACTTCTGGGCGAAATTCGGGTGAAGATAATTTTATAGCTCGATCAACTAAGCCGATTATGACACTATTTTTTTGTTTATTTGGATGTTCAGAGTTAAAATTCAAATACCGGCCCGACCAAGTATCTTTCGTGTACCATTTTGTATGAAGATTATTATCCGTCTTATTTCTGTGTATAGTTAAGTCTAAAAAGTTTATTTTTTGTTCTATTTCAATTTCAGCTGTAAATTTCAGTTTTGGGTGGAAATTATTAAAATATTGTAACAAGCTATCTATTTTGTTTTCGGGTACAGCAGCCAAACAGTCATCTACATAGCGTTTAAAAAAGATTATATTAAAATCCAGTTTTTTCAATACTTCTTCTTCTACATATTCCATAACTATTTGTGCTATTGTTGAGGAGATTGGTGAACCCATAGCACAACCGTCTAATTGTTGGTACAAACTATCTTTGAATTGGAAATAATTATTATTTATTGTAAGTTTTACAGATTCTATAAATTCATTGAGTGTCAATGTTGTGTGTTCTTTTAAATCGTCCCATTTTTCTTCCAAAATTTTGGGAATGATGTCATTGGGTATATTTGTATACAAAGAAACTACATCTAGTGAAACTAATTTATAATTTGTTGGTATTTGTATTGTATCAATGAATTGTTTAAATGTGAAAGAGTCTTTTATATAGTGATTATTTTTTCCTGTGATGTTTGTTAGGCAATTTGATAAGTATTTGGACAGGTTATAAAAAGGGGACTGTATGCTTGAGACAATTGGTCTGAGAGGTGTATTTGGTTTGTGTAATTTAGGTAACCCATAAATTTTTGGAGCTATAGCATTATGTATTGTTAATTTTTTACTTTCTTCTTCAGTTATATGTTGATTTTTTAATAGTTTTTTAATTAGTGCGTTATTTTTAGTTTGGAACAATTTTGTAGGGTCACTTTTAAGTTTCTTATAAGTGTTAGTATCATCAAGTAGTTCGTTTATTTTTCTATCATAATCAGATGTATTCATAATTACGGTTTTATTACTTTTATCAGGTTTGAGAATAGTAATTTGAGGGTTATGTTTGATAAATTGTTTTGTTTTATTAATTTGCTTTTGTATTTTAATTTGGAAATTATTAGTTTTGGCTTTATTATGTCTGGTCTTTATTTTGTGGTTTGTAATTACGTTTACTATTTTAGATCTAATGCTATCTCTTATTTCTTCTGGTTTGTTATATATGGCAGAATCTATACTAGAAATATATTCATTTAGAGGTAGCTCTTTTTCATTACTGATTGGTAATGAAAAATTTCCGCCCAGGGCGAGTACTTCTGACACATCTTGTGGTATATCTGTGTCAGAGATGTTATTAAGCCATGTTTGTGTGTTTATTGGTATTTTGTCTTTTTCTTTGTGATTGACTAAGTTTAAAAATTTCCTTTGATTTTTTTGCTTTATACATTGAAACATTTTTTCATATTTTCTGCTTTCAAATTGAATAAAATTATTAAGGATAGTTTCAGGTAACATAGTTTTTGTAACTTCTATTGATTCTTTTAATTTAATCTCCAAAATATTCAAATTTTTTACATTATCAGTGATTGTTAAATTTAAAATTTTAGATTTGGTGTTATTTATTATATCATTAAGTTTACTTTCAAGGTACATACCTGAGAAAAAGCATATATGAGAGGTCTTAAAATTTAAAAACTTTGGAAAAATGCCAGCGTGCCTGCATCGAAGTAAAAATATTCTTCTATTTTTCTGCTTTGCTATCTTCTTATATAATGTAGATATTTCTCGAAGCTTATTAACACAGTCAATACCATATGAGTTTTTCACATTTTCAAGGAAAGTCATGATAATCCTTCTGTTGCAGTCCGGAAACCCTTGCAATTAATAATTTATTTTTGTATCTTAAACCTTTTGTTAAATATTTTTTTCTAATATTTTCTTGGGTATAGGTTTTTCATTAGAGAAACAAGGGACAATAATTTTCTTTCTGACGTTTCGCTCTACATAGCGAGCTTCTTCAAAAGAGCTTGGTATATTTATTTTACATCTACAAAAATTACAGAATTTTTTATATAATAAACATATATCACAGTAATTACATTTTTATATTTTTAATTTAATTAAAATTAATAAAAACAAAACAGATTTTAAAATAGTCTTAAAGTTTAAAATTTAAAATTTAAAACAATACAAACAGGTTAAAATAGTGAAAATTATAAAATAGTACATACCTTGAAAGTAGTTTTGTGTGTATGTTTAAAAATAAATTCAATTATGATCTTTGGTATGCAATTTGTATGGATAGATTTATTTTTATAAAAAGCAAAAAATAGGAAAAAAAGATTATTATTTATTTTTTAATGACGTTCTTTCACCTGTATGTGTATATATGAAATCGTTCCAAGCATCATTACATTATTTCTCATATTTATTATAGAGTCGCTTCAAGCATGTTTTATTCAAAAATCAAATTATAGTATATCTGACTTAAATTTTTGACATCTTGCGTGTCATTTACAACATTTTTATCTTTTTTTATGTGTATCATTTCTTTGATGACTAATTTATGATAATTTCTGTCAGTATCTAAAATATGGGTGTTTTTATAATCAAATTCATGCTTAGATGTTTGTTCATGTTTATGTAAAGATGTCGATGCGTTTTTAGTATACTTGTGTCCATTCACTCTATTTTCAATATATTGTGTCGTCATGCCAATGTATTTCTTAGGACAATTTAGGCATGGAATTGCATATATTACGTTAGATCTATATATATATATATATATATATATATATATATATATATATATATATATATATATATATATATATATATATATATATATATATATGAGGTATTTCTTATTTATTTCTTGGACCTTTATTAAAATATTTTTTATTTTTTTGTTTTTCTTGGGATTATGGTCCGTTTAAAAATGGAATTAAAAGGTAATGGTGGTGTTGTATTTTATATTACATTTTTTTAATACATTAACTGCAGTACCATCTTAACTTCAAGATGGCACACGTGGTCATCTTGAACTCCGTGAATCTCGCAAAAACTAAATTTTTAATAGAACAAAATTTTCAAATAAATTTATACATGTAAGTGCAGTGTTGTTCCTGAATCATTGTTCAAGCTACACATTCTGACGAAGGTAAAAAAAATTACCGAAACGTTAATGTATTAAAAAAATGTAATATAAAATACAACACCACCATTACATTTTAATTCCATTTTTAAACGGACCATAATCCCAAGAAAAACAAAAAAATAATATATATATATATATATATATATATATATATATATATATATATATATATATATATATATATATATATATATATATATATATATATATGTGAAGTAAAATGCGAACAGTAAATGAAAACTCCTCTTCATCATATCCTTTCTGTGTTAGAGGTTGCACAGTTAGAATAAATTGTTATGGAACGCAATTCATCCTATTCCACCACCATCGAGATGATGGCCTACCTGTACCACCATACCAAGAAGAAAGTGAAAACTTACCCTCCCTGCCACAGTGATACGACAGAGGTACATGTTTCGTCTCTACTAGACTCATCAGAGTACCGACATGCACCTAGCTGTGCAAAGGACAGATCGGAAGGAAGCATGCAAATACTGAACGCGGCTTCGCCGACCTCCCGCCGGATGGCGTATATATGTTTATTTTTTCACTGTGGCGGGGACGATAAGTTTTCACTTTCTTCTCGGTATGGTGGTACAGGTGGCCATCATCTCGATGGTGGTGGAATAGGATGAATTGCGTTCCATAACAATTTATTCTAACTGTGCAACCTCTAACACAGAAAGTTTATTTTCAGGATTCAATATGGCAAATCCAAGATAGCGAACTAAAAATTTTACATTTTTCGATTTTTTTCAAAGGTGGGGCTGAATCGTTATTGAGGATGTAAATTTTAAATTTCTGGATTTCAACCAAAATTGGTACTAGGGGGCTTTGAAGGGTTCAGATTTAGATTAGATTAAGACTTAAAATAATTTTTTTGAAATTCAATATAGCCGATGCAATATGGTGGGTTGAAAATTTTACCTTATTCACATTTTTTCAGATTTGGTATTAAAGGGTTTTCGGGGTCGTGTATTACGAATATGAAGTTAATTTTGTACAACTATTAGGTTGATAAGCTACAATATGAGGGACAGAAAATTTTACATATTCCGATTTCATCTAAACTTGATATTGTGAGGTTCTTGAGGTGTATATAAACTCAATATGCAGTATAAAATATATCGAGCTAAGAAATTTACATCTCAGGTTCTTTAAATGTTGAAAATTGATATTGTGGGTTTCTTGAGGCGTATACGAACTCAATATGCAGTATAAAATATATTGAGCTAAGCAATTTACATGTCAGGTTCTTTAAACATCGATATTGGAAGGTTTTGAGGCCTATATTACCAATCTAAAATTAATTTGAAATTTAAGATAGTGGATTTACTATGACAGACTAAATATTTGTTTGACACAATTTTACTGGTATTTGGAAAACTCTAAAAACCAAAGAATTTTTAGTGATTCATTTAAGGGTGACTTACAACTTTGGATAAAATAGGTACTTTTTTGCCACCTTGGAGTCATTGCGAGGTACACTAGTCTCGATTAGTACTTAGTTCCAATAATTTATGAAAATCACAATAAATGCAAAACCAAAATAAAATTTTTATAAAAAAAATTGAACCAACTTATAAAAGTGCGCTAAAAAGTGAAAAATACCTATAAATTTTTATATAAAATTGAACTTTTTGAAGTCGGCGCCAAATTGTTTGTAAATGAAATAAACAACTACTAATATTTACAAATTATGGTAAGAAAGCAATTACAAATAAAGTATTTTTAATCTGTTTATGCAAATCACATTTTTCAGGTATTAGTTTGGCGCCGACTTCAAAAAGTTCAATTTCATACCAAAATTTATAGTTATTTTTCACTTTTTAGCCCACTTTTAGAAGTCGGTTCAATTTTTTATAAAAATTTTATATTTGCGAAAAATCGCGATACGAACAAAACCATTCCCTACTATTTTCACGGGAGAAGCCGCGACGTGTACCTGTTAGTTTTTTATAATTTGTTATACTATACACGTAGTTAAATAATACATGTATTCCTAATAACTATAAGTTACTGTTACAAAATAACGAAAATTTAATTTTTAGGTAAAATTTTGGCAGCTTATATGCTTAGTAATCAAAATGAAAACGAATATGCTTTGGACTGTAAAACTCATAAATTATTAATTCCCGAAGTTACTGGAGGAGATATTAATAAAAATCAGTACCCCGAAATACAAGGTGGACCTGGAGAATACTTGGTACTTAAAGAAAATGATATGGATCTAAGTGGAAAAAGCTGCAATAAAGCAGGTTAGTATCGTTTACTAGCATCTTCTATCTAAAAATTTGAATTTATAACCTAAGGTTAAAAGTATCCAGCAAGTTTATCTGTCCTACATGCAGGACAAGACGGTTTCAAATCTAGCAATAAAAAATAAAGATACATACGTTCATTTTTATCATACTGTAATTCAATCAATTACTGTATAGCACGAGGACTCGCGAATTGTAACAATACAGGGCTCTTGTTTTTACAAGTAATTTTAATGATATGTGGACACATATTTTTGTGAAACTAAATAATTTGGGTGCAACTTTTCTCAATCTTTCAGTATTTGCATTGAAGTTTCCATACCAGTTTTAATCGTGACAAATTTTTAACGGTTTTATGTTCTAACTACATTTATTTCATCAAATTTTTTTTTATCTCGTTACACCATTTCACACATAACGAATCTAAAATTAATTTAAAAAAAATCAGTATGGCGGACAAAACAACTCAATTTTCTCCCATTGTCTCCAAAATTTGAAATCATTTTAAAAAATTCAATATGGCGTATCGAATATGGCGGATAAAAATTAATTTCGTCAAATTTCTTCAAAATTGTTATGGGGGCATTTTTGAAATTGCACATCACGAATCTGAACTTATTTTATAGAAAATAAATATGGCAGATCTAAAATGGCGGATTAAAAATTCTACATCTCTCGACTTTGTCTAAAATTAGTATTTTGGTATTTTTGTTAGTGTTAATTACGAATTTAAAATATTTTTTAAAAAACTAAATCTGGCTGATTCAATATGGCGTCCTAAAAATTTTACAGGGTGTAAATTATGAATTTAAATGTATATTTTATGATTTAATATGACGAATCCAATATAGTGGACTAAAAATTTTACATTTTACATTTTTATTCAAAGGTGGGACTGAATCGTTTTTCGGGATGTAAATAGCGAATATGAAATTATTTTAAGCAAATCTAACATGTCAGATGCAACATGACGGTCTAGAAATTTTAACTTTCCGGATTTCATCCAAAATTGGTACTAGGGGGCTTTGAAAGGTTTAGATTTAGATTAGATAAAGACGTTAAAATTATTTTTTTGAAATTCAATATGGCGGATCTAATATGGTGGGTTGAAAATTTGACCTTATTCGCATTTTTTCAGATTTGGTATTAGTGGGTTTACGTCTCAAGTTCTTTAAGTATCGATATTGGAAGGTTTTAGGGCCTATATTACCTATTTAGAATTAATTTGAAATTTAAGATAGTGGATTTACTATGACACATTAAATATATGTTTGACACAATTTCACTGGTATTTGAAGAACTCTAAGAATCAAAGAATTTTTAGTGGTTCATTTTAGGGCGATTTACAACTTTGGATAAAATGGGCACTGTTTTGTCACCTTGGAGTCATTGCGAGGTACACTAATCTCGACTAGTATTTAGTGCAAATAATTGATGAAAATCACAATAAATGCAAAACCAAAATCGAAAAATAAAATTTTTATAAAAAAAATTGAACCGACTTCTAAAAGTGCACTAAAATGTGTAAAATAACTATAAATTTTTATATGAAATTGAAATTTTTGAAGTCGGCGCCAAATTATTTCTAAATGCAATAAATAACTACTAATATATACAAATTATGGTAAGAAAGCAATTACAAATAAAATATTTTTAATCTGTTTATGCAAATCACATTTAGCCACGTATTAGTTTGGCGCCGACTTAAAAAAATTTCATATAAAAATTTATTTTACACCTTTTAGCTCACTTTTAGAAGTCGGTTCAATTTTTGTAGTAAAAATTTTATTTAATCACTACTAAATTTAATAAAGTTTAACTGTTGTCAGCTACTAAATTAAAATAATTTGTAGATAACATATTACACAGATTTAAGTACAATAAAATTGTTATCTGGGATTTAAATCACAGGTCAGGAAATTGGGAGTTGTGAAGATTGTTTAACAACTTGTCGTAAGATCCGAATCTGGTGTCAGAATTTACCCATCACTTCTAAATTTGTAGATATTTAAGAATAAGTGATCAAAAATGCATTTTTTGGTTATATTTGCGATTATGTATAGAATAAAAAAAATCAGTTCATTTTTACTCTTTGCATCATCTAGTTCTACTTCACGATGATTTTTTCGGTTGCCCATCTACGATTTTTTTTATTGGAGTTACAGAATTTTAAAGATTTAGGTTTTCCCATAGATTTAGGAAATACTAGATTGCGCGTTACCAATACTGGCCCTGCTCATGTGAGGAAAACCAAGTGAGCGCTGTTTTATTTTCTAGAAAATTAAAAGTATAACATAAAGAATACAGATTCAGTATGAACTGAAATAAATAGTTTTATTTCTTTTAAAATATATGCCATGATACAAGTATATTTATTTCTTCTAACTAAAAATTAACTATCTGAATATACACCCCCAATGAAAATTCGTAAAATAGAGAAACCCTGGGAAATAGCTTCTATTACTACTAGTGATGAAGGTATATTTTTAAGCAAATATCATTATATTGTTTCGACTTAGATGTTAGATTTTTAGCAACAGTGTTTGTCTTTTTTATATTAATAGGTGAGTATGATCGATAATTCATTTTACACTTTACTCTATCATAACATTGCATATGTTTTTTAGAGCAATATGCCAGTAGATGATTGATGGATGTAATAAATGTTTTCCCAGAACAAAAAATGCTTTATGCTTCTCAGAGAATAAGTGTAGGAAATTTACCAAGTACTTTTACTGCTCAAATTAAAATACAGTTCCTAGCTTAAAAAAGGAATTTCAGAAACAATATTTACCTCACGCCGCTAAGATATTTTCTGGTAAGTTCCCTCTGTACTATAAATTTGTTCTTACCTGGCCATTTTAAAAGATACAAAATTAACTAATATTACTTATTTGGTATTCTTAAAAATAATCTATATTATCTTTTCTGACATTAGAAAGCAAAGTATTTATTTACTTTTCTGTTATTTTAAAGAAATAGAAGTGTTTATGGAATGTAATTAAAATATTTCTTCTTTTGATGTTTTTAGTTACAATAACATTGTTTTCTACTTAACTATAGTATTTCCAATTTAAATACTAACAATAAATAAAATTCCCTTAATGGATCATGGATAGACTTTTAGGCTTTTTGTTACGAGTTTTTTGTTTATTATAATAAATATATTTTTTAAATAAATATAAAAGTGTAATCGTAACATATTACAACAATATTTTATTATGGTAATTTTATACTTTGATCATTATTATTTCGTAGTATTCCTGTATCTTTTAGAAAAATATGCTATAGGAAGATTTAGGTATTCATTTAAATATAACAGAATAATATTTATTTTTAGGCTACAAGAAACATAAGATCCAGAATTATGAAGAAGGTCAATATTACTAGGCAAAAATTTCTTTCCCCCAAAGCAAAACATTTTGACAAAGAAAGTCTCGTGTTAAACATCTCAGAGCAACTGTTACTTCAGTGTTTGGTCATATTTCATTTTGATGTGAAGCAATTAGTGCCTTCAATTAAAATTCTTATTCACACTTTAAAAGGATTTATATATTTCTCACAGAAAATATCACACCTTTATCTAAAAAAAAAATATATTTTAACCAGAGTTATTCAGCTAGCTGCTTTAGAAAATTTTTTTAGTTGCATTAAATGATATAATCGCAGAGAGAATGATCCAAGTCCATCTCATTTTACATCTTTTAAGGCACAAATTATCAAAAATTTTATGTCTAAACATTTTCCAGTGGAAAACCGTGAAGAGGATAAAAATGAAGGATCACTTAGCAATTTAACAGATTTTTTAACAGATGACATTTGAGGATGCTTCAATTACCTCCAACTAACTGTTGAATTGGACATTCTGCTGCAATAATTCCAGGTCGTACCAAAAATGCCAAATGTATAATTAATTATATCTCCAGATTTCTTATCAAAAGAACGTTTAAAAAAATCAGTTTTATTGAATGTATTAAAAACATGACGTTGAGGGATCAACTGTTGGATACAAAGAGATTTTATTCAGGCTCGATATTATGATATGATAAAAACCGTTTGACCTTTCCAGATACTTATTTTAATTTGTTTAGTTAGTCATTCAATTTCTAGATTGTTTTTCAGTTTATAAACATTTCTTTATTACTAGAAAATATTTTTTCTCAAAAGTTACATTTTTCCTTAAGTAATTGTAGCAAATATACTGATACCCACAAAGTATTAATAAAACTGATTATTAAATGTTTTTTGGTTCAGTAAAATTAATCTAGTATCAAAATGAAAGAATAAAAGTTTACTAAATTTTTAAAATTTAAACTGAATAAAAACTTAGCAGATCCGGTTAAATTAGTCGTCTATAAAAAATATGTAAGTTAAATTAAAAGATGCAAAATCAGTCCGTATTATGGCTGTCGTACACGTTTGTATTTTTTTTTCGATAGCAAGCATACACATGCTCTATTTAAGAACTAGAGAGAGTAATAAAACTGTTACCGAAACCTCCAACGTATCTGCTCCAGTGTAGCAGGTAAATGAGGACTGCCGTAAATCTAATTATATTTAATTATATTTAAATATTATAAGCTTTTATAAATATACTGTAACAATAAAATTTCTAATAGGTCAATTTAATTTCTGTTAGTGAGCAAAGTACACCTTACAGTGCTTAGTGGTTGATCTTGTTTGCGCTTGTTTTTATATATTATTTGAGATTAGTGAGATACCCAAAAGATATGGCTTCCACCTCTATATTTATTCCAAAATCGTTAAATCAGGGCATTTTCTCCTTTACAAAAAACTTATTACGATGAATGTTTATGATGCCTTAAGATATCAATATCTAGATAATAATGTTAAAAGCTCTGTTGAGATGTGTTCCAACATGACAGGAGTTGTAAAATCTACTATGTACCGAGAAAAAAACGACTGAAATTGATAGTACTCCCAAGCCACATTCTATCTCAGAAACACGAATAACCTCGTTGGAAGAAGAGATGAAAACTGCAATAAAAGGAGTTGTACATACATTTCATGAGAAGCAGATCTCAACCGCTGACAAAATTCTAACTAAAATCGATAAAGATCGAGATTTACCTGACATTAAAAGAACTGAGCTCCGAAAATTGCTCAGAAAACTTAATTTTGGCTGGGAAAAACCAGATAGGAAATTTGTTCTTATAGATCGTTCAGAAACTGTCCATTGGAGAAGGAAATATCTCTCTCAAGTAAAAGGTAGAGTTGGTAGAAATAACACAATTTACAAAATTAGTAATTTAATTGAACTTTTGAAAGGTTTTTTTGAATAAAGTTAGTGCGGAAAATTGGGAAAAATCCATATAATAAAAGAATATAACAAAATGTGGAAACTCGATCTCATAATCGGTGAGGTAGAGGAACCAATTATAATTAATTTGTGCGAAGATAACTGCACTGACTTTGATTACGAATTAAACACGTAATGTTAACCAGTGTAAACACAATTTATTATTTAAATTTTTGTTTTTGTTGTATTTTATTGTTTAATGTTGTTTATATATTTTTTTTATTTTTTTGCATATTTTTATTTTAGTGTTTCCCATTTTTTAATTTTATATATATTTAATTCCAATTAGCAATAATTTTTTTATTTTATTATTGTATTTGTGTCTTTGTCTTAAGCGTGTAGAATTGACATGTTTATTTTTTTTTTGGGGCTATCGGATTTCCATATAATAAATTAAATTAAATTAAGATGTCAGTGCAATAGAAATAAGAATAAGTAGGTATAATTTTAACTGTAACATATAAAAATTAATTACATTTGAATCCCTTTTTAGTGTTTAATTGTAATTCTGCAGATGGTTTAGGAAATAAATAAGCTAAAACATCAAATGTCCTAAAAATGTTTTTAATTAATAATAAAACGACCGATAGCTCCAAAAAATTTTATTATATGGAGGAATTTAGTTTTTTATATATGCTTAATTTCTTGTATTTTTGACAATGGGTATTTTGTAGGTGTTTAAATTATAACTTAGAATTTTTTGAGAGAATAAGGGTACGTTTTAGTCGGAATGTGCGTAAAACGGTTTCTATGCCAAAATTGGAAATAATAAAAATAGAGTTGTGATTTGTGTTAAATATATCAAAATTATCTATATTTTGTAATGTATGTGGATTATTAAGAAATTATAAGAAATAAAAGAATATTATAAAAACTTTTTATTTTAAGTTTATTAGCGAAATAATATTCTATGCTAAATACTTAGTGATAAAATAAACCTCTTTCCGATGCCTATGACAAGGATTAAAATCTTTTTTAAAACTTTACACTTCCAAATATCTATTGTTGTCCAACCCAAATAGTTTATTATTATAGACTCAAACCTCTTAGGGGGGGGGGGGCGATCGCCACGATCGCCCCCCCCCCTTGGACCCGCGCCTGTCTTAGGCACTCTAATTAGTAAACAGTGTTTTGTAATTTTATTCGAATAAAAAATATTGTTCTTTAGTTCCTGTGTATTTTAATTGCATTTATCTATAAATGTATCCTCTTTATAGTATATTGCCTTAATTTTAATGGAATTTGTGCAAGCTTTTAGGGATCTTTTGTTTATAATATTTAGTATAAACATTCTATAACTAAGTACAAAATACTCTAGTATAAACTGTAATATTACTTTGAATTTGAAATTATGTTCTAGAGTTAGTCCTAAAGTAAATAAATTTGTTACATTTATTTGTAACTTTGTTTAAATCTATTATTTTACTTTTAGTATATTTATGAAAATATTTTCAAATTTGTAATATTTTGATTAATATTCAGATATGTCACATTTTAAAATATTTACATAAATATACTAAAAGTACCTACCATAACAGAAAATAATTAAATGAATATTAAGCGCATTCACCATTGGAAGCATGCCCTTCTAATCACGACTGGCGCTGAAAACTTCCGACCACATTTCAGATGCAGTTTTCTATTAGAGGGATCTTTTGTGGTGCGAGAAGAAGACTAAAAGCAGTAATCCCCTCTCCTTCTAATTGGCGGCGCATATCACCACGTGGCCGAATAATGCTCTAGGTTTGATTCTATGCTCCGCTCATTAGAAAAAGAAAATATTACTGCTTTCACTCATCTTCCTTTCTCACACTGTGGGAACCGCCGGCATTGGGGTCATGCAATCTAGTATTTCTCTGATGGGTTTTCCATGATTTGGATTTCTTGGTTGTTGATTGTTAGCTACAAAGTTAACGGATTCATGGTTTACGATTTAAACGCTTCTGGGTATAAATATAAATAAAAATAAATAAATTTTAAAATCTCGAATATTCACCTAATTACAAATATTCGAATTTATTTATTTTAAAAAAGCCATAACTTCGATAAGAAAAATCGTAGATCGGCAACAAGAAATTAATTTTGAAGAAGAAAAATAGCAGTATATGATGCAATAAGCAGATAAAATTAAAAATGTTTTCATTTCCTCCTAATTTCAAATAAAAAATTTTCCAAAGTCCTCAAGCACCTCCTGCTTTTTGGACAGCTGAATTTTACTGATCTGTGTTCTTTTTAATGTAATCAAATGTTGCCCAAAATAACAGAAGCTTTTGAAAATTTCAAATATAAAAAATATTTAACGTCAAATTGTAGGTGTTGGATATGAGGCATTTGCTCTACAACCAAAAAAATGTGACGTTGAAAAAAATTCTTGCCTTCAAAATCAACCAAGGCAAATGTGGCAACATGATCATGATCTAGAAGAAAAAGGTCAAAAGGGGTGTTATTTTTTAAAAAATTACGGCTGTTTGCCAGAAAATCCCGTGAGAACGAGGCCTTGTAATGGAAGTTCAAAGAAAACCCAAAACAAATTTCTGTATATGTACTATACTTCGTACCTTACGAGTGTAGTTAATATTAACTTTGCTGCAGATACAAATGCTGTTCTAAGAGTAGGACTATTAGCTACAATTACAGGTTGGTATTTTAAGGAGGATATGAAAAATATAAGAAAACTACTAATTTGAAGACTGGTAAAATTCTTGTAAAATAAGTATATTTATTTAAATTCTGTGAAGTTTAACTTACAATACGTTTTAAATTGATAAACGATAATTTTACATTTTTCTCAGGTTTCGCTCAAAATGTTGAGCTTTATCAAAGTTATATTCTTTATTATGTACATTTCTTCATATCTACAAAATAACAATTATTTTCTTTATTTTTTTAAGTCACAGTGATTGTTACACGCACATACATTGAGATTTTTAGGTCAATGTTTAAAATTAATAAAAACAAAACAATAAAAACGATACAAAGGTAATAAACAATAAAACCATAAACATTACATACATTGAAAGTAGCCTGGCAGGTGTGTTTAAAAATAAATTAAATCTTAAAATTTAGTAGGCATTGGATAAAAGTATATTACTTGTTATATTAGCAAAAAATGGGAGAAAAGTTATTTTTATAACATTCTTTAATTTATGTGTGTTTATATAGCGTGGAGTCAAGCATCACCCCACAATTTATAATATTTATTATAGTGTAGCTTTGGATACGTCATATTTAAAAATTAAGTTATGGTAGATTTGATTAAGGTTTTGACATCTTGTTTGTCATTTGCGGCATTTTTATCTTTTTTATATGTATCATTTCTTTGATGACCAGTTTGTGGCAATTTTTGTCGGTATCTAACATGTGGGTGTTTTAAAATCGAATTCATGCTTAGCTTTTTGTTCATGTTTATATGAAGCTATCGATTAGTTTTTGGTGTATTTGTGTCCATTAATTCTGTTTTCAATATATTATGTCGTCTACCAATGTATTTTTTAAGACAATTTAGGCCGAGTATTGAATATATTACATTAAATATTTTTTTGGTTTTAATTTTGTAAAAAATGATCCCAGTAAAGTGTTTATTTTTTCTGATAGTTACGTTATATACGGCAACGCAATAAAAGAATTTTATGTTGTGGTGTTTTTAATTTTATTTTTCTTGTTTGTGTTAAAGGTTTTTTTTTAATTATTTTCTTATAAGAAGTTTGGAAAGATGGTTCATTCTACTTTATTGAGTATTTCTGGACGAAATTCAGGTGAAGATAATTTTATTGCTCGATCAACTAAACCTATTATGACACTATTTTTCTGTTTATTTCGATTTTACGAGTTAAAAGTATTTTTGGTGTACCATTTTGTATGAAGACTGTTATTTATTTTGTTTCTATGTATAGTTAAGTCTAAAAAAATTATTTTTTGTTCTCTTTAAAATTCTCATGTAAATTTTAGTTTTGGGTGGAAATTATTAAAGTATTGTAATAAGATATCTATTTATTTCCGGGTCCAGCCACATATCGTTTAAAAAATATTTTATTAAAATCAATTTTTGTTTATATTTCTTCCTCTACATATTCCATAACCATTTGTACTATTGTTGAGGAGATTGGTGATCCCATAGCATAACTGTCTAATTATTGATACAGACTATCTTTGAACTGGAGATAATTATTGTTTAATGTAAGTTTACGCATTCTATAAATTCATTTAGTTTCAAGGTTGTATACTATTTTAATTTGTTCCATTTTTTTCCAAAATTTCGGGAATAATGTCGTTAGATATGTTTGTATACAAATAAACCACATCTAGTGAAATTAATTTATAATTGTATGGTATTTGTATTGTATCAATGAATTGTTTGAATGTAAAAGAGTCACTCACATGGTGATTATTTTTTCCTGTGATGTTTGTTAAACAATTTGATAAGTAATTGGAAAGGTTTAAAAAGGGGATTGTATACTTGAAACAATTGGCCTTAGAGGTGTATTTGGTTTGCGTAGTTTTGGTAAACCACAAATTTTTGATGCTGTAACATTATGTATTGTTAATATTTTACTTTCATTCTCGGATATATGTTGATTTTTTAAAAGTTTTTTGATTAGTGGATATATATTGTTTTATACCATTGCATTGGTTTTTATTGTTATTTTAATTTTAGACTATTTTAAAAACTGATATTGTTTTGTTTTTTTTTTTTTAATTTTAAACATTAATTTAAAAATCTGAATGTATGTGCGCGTAACAATCACTTAAGCTAATAATTAAAAAATATATATATGAATGATTCAGAAACAAAACAGCAAAATGTCAAGGAGGCAAAAATTTTGAAAATGCCTTGAATAAAAGGCGAAACGTCAATAATTTTATGTATTTATTAAATATAGAACCTAAACCCAAGAAAAGACAAAATAAAAGAAAAATGATATATACATATATATATATATATATATATATATATATATATATATATATATATATATGACAAATATTACTCTCATGTGCGGAGATCTCCAAGATAGTGAAAAAGCTCCGGGTCTGAAACATGACAATAGCGCTGTTTCATCCTAATATGGAACTCATCAGGTCATTGCGTTCGGTACAAATCATCATATCGCATCTGTGTCCTATAAACAGATTTCGCAGTTGAAAAATAGTAATTAAGACACAGTGGCGACATCTCGATGGATCACTCAATAACACAAGGGCAACACAAACCAACAATGTTGCATAAAACGGCCATGTTATGGCGCGACGGTAAATTAAAAATGGTATATTCAAAACTCGATACTTGAAACGTGCTACTCTAAGGATAGAGGTCGCATTATTCGGTATCGGCAACCAAACCAACCACGAATTCCGTAGTTTAAGTAAAGTATCTTTATGTCCGCATAGCCGCTCTCCAATAGTTTTAGCGTTCTGCGAGTATAAAAATACATAAAATCGGATGGAAAATATATAACTTACTAATTTAGTGTTTTCAGGTGGAGTACAAAAATACTTGAACGTGTTTTAATTAGGGTATTCAAGTCCATTTAAACTAGTTTTCTCTTCAGATGCTAGAATGACTAAACTGCTAAATGAGCTCAACAACCGGAGTCAAACTGCCCGTGTAAGAAGCAGTCATTCCTTCAATTAATCTCTGTCACCTTCAGAGACTACTCGTAGAACTTATTAATAGTCATAACAGTCATATTGAAGCAAATCCTTGGAGGATACTGATATTTTCTGAAGTAAAACAGAAATTTTAACGGTATATGTAGTATGAGCACCTACTCCCATGACCAAAGTCGGTTAGAACCGGAACCTCAACCCCATTTCTGTAGAAAGGTTTATGCGCAGTCTGCTACCAGCTTGTTCGCAGACGTTTGGCGAACTTTTAGATGAAGTTTAAGTTGTATGACATACAATATTTCAAGAGGAATATGCTCTCAATAACTTCGCGTTCAAATTCAACCATACCAATAAATGTATAAAACATTTCTTTTTAAATTATCGGTGTTCTTTTTCCATTTCACTATCTTAGTGAATATGCGTGGATTAAAAACTTGCATTAGCAAATCTTATTTTTATAAATGGAACAGTATGTCACTGACTATTATAAATTGGTAAATTCTACGATTATTTACCAAGTTACATCTAACTATAACTTTTTTTCAGTGAATGAGTAGTAGTAGACTTTACATACTTCAGGGTACATAATTTTACTACCAAAAACTTATAAAATACCATTTAATTATTTATTTTTCTCACCTGCGCAACTCGAATAAGTAGAAAGTTGCGGAACAATGTGTTAGCGCTAACCTGAATTTACAAGAACAGCCACGTAACAGTTTGTCAATTGCTTTTAAACGATCTTATTGGTGCAGACTAGTTTCTCATTACTCTGTGAACGGAGCTACTATCATTGTTTGAGAATTAATTCCTTAGTTATATCACAGATTCCTAGCGGTATGCTCGAATAGAATGAAGTGGTCAAATTTTACGTGGTTACAAAATAACATTATTTGACCATCTTTCTCTGCAGGGCTTTTGTGACCCCAATTTCCATTAAAAACCATTTTTTTTTATTTTCCTGATTTTAACAGTGCATTTCTTGATCTTGACAGTGCAATTTTGAGATGTTACTTAAGAGAAATTGTTTTATATTTAAAATAAGTTCGAGTGATATTATGAATGATTTACAAGCCAGACGGCTTCGCACTCCCTCCAGGGATTATTCACTCATACCAGGCACACAAAGGTACCAGAAGTATGAAGCTCTGTGGGAACCCTTTCCATGTTATCGGGTCCTAGGTGACGTGGTCTGCTGTATTTCCCATGAACTTTCGGACTGTTCGCGCGGTTGCTAGGAGAGTTGCTTTCTGCATCGGTTTATACAGATGCTCACTAAGACCCAGTCCCTTGATGTTTTGCAGGAGGTTCTTCGGTATCACTCCAGTTGTTGAGAGTATTATGGGAATCGTTTGGACGCTGTTCATTGCCCATTGTCTTCGGATTTGCACCTCCAGATCTCTGTATTTGGCGATTTTCTCGTTGTATTTTGGTCTTAGGTTGTTGTTGTTAGGTACAGCGATGTCGATTAGTGTAGTTCGCCTAGAAATTTTATCTATTAGTATAATATCTGGTCTATTATGAGCAACTGTTTGATCCGTCAGAACCGTTCGGTCCCAATATAACTTGAACTGGTTGTTTTCAAGAATAGGCTCCGGATTGTACTTGTAATAAGGCACTTTTCCTACCTGTAATAAGTTTAACTTTTCTGCTAACTCTTGGTGGAGTATCTTAGCGGCTGAGTCGTGTCTTTCCTTATATTCGGTTGCGGCAAATGCTTGGCATCCTCCAGTTATGTGCTGGACTGTCTCCGATGTTCGACAGCCATATCTGCACTGGTCATTCTCTATTGAGGGATCTCTAATGATGAACTTCCGATAGTTCTTCGTCGGAATAACCTGGTCTTGGATAGCTAACAAGAAGCCCTCCGTTTCTGGAAACATCTGTCCTGAAATCAACCAGTAGTTCGACGCTGAGTTGTCGACATTGTCCTGATTGACCTCATTTGGATGCCGTCCATGAAGTGGCTTCCGTAGCAAGGTTTGTAACTTCTCTTGGTCTGTTCGGTGGTGAGAAGTAATATCTTGTTTCCTCAACTGTAGCGGTGTTGAATCGTCTGCCTCGCATATTGCTCGATGTAGTGTGGAAGAGTCCGCCAACCTGTGGAAATATGAACGTAAGTTTATTATTTGTTGGTCGAGCTGCTTACCAATATCCACCAATCCTCTTCCTCCTTGGTGTCTTGGAATCATTGTACGTTCAATAGCACTCCGAGGGTGATGTTTTTGTGCTTTTGTTAGGAGTGTCCTTATTTTTCTTTGCAGGTTTTGGATGTCCGTCCTGCTCCACTTTACAATTCCAAAAGAGTAGCTCAGCGCAGAGCAAGCATACGTGTTGAGCGCCTTAAACAAATTTCTACTATTTAAATTAGTTCTTAATACCCGCCTTACCCTCCTGACAAATTCGGCTGTCAATTCGGCCTTCATAGTGCCATGATCAATTCTTTTAGCCTGTTTCATACCTAGATATTTGTATGTTTGGTCTGCTTCCATTGCAGCTATAGTTTCACCGTTCTGCATTTCAAAAGCCCCCGGTTGTATCTTCCCTTTAACGATGTTCAAAATACGGCACTTGTCAAGTCCAAATTGCATTCCGATATCCCCGGAGAACTCCTCTACAATTTTAAGCATTTGTTCCAGCTGGCTTCTGGTAGCAGCCATCAGTTTAAGATCATCCATGTATAGAAGATGATTCACTCTGACTACCTCTTCGTTGTTATGTCTAACACTAAAGCCGTATCTGGTGGAGTTCAAACGGCGTGATAGTGGGTTCATTGCAAGGCAGAACCACAATGGGCTAAGTGAATCGCCTTGAAATATTCCTCTTCGTATCGGAATGGTGTTAGTTTCGATGGTGTCGCTGGATGGCACTTGCAATTGGATCCTAGTTCTCCAGGTTGACATGATGCGTTCTAAAAAGGAAACAAAATTATTATCGACCCTGTACATTCTCAATATAGTTTTGAGCCACTCATGTGGCACTGAGTCGAAGGCCTTCTTATAATCTACGTAGGCAGCAAAGAGGTTTCTTCGGTTGGTACAGGCTTGGTTACATATGACAGAGTCAATAATCAATTGTTCCTTGCATCCCATTGCTCCCCTCGTGCATCCTTTCTGTTGAGTTGCAATGATGTTATTTTGCTCACAGTGTGCATAGATGCGTTGGGTCAAGCAGGAGGTGATCACCTTATACAGTGTGGGTAGGCAGGTGATCGGCCTATACTTAGCTGGGTCATGTGTGTTATGTTGGTCCTTTGGTAGGAGGTACGTAATACCTTCGGTCAAGAACAATGGCATTTTTGCTGGGTTAAGAAAAACATCATTAATAAGATTAGCCAGCTGATGATGCATACACCATAATTTTTTGAGCCAGTAGTTCTGGATCCCGTCGAGACCTGGAGCTTTCCAGTTATGGGATTCCTTGATTATTCTTGAAATTTCTTCGGTGGTAAATGGCTCAAACTGCATCTGGCTGTAATCTTGGCAGATTTGGTGTTCTTCATTGATCCAGCCAGCTGCGATGTTACAATCGGCTGGTGTGGAAAGTTGGTTTCCCCAAAACTCTTCTACCTGCTCTCTATTGGGATATCTATTATCTGCTATATTAGGTGGAGAGCTTAGCTTACGGTAGAAAGTCTTTTCTGATCGTTGGAAGAGCGCATTGTCTCGTTTTCGGTTATTGCTGGTCTTGTACCTCTTTAGCCGTCCTGCAATAACAGAGAGCTTCTGTTTCAGCGAATCAAGGCATTGCTGAGCAGTAACATTCGCTGGATCTTGTTGCGAATGATATCGGACACGATTCATGATTTCTTCAACTCGCCTTTGCAGTCGAATAGTCCTTGTGCCCCTGATGTACTCCGTCAGCTGTCCTATATCTATTCGAAGATTTTCAATTTTCTTATTTAGACGTCTTTCCCATGGTGGTGTGTTGGGTTCTGTTCTTGCTGGTCGACGCTCTGTTGTAACTTTAATTTCTAGAGCTCTAGCTATAGCAGTCGCGGCACAGTAGATGGTCATATGTAAGGACTCCAGAGTGTAGGCATCTGAAACATAAGCTGGTAAAATCCGATTGTTCATGATGTCTAACATGGCACCCAGTTTTTTGGATGAATTAATTTTTGGCAGTGCCGGTCTTCTTAAAGGATTGCTTCCATCATACTCCAACACCGCAGCACTCATTTCCGTTGACAGTTTTTGATAAAAGAGTTCAGTGTTGTCCTGTTGAGTTTCGTCATTCAGCTGTTCCTGTTGTTCTTGGACCTCAGGTTCCGGTTGTGGCTCAGGTTCAGCAATCGGATTGTTGTTATTGTCAGTGCCTCTGATCTCACGTTCAATTTCCTCTTTGATGCTATTAAGCCGAGCTTCAGAAATTAGGCTGTTTCGGAGAATAACTCTATACTGGTCAGCTATTCTCTGCTGGGACACTTGCATGTGTGGGTACTCTCTGCAAAATTCGGCATGTAGTTGTTGTCTGTAGCCGATCATCTCTCGTCCTAGTTGAGTCACCCTATAAAATATGCGCATTATTGTCTCGTTCATGGACACAGTCCATTTCATGCGCTGTCTTGGTCGTCCCGCTTGAGTAAGAGTTGGTTGGGGTTCCCGCACAGCATCTTCGGCGGGAAGAGCTCTTGGAGTTATCTGATCCTCGTGTTGATGTAGTTGTTGTTGCCTGTCCACAGCTATGTCAACTCTCATGCTGTTGTTTGGTTGTTCTTGAGTCTCTGGGTCTGGCTGTGGCGCAGGTTCTGCGGTTTGTTCATTGTTATCATCGGTGCTTCTTATCTCTCGTTCTATTTCCGCTTTGATGATGTTAAGTCGTGCTTCTGAAATTAGTTTGTTTCGGAGAATAGCTCTGTATTGGTCTGCTATTCTCTGTTGTGACACTTGTAGATGTGGATATTCTCTACAAAATTCGGCATGAAGCTGTTGTCTATAGCCGATCGTTTCTCGTCCTAGTTCAGTCACCCTATAAAAAATGCGCATTACTGTTTCATTCATGGATGTTGTCCATTTCATGCGCTGTCTCGGAAGTCCCGCCTGAGTGAGCGCTGGCTGAGGTTCCTGCGCAGCATCTTCGGAGGGTGGAGCTCTCGTTGTTGTTTGGCTCTCATGTTGTTGTTGGACTGTAGCTTCTTGTACGACAGGGGTTCGCCTCCTCAACACCCTGCCACTTGAAGTTTGCGATGTCGAAATGTTGCTCCCCCCAGAATCCGTGGAGCAGACCGCTTCTGCGGTGTGGGATTGTGGACCATGGGTCCTACCCACCTGGGGTATATTATTATTATGATTTACAAGCCAGACGGCTTCGCACTCCCTCCAGGGAATATTCACTCATACCAGGTACCCAAAGATACCAAAAGTATGAAGCTCTGTGGGAACCCTTTCCATGTTATCGGGTCCTAGGTGACGTGGTCTGCTGTATTTCCCATGAACTTTCGGACGGTTCGCGCGGTTGCTAGGAGAGTTGATTTCTGCATCGGTTTATACAGGTGCTCACTAAGACCCAGTCCCTTGATGTTCTGCAGGAGGTTCTTTGGTATCACTCCAGTTGTTGACAGTATTATGGGAATCGTTTGGACGCTGTTCATTGCCCATTGTCTTTGGATTTGCACCTCCAGATCTCTGTATTTGGCGATCTTCTCGTTGTATTTTGGTCTTAGGTTGCTGTTGTTAGGTACAGCGATGTCGATTAGTGTAGTTCGCCTAGAAATTTTATCTATTAGTATAATATCTGGTCTATTATGAGCAACTGTTTGATCCGTCAGAACCGTTCGGTCCCAATATAACTTGAACTGGTTGTTCTCAAGAATAGGCTCTGGATTGTATTTGTAATAAGGCACTTTTCCCACCTGTAATAGGTTGAACTTTTCTGCTAACTCTTGATGGAGTATCTTAGCGGCTGAGTCGTGTCTTTCCTTATACTCGGTTGCGGCAAACGCTTGGCATCCTCCAGTTATATGCTGAATTGTCTCCGATGTTCGACAGCCATATCTGCACTGGTCATTCTCTATTGAGGGATCTCTAATGATGAACTTCCGATAGTTCTTCGTCGGAATAACCTGGTCTTGAATAGCTAACAAGAAGCCCTCCGTTTCCGGAAACATCTGTCCTGAAATCAACCAGTAGTTCGACGCTGAGTTGTCGACATTGTCCTGATTGACCTCATTTGGATGCCGTCCATGAAGGGGCTTCTGAAGCCAGGTTTGTAACTTCTCTTGGTCTGTTTGGTGGTGAGAAGTAATATTTTGTTCTCTCAACTGTAGCGGCGTTGAAACGTCTGCCTCGCATATTGCTCGATGTAGTGTGGAAGAGTCCGCTAACCTGTGGAAATATGAACGTAAGTTTATTATTTGTTGGTCGAGCTGCTTACCAATATCCACCAATCCTCTTCCTCCTTGATGTCTTGGAAGCATTGTACGTTCAATAGCACTCCGAGGGTGATGTTTTTGTGCTTTTGTTAGTAGTGTCCTTATTTTTCTTTGCAGGTTTTGGATGTCCGTCCTGCTCCACTTTACAATTCCAAAAGAGTAGCTCAGCGCAGAGCAAGCATACGTGTTGAGCGCCTTAAACAAATTTCTGCTATTTAAATTAGTTCGTAATACCCGCCTTACCCTCCTGACAAATTCGGCTGTCAATTCGGCCTTCATAGTGCCATGGTCAATTCTTTTAGCCTGTTTCATACCTAGATATTTGTATGTTTGGTCTGCTTCCATTGCAGCTATAGTTTCACCGTTCTGCATTACAAAAGCCCCCGGTTGCATCTTCCCTTTAACGATGTTCAAAATACGGCACTTGTCAAGTCCAAATTGCATTCCGATATCCCCGGAGAACTCCTCTACAATTTTAAGCATTTGTTCCAGCTGGTTTCTGGTAGCAGCCATCAGTTTAAGATCATCCATGTATAGAAGATGATTCACTTTGACTACCTCTTCGTTGTTATTTCTAACACTAAAGCCGTATCTGGTTGAGTTCAAACGGCGTGATAGTGGGTTCATAGCAAGGCAAAACCACAATGGGCTAAGTGAATCGCCCTGAAATATTCCCTTTCGTATCGGAATAGTGTTAGTTTCGATGGTGTCGCTGGATGGCACCTGCAACTGTATCCTAGTTCTCCAGGTTGACATGATGCGTTCTAAAAAGGAAACAAAATTATTATCGACCCTATACATTCTCAATATGGTTTTAAGCCACTCATGTGGCACCGAATCGAAGGCCTTCTTATAATCCACGTAGGCAGCAAAGAGGTTTCTTCGGTTCGCACAGGCTTGGTTACATATGACAGAGTCAACAATCAATTGCTCCTTGCATCCCATTGCTCCCCTCGTGCATCCCTTCTGTTGAGTTGCAATGATGTTATTTTGCTCACAATGTGCATAAATGCGTTGGGTTAAACAGGAGGTGATCACCTTATACAGTGTGGGTAGGCAGGTGATCGGCCTATACTTAGCTGGGTCATGTGTGTTATATTGGTCCTTTGGTAGGAGGTACGTAATACCTTCGGTCAAGAACAATGGCATTTTTGCTGGGTTAAGGAAAACATCATTAATAAGATTAGCCAGCTGATGGTGCACACACCAGAACTTTTTGAGCCAGTAGTTCTGGATCCCGTCGAGACCTGGAGCTTTCCAGTTATGGGATTCCTTGATTATTCTTGAAATTTCCTCGGTGGTAAATGGCTCAAACTGCATCTGGATGTAATCTTGGCAGATTTGATGTTCTTCATTGATCCAGTCAGCCGCGATGTTACAATCGGCTGGTGTGGAAAGTTGGTTTCCCCAGAACTCTTCTACCTGCTCTCTATTGGGATATCTTATTATTATTATTATTATTATTATTATTGTGGCTTTTTATGCGGGAAATATAAAATCTGCGAGGCAAAAGTGTTGCATCCCTGGATATGAGCATAAAAACAGTTGTGTATTCTTGTTTTAGTAAGCCCATTAAAGGCCTAGAATTGTTGCAAAGTTGAAGTAGAATAAACAATTCCGCATTATTACCAATGACTTCCTAAACTAACCTAAATTAATATCTTTAAATGTTTAAAAAAGATGTTGGTAATTCTTCCAAAAACAATAATATTTCATGACTTTTATGGACAATATAAAGCTCCATTCAGATCATTTTTTGACAAAAAATATGCAGGAAATAGATGATTGGTTGACGTGGCTGTTTTTACCGCCTTACTCTGCAATGTTTTTATAACTATTATTGACCTTAAACACTAAAAAGTTATCTTTTTACGGCACCAAATAATTATTTAATATACGAGCCCGACGTTTATTTAGAAATGGGTTACAAAGTACCTAACTAACTTGCGGAACCGAGATTAAGGTATTCATCTCTCTCAGTGGGTAATAAATTTTTCGTTTCAAAAGTTACATCAATTTTTTGCTTCTAGAAGTATACACCGAGAGTCTTAATCCCAAAAAAGTAACCATAATTGCTAAAGTTATGAATTCCGGATTGGTAACTAGCATATTCTATGTGAGTATAGGAGCATGCCCAATGCAAATACCAGCAAGTTTTGGAAGCATCACTTCTCAACCTGTTATGATAGCACCTCAACATCAACATATATTCACTTTGGAGATATACTGCGAATTGCCAATTAAAAACTTTTATTGTTCTTTGGAAGTGTTAAATACAAAGGAACAGCTAATAGCAATAAGAAGAATACGTTTTGAAAGAATGGATAGATGTATATGTGTGTGGTATTGTCAGTGTACTTGTTACAATTCTGATTATGGATTAAAGTGTAATTCTTTGGAAATTGAACAATTTCACGCTGTAGGATTTCAAGGTAAGGCGACGTGTAGATATAAGAATAAGTGGCTTAAAATATAGCATTTTCTCAATTCACTGAAAATAATAATATTCTTTATTGCCAATCAAATCATTTACATGTCAAAGCAGCTTCAAAGCACGACGGATAAGAAATCAGTATTTTAAAATAATTTGAGATCTTTTAATCAATAAACATATTCAGAAACATAAAATATAAAAACTAATAAACCTTAATATAACGTAAAATATAGTGAGCGAAAACTGGAAAGCATAGAAACGACAATCTTTTACATATCTCCTGAACAGCGTGGAGCTTTTTATTTGCTTAGTGTTGATGGGTAACATCCTAAATGCCTTAATCAAGACCATTTCTAGAGACCATTTTCAAACTCTGTAAGTAGTTATCCTGATTGGTTTGTAACAAGTCTTGATTTTTCTTAACAAACATTACGAGTGCACAAACATACAAAGAAGGCACAGTTAATATTCCCAATTGTTGAAAATAGTCCTTACAGGATATACATCTTGCCTTTATTCATAGCACTTCTGCTCAAGTAATTTCATTGAGAAGAGAGCTTCTCTAGTATCAAGTCCCTCGATAAAGCCAACTGTGTGTCATATCCTCACACTTTCTGTATATTCTTGAATGGATTACTCGAAGGAACGTTTTAAGGGCGTGGCTCATCAAGCTTATAAGTCTATAGTCTTCGTAATTCTCGCGGTTTGTTTTCTTTGGAATAGCAATCAACATAGACTTACATCAATCCACTGGGATTTGCTCAGAGTCATATATCACGTTAAAGAGATATGTAAGTTGTTTAATATTGACTTGCTTTAAATCGTTGTGACCTGCACTTTTACCATTCTTTATACAGTTCATTGCGTACCTGACTTCAGATTCAAGAATTTTTGGACCACTCATGTTTTCAGTGTCATTCGTTGGGGCATCTGTTCGTTGATCACTGAACAAAGTCTCCGCATAGTTCTTCCAAGTTTCCATTAATTCGTCGGTATCCAATATCGGTCTTCCTTGTCTATTTTCTATTGACGGCAATACTGTTGTTCTATTTGTTCCAGTTATTTCCTCGATTTTTCTATGGAAATTAGAACAGTCGTGCAGCTTATGAAATCTTTCAGCCTCGTCACATTATTCCTGAGTCCATTTCTCCTTAGCTTCCCTTATCTTTCTTTTGACAGTGCGATTCAGTTCCTTATATTTATCATTCTGGTTTTTAACAATCCGACGTTCCGCCATCAAGTTCAATATTTCGTCGGTCATCCATGGTTTAATTTTTTTTTGTTTCGGTCGACCAAGAACAGTTTCAGTAGCTGATTGGATGTTTGCTTTTAGCGTAATCCAGATCTTATCAGCTGCAACTTCTTGACTAGGGTTATTTTCTTGGCAAAGCCTGTCCAATGTAGTCTTCAGGCTCCTCTGCACTGCGGATTATTTTAATGTCTGAATATCATATTTTCGGGGTCTACGTCGTTTTGATAGTAGTTTACATCAAAAATAGAAGTTCGCACTAGAGGGATATGATCTGAGCTGATGCCTCCTCCTGAGTAGGCGGCAACACGTGTAATGCTATCCTGGTATCTTTTGTTGATCAAAATAAAGTCCATTTGGTTGCGTATAATATTTTCCTGTCCATCTTGAGGAGACTTCCAGGTGTAGAGTCTTCTAGGGTGTAATTTAAAGAAAGTATTCTTGATAACCAATTTTTTATCACGACAAGATTGGATCAGCATTTCACCTCGTTCGTTTCTGTCACCTATCCCAAATGCCTCTACTTTCCTCAATCCTGCTATCGACGTTTGCGTTGAAATCATCCATCACTATATTGGTCCCTTGAGGCTTTAATCAGTGCAGAACTTCTCGAACTTGCTCATAAAATTGTTCAGTTTCAGTTTCTGACTTATCCGCTGTAGGTGTATATACCTGTATTACATTGATGTTAATTGGTCTGACACTTATTTGCAGAAGTATAACTCTGTCTGAGTATGCAACGATATTCCTCACAGACCCATCTATCTTCTTGGATACAGTAAAGCCCACTCCGTTTCTGTGATCTGGGTCATTGTTTTCGGGGTAATAAAATGTTGTTCCATCCTTCCTACATTAGGCCATCAGCTATACCAAGAATGTCAATATCCAGTCTTTTTATTTCGCATTATCAAGCTTTCCAGCCGCAAAGAGATTTCTGGTGTTCCAGATTCCAATTCGCTTTTTGTTCTTCATCACGTCAAGCAGGGAGATTCTTAGTACCCTTTGATGACTTAACACCTGCCCGGGACTGAGGGCCGTTTGTTTAAATTTTCTTGCCTTGATAAAGAGCGGGTGGACAAAATGACGTCCTGGGGAATCTTGCTTGATTATGGTCATCAGAGGTTCTCGTTACTTTCGAAATTTGGGGATTACATTTCCTCCAGCCTCGATCTAAGGGTATACCGCCTCGTCTGCGGAAACAGGGTATGCCGGCGAGAAGGTGAGGTTGACGTTTGAGTAGGAGAGGCTATTTAAGACGCAAATACCTTTATATATTTTTAATTGTAAGCTATCTTAGCTGATCATTCTTTGGTAAAATAAGTGTTGTGTAACAGAATAAATACAGTTAAAAAATATTTCTTACAAAAAATGTAGGAAGTTTCAAGAGCGCAATAAATTATACTCAAGAATATTATGGTCCCCGTCACTGAATCTGACCTTGCGTATTTGTGTTTATAAAGCTTTTTAAAATAGCAAATTTTGTAGTATCCTATTTTAGGTGGCATGCCGGTAGCGACACAAGTTATCAACTATTCTGCATTTGATGACACCATATCTGTTATCCTTCACATACTATTATATTTTTTCCTAACTCTCTGGTATATGGGCTTTATAAAAGCGTTATTAGGATGTTGTGTAATTCCCATCGGACTTTGGGGCTTGGATAAAATATTGGATCTTCCTAAAAAGCTGAACAGGTGAATAGCAAAATTGACTTAGTTTTAGTGATAAACGGTCATTATTTTTTATGTTATGCTTCTCGTAGACTGGCATCATCTCATTATATCAGTATAGAGTTGCCCATTGTAAGTCTCAAAAAAAAGGAAATAACTCATAGACAGTAAAGACTTACATTATTTTTAATATTTTCTTTTAATCTTAAAATTAGTAATTCAAAATTTGCATGCATATCACAATTATGTACTATTTTTATAAGATCATACTTTATTCAACTAAAACATCTTATAATCTACATAAAAATGATCTGATTTAAAATAAAACATGGACTTTTGTTTTTAGATATTATGAACCCGAACTAAAAAATCAAGAAGTTGTTTATGATGAGGACGGGTGGCCCATTCATCCTGAAACTGGCAAAAAGGTACATAACATTGCACCGGTAGCACAATTTGCAACAAATATGGTCTTCTTTTTAATATTTCCGTTTGCAATAATATGGAACATGTGCAAAAAACTTTTGACACCAAAATATTCTGTTGATCGAATGTTTAGCGATTTGGACATATGCAAATGCAAAGCTAGTCAAATAACTTTACTTAAAGATACTAGCTTGCAAAATAGTGCTACTCAGAAATTAACAATGGATCTGAATAAAGGTAAGTAAAAATCAATATAATTTTTAATTGAATTGTTTCTTATAGCCCTATAATAAAAATTTTGAAAGTTTTAAAAGACTCCCTTACTCATTTTCCCTATTAATAATACATATGCTATAAAAAGTTTATATACAAATAAAATACTTTCTAAGATTTGGCCGGTTACAAAATAGGTTATTTTCAATACGTTTTCTTTAAAAAAGTCTTTTTAGTGATTTCAACTATATTTACTAGTATTTTTTTTGTGTTTTTCATTATTGTTTAACCACTGGCGCGCGCCCTAATTTCTTCCGTTTATATCTATTATGTGGATTTTGAGACCAGTCCCTACCAACTAATTGTTTTACGCCATGTTTCCATCGCCATCAAAATCTGCCTATACTTCGTGATGTTTACCTCGCAACTGATCATGTGCAGGGTTCATGTATTTACCAAGAATGTGACCCGTCTAATGCAACTTTAGGTCCCCAACTTTTATAATAGTCTTCTTAACCCCCGTCTTTTTCCATATTTCTCCGTTTCTAATTCAATCTCTCAAAGATATGTTAAATATCGACTTTCTTTCCACTATTCTATGTTCAATGGAACTTTTGGGGTAAGGTAACTGTTTCCAGACCATGACCATATATTGACGCTAATAAGATAGAGACATCCAAAAGCTTTCGCTTTAAACTTAATGCAGTATTTTTCAGTTTTCAAAAACTGTTGTACTCATATAATAATTTTTCTAGACATATTTTCCTTTTTGAGTTTTATGATGTTGCTCAAGTAATTATGTATTTTTCTGGGCTCGTTGTTTTTATTTTGTGTAATTCAACTTCATCACCCTTCCCGACTCGTCGGATGATTATTGAAGCATCATTTCAATCTTGTACTTCTGTTGATATAAGTATAATATCATCGGCAAGTCGAATCAGATTAAAACATGTTCGATTAATTTTGATTCCATTAGTTTCATTAGCCATTTAAAACGTCTGCAAAAACAAGCATAACCAGTTCCAGTGAAATAATGTTTTCTTGACGTACGTCTGGTTTTACTTAAAGGAACTGGATTCAGTCTCTTCATCAATGTTTATTGATCGACATTCTTAATGAATGATACGTATCTGAAATTAGTATGTACATTTTCCATAGATTCTAGTAGGTACCAGATTTCAATGAATTTATATTTTGTACTTTCTTGTTTTTTTCTAAGAGAATTTGGGTTATTTGTAGATGATTGGTAAAAGTAAACTTTTGTTGTCCATCGATTTGTAATGATTTTTGTAGAGATCTTATAAATCCGAGAAAATATACTGACAGGTATATTATTCTATATATTAGTTGGGTGTACAGAATGACTTCTACATCAATCCAGTATTTTTATATTTTGAATTCGTGCAAGCATTCATTGCAGATTCAATCATGTCGGTTGTGATGCTATATTCTTCCGACGTTTGTCGTTCTTCGTTTATTTTAATGCTTCTTTATTTCTCTTGTTGTAATATATCCAGGCAGGGATCTAAGGGGGTAAACGGCGAGGACGGTTGCCCCCTCCCCACCCTGAAGAGCTTCAAATTCAGAAAAAATAGACTCGTCTGCCCAAAGAGCCTGGATCTGCCCTTGGGCAGATCTTGTGATCTATTATGTCTTTTGAAATAAACTCGATTAAAATTAAAAATCACAATAACGGCGGTGAGTATAAAATTTATGATTGTTTCAAAAAAATATATCTCTTTGCTGTAATCGTCGTATTATTTTTCTTGATATTTCCAACCTTAACAAATTTTTATGTTTCACATATTACGGATCTTATTGAAGAAAGTTGGCGCATTTAAAAAGTGATAGAGCGTTTTCGAGGAGCAGGACCTCTCTTTCTAATGACGGAGCTAAACACAATACTCCAAATGTCATTGGATACTCCTGTCACCTGACCGAAATTAGAAAGAGAGATCCTGCTCCTCGAAAACGTTTTGTCTCTTTTTAAGCGTGACTCAACTTTCTTCAATAGGATCCGCAGTCTATATTAAGTAATATTATTTTCTCTTACATCTATATATCCCACAAGCATGTAGTTTTGCAAGATTATTTCATACTTATTTAATCTTTAATGTTCTGTCAATATAAACACATGACATCCAAGTATCTCATTGTTATAATATTTGTTTCTGGATGGAGATTGTTTTTTTTTTACTATTTACACTATAATGAGAAAATACTCCAAAACTTTAAATTTAGGCAAGAGCTACAATTGAAAAAAGCATTAGTCTTTAATAATAAAAAAATTGATAATTGTTACCGATCTGTTATAGGTAGGAGTAAAACTGATAAAGATGGTGACAATGAAGACGTTACTAAGAAGAAAAGCAAAGGTTGCTTCCCAAAACGTTCAAAAAGTAAATAAAGTTTATATATTTACTTATACAGATGTTTTCTGTTGGTATACAATTATATTTATGTTTTATTTCTATAAATAGATTGATTTTAATATAAATATACTTACGTATGTATATACAATATGTTTAGATCCTTTTAATAATATGTTATTTATTTGATATAGTTGTTAACTTTTAAAAAATGTGCAAATTTATATCTTTGCAAATCATTGATTTAAGTAGTTTGACTATAATGTATAACTATTTTTTTTAGAATGTCTAATATAACGGCTTAATTTTGATAGGTTCGTGCAATTTTCTGTAGAACCGCCTAAAAAATTTGCTATGGTCCTTATATCTAGTTTTTTTTTGGTTTTTTGAAAAAAAAAAAATCGGGAACGAGTCTATAGATCAACTTGAAATTTTGGTCCATCATGTAATCCTATGGGTATATGTATTTTATATATAAAAAAAGTTTCTCGTGGCTCATTTCGTAAGTTTTTGAAGTGCGCACAACTTTAGTCTAAAACATTTCGCGGAAAACTTTATAGATTTTTCTACAACTTGAAAACGTATTTTTCACACCTTAATTTGTTAATAACAATAACAAATTTTCCCATAACTTTTTTGATGATACATAGATAACCCCTTATTACCACCATAGTCAAATATATTCCCCTATTTAGAACATTGATACCTTCGAACATATCCCTGTAGAACTTGGGCCCGGTTGTTTGAACACTGAATAACGTAATAATATTGTCATTAATATTTGAAAAAGTGTTGATAAACAGTAGATATTTAATTTTTTGGTACATACACACACATACCGACTTTATGCTATTCTTTTCCAATCGCCTTATTTAAACGAGTATCATATGATAATCGGTACGTCAATTCTGAATACTTAAAAGTATGAATATATGGTTGCCTAAATTATTTTTATTGTTATTTTCAACATGTAAAAAATATTTAACAATATTTACCAATAAAAATAAGTTTTTAAATCCACTTTTTGTTAATATTAATTATAAACTTCGCATTTATAGTCATTTCTAACGCTTAAAAACACTAAAATGAGTCACGACAAGCAATTAAACTGAAAGAAAAGATAAGTAAACATGTCTGTCAAATATCAAAAAAGCGTCTCCTCCACCGACCATAAACAACCTTCAAACAAATCTATTGTTGTTTAAATCTATAGGGTATGATCGAAGGCAAATCGTTGCGTTTTCAACTTAATATGATTGCATTAAAGGTAAAAAATTAAGATGTAATTCCTTCCTCTGTTGTATTTGATCGGCTCATTTATTGGTAAGATACGATAATTTGTTTATCCCGAGGCGCTGAATGTTGAATGCCAACAAGTATTTGTTTATTAATATTTCAGCTTATTTTTTGCCTAGACATGTTTCAATATTGTAAGTGAATCCAATAAAAAAATTATTGTTTACCCCTTTGTTGGCTGTTTTAAAAATGGGGTACTTTTTTTCGAAACAAATAGGGATGAAGCGGCCCCCTTATGTCGCACCAATTCTTAACCGAGAAATATCAAAAGCTGGCTTCAAAACAAAGATTTAGAAAAAGAAAGGTCCTACGACTAATAGGGACCGAGTTAGCAAATTTAAAAAAAAATCACAGCTTCATTGTTTATAACAATTAAGAAATGAATTTTACTGCATTCGATAGTCAAATACTCATTTATTTTAAAACTTTTAATTAAAAAGTATCAAAATTGTTAATTGTTGTTAAAAAACTTGTATAAAATGATCGGTACGCAAGTGGCGTCGTGGTGAGGAATCCGCGAGTTCAAATCGGCCGAACGCGTAACAAATCTCCGAAACTTTTTATCGGATTGAGCTCTTTTTTTTAATCTGAGGGAGCATGAAAAATATGAACAATGGTTCTACTACTTGTTTAAAATAATAAATATTTTTACTGAAATTTTGTACTACTCGATTTTAAGAACAGAAATTCTAAAAATTTTAATTTGGGTATATGAAATTTGTGACTGTTTAATAAAATTTACATTCGCAAAATAGTCCTTTTTATTTTGCATTTTATTGAATTGAAAAATATTTTACACGAATAACATATATATGTATATATATATATATATATATATATATATATATATATATATATATATATATATATATATATATAGATATATATATATTGCGATGATACCGACTACGCAACGTGCCCATAAAAAATATTAAATTGTTTATTTTTTTGTTTTATTTTTTATAATTAAATTGTTTGTTTTTTTATTGGCGAAATAAAAATCATTGATATATATATATATATATATATATATATATATATATATATATATATATATATATATATATATATATATATATATATGTATATATATATATATATGATACTTATTAAATTGTTGGGCGCTAGGCACAAATAACTATACATGTGCGGTATTGCTGAATGTGCTCCGTTTTTAGTGACTTGACATTTAAAACATTGATGTCAATTTTCTCTCTCTCAGGTGAATTGAGATGAAAAAATAATTATTATCAGAAAAAGTTAAACCAATGATTCAAAAACACAAATATAAATTTTATTTAGAAAAATACAATCATGTTAATGGGTTCAGTTTTTTATGTAAAATTTATAAATCACCTTATCTAAACCTAATTAAATTATAAAAATTATTCAATATGCACTGTATTCTTTTATTGGATTTAGAATTATTAAATCTGCCAATATTGTATAAATGCCTAAATGGTTACAAATGATTTACGTCTTAAAATATGTGATCTCATTTATAAATAAAATTGGATTACATCTAAGGAAATTTTACATATATATTTAAGTTTTAATTATAACTTGCTAAAATTGATAATTCTTGTTTTATTAATATTATTATCTTATTTAACAAAGTTTTACCTATAATTAGGTACTCTTTTATCCTAGTTTCCTATTAAAATAAACTTATAATCTAGATTTTCTTATACTTTTATTACACATTTACAATATTTTTAACAAAGTTTTAATAAATACTGTTGTTGTAATACGTAGAAACTAATATGTTATAAATAACTATTGATGAATAGTGTCTATATTTTACTAAATAGTAATTATTTAACGCTTATTTTCACTAATATTATCTTTATCCGCACCGTTTATAAAATGGACGATTAAGATTTTCATTTTTGTGGATTTCACTACTCGTATATTGTTTTTAAATTCCTTTTCCAGTCACTATTTCTGGATAATAACACTTCACTCCTTATTCAAAATATCACTTATTTATTAGTTTATAAGTTTCATGTCTTTCTGAGTCAAATATGTTTATAATTCTTAATTTATATACATTAATGTCCAATCTTCCAGACTAATTTTTATACATTTTGTCATGTTATTACACAATTATTGGCATTTTATGTCCTTTAAAAACATGATTCAATTATAAATTCTTACATACTACTAACTAATATCTGTTCTACTCTCTGCAATTACCACATAAATACATTAGTTAATTATTTATGTCCATTTTTGTTTGACTTTTTCATAATCAAAAATTATCACAGCGGTAAAGATGTCTACCTATACAATATATATATATATATATATATATATATATATATATATATATATATATATATATATATATATATACAGTGGGACCAGCAAGGTCTGCATCATGTGAAATTTTTTTATTAATAGCGGTATTCGAAATTTAACTTTAGAAGAAATTTCTGTTTCGACCGAAATAAAAACTAACCAAAAAAATGGTAGTCACCTGATTAGCATTATCTGTCAAATTCGAATTATTTTTTCAAAAAAAATTCAAAAGTGGGGTTATATATATATATATATATATATATATATATATATATATATATATATATATATATATATATATATATCCAAGCTTTTTGATGATATAAGGGGCCGCTATTTGTTTAGAAAAAAGGAACAAAATACCCCTTTTTTTAAAGGAACAAAGGAGTAAACATTAATTTTTTATTAGGCTCACTTAAAATATTAAAATATAGGTCTTAAGGAAGAAAATTGGCGCTTAAATGAGTTAAAATATTCATAAACAAATACATAATAGCGTATCAGCAATAAATTAACCGATCAACTTTTACAAAAGTTCATTCGATTCATAATTAAGAAAGCTTCAATTTAAATAATATTAAAAAAATTATTTTTGCAACAATTATTAGAAAAGCAAATTATTGCTAAAAAGAGTCATTTTTGACGGTTTTCGGCATTTTTACAATAACTAACTGACATCAGTGACAGCTTAAATTAAAGATCCAGTTAATACCTTATAAGGAACTTACGTTCCGTGAACAATATTTTAGCTTACAGAAAGGAAAAGTATATTTTCGCCAATTTAAACCCCTGCTATTTGTTAATGCAAATTATTTCATCGTCAAAAACTATATAGGCATTCTTGTCTATACCCTACCTGCAACTTAAAAAATTCCTATCCTGTGGCAAATTAAGGTCATAAAAGGGCCTATTTCTCCTCCACAGTTTTTAGGATAAACCTCTTATCATTAGTTACAGTTAAAATGTTCAGTTTCATTAAGTATGGCTGTTACTGTGTTTCTTAATTGGTGTTTAAATAAAAACACCTGATTATTATTTTGTATCATTTACTAAGATTGTAAATTTTATAATATAATCAAAATCAACTGTGGCGGACCGGATTGGTGATGTTCGCTGGCCAGTGTTTGCCCGCTGATTATAGTTGGTAGAATTCTGCTCTAGATTAAAAAACCGAGCATGGTCTGTCACAACTGTTCGCCAGATGGTCAATTCTATAAGCATATTTTTAAACCTTCCCTTTCCTAATCGCGTTACTACAATTTTAAGAAAGACAAATTCTTTCGATCGTTTACTAAAATTTTTTGTCAACCTGTTAATCTTTAAAAATATTAATTATTACAATAGGTTAACAAAGCGAAACTAGTGTCCTTATAAACTATATATTGACTTAGAATTCATAAAGTGGTCATAAATGCATGTTTTTTCTATTTTGGAACCCAAAGTTTTAATATTTGCGGATCTATTTGTATTATCCATACTGATAAATGTCATGGTAAATTCCGACTGATCATTAAATCAACTTTTCTACATAAATCGATATCGATGCAATTTTTTTGTTTCTGTCAGTTTCTCGTATAATGCTGATCAAAAGCAAGATGCTACTACTACTAAATATTATAGACTATAGACGAAAGTATTATTATCTATGACGATAGATGTTGAATGAATGAATTACTTACTGAATGAATGCATAAAAAGTGGTGATACTCGATCTTCGATGCTTAGGCCTCGTTGAGCCCATTACATTTCAACATAACTGCGGATCATTCGACGTCGATCGCTTTTGTGAATCCATGCAACCTCATTAGCTGACCTTGCCTCACTGCTTCAGATGATATTATATCCTCGAAATGACTCTGCTTCAGTACGTTGAGAACATGATTAAGTTTCATCTTCCTCTACACATCATCGACACATCGGATCATCTGCTACATCAACCCTATGAAAATAGCGTCGCAGGTGATAATATCCCTTTAGCAGTCCTACCATGATCCGTAATACTTTCCTCTTCTAAAAAAGAAGCTCCCTAGTAGAATTATATATTCCTTGACACATCTCATTGCAAGGGCTTCCCTCACGCATTCAATAAATTACCTTTCCACCAACAATTTCAGTTCATTTTTACAAACAGTAATTGACCAGGTTGGAAGCCATATGGTTCAGCCGCGGATCCTATTTTGCCGAACGATCCGATGGTAGACGTTTTAATGTAAAAATACCTCTAAGCATTTTGTATTTTTATTTTTTAAATTTAACTTAAGCAAACTGCTTTCCCGTTCATGTTATATTTCCTCACCTTTTTTTAATCCTTATTTTTTGTATATTGTATTAAGATATCTTAAATCTCGCAATCAGATATTCTTTGAATATCAATAATAAAAATAAGCGTTTTTAATGAAATTAATTTTACACGTTTAGTTGGTTTTGAAGAAAATGATTTAGCTTATTAAGTTTTCCAGGTCTGCTTCATGTCAAAATAATACAAGGGCTAAAAATCGATAAAATGGGGATAAACTAAAAAAAAAAGGATTGCTTCATACGAATAGTCACAATAATGTAATATTCTTCTACAATAAATAAACAAACAAATTACTGTACTTTGCATGTAAATCGCAAATCCAAAAACAACCTTCTTTTAGGAAACTGACCAGGTGCTTAAGAAAGGAACTAAAACGTTAAAGTATTTAAATTGTTTGATTCGTTTAATTGACCTCCAAATATGACGAAATCACAAAGTACTGCCAAATTAAGGGGAATATTTTTGAGTTTAGAGTAGATTTATCCACTTTTCAGTTGAAAACTATGCTCTTTTCGTAGGTATTTGTCCATAGAGAAATTGTAGGTAATGAAATTTCCTTTCGAAGTGGTATCTCACCAAGTCCAAAAAAGTCATGTTTCAAAAAATACACCACAAAATTAAAATTAAAAAATAGCAAAAAACGACATTTTTTTAAATTTTTTTACCCATAACTTTTTACAAGTAAAGCTAGCTCCAGACATTGCTTTATGAAAAAAAAAAGAGTTGATATTGCGCCCTTAAAAATGAACTCCAGCAGAAGTCCATACGATGAAAATTAACCGAAATAAGGCGACTCAAACTTTGCTACTTTTCACGATATTAGCAAATTTTTATTTTTTTTTTAATTTCATCCTATAACTTTTTTAAAAATGAATTAAAGTATAGACATTGTCCCCTTTAAAAGAAAACTGATATCACGCCCGTTAAAATGGTCGTCAGGCGAAGTCTGTGCGATGCATAGGAGCAAAGATTATTATAGCTAACATTATAGCTATTATAATCTTTGATACTAGTCGAGAAATTGCGTCTCAAATTTTCAACTTTTTACGATTTTCATAACTTTTCACCCAACCATTTTGTAGTTTTATATTTTTACGTGAAAATTTTTCTTTATTCAGTCAACAAATTATTTTAGAATGCTTAGTGATAAAAATAATTATATTTTGAAATTACTATTAATATGAGATACGGAATGAAAAATAAAATTAATTATCACATTCTTTTATACCATTTTTAATTTATTTATTTTCATTCAGTTAAATTATTTTCAATAATTTTGTAGTTTTCTTTGTCAGTATCTTTTAGAATGTGGTGTTCGACTACATCAAAATTTTCATAATTTAAACCCATATATTCCTTGCAGAACATGGAGCAATTGATTCCCAAGTTCCTGCAACCACAGTTCCCTTGACATCCGTTGGTGCAGCCACAGGATATTCTTTTAAGCAAAGTTTGCAGCGTAGGAGGTTTATTTGTAAAAATTAGTATTAATCCATTTCTAGACCCTTTCCAACCCCAGTTGAGAGGACATAAAATATTCCCTTTCCATTGCTTCATTTGCAAGTATGTTCTTAAGCCATGCATATAGCCTCGTTGGAAGCAATCGTGATAAAGTAAATTTCGCACTTATTTCGCTTCTGATAGCGACAGGTGCATGGGCTCTCAATTTGCAAGTCATATAATACAGTTACGATGCATTCAAATGCAAAACCGATGTCTTCAGGACTTGCATTTTCGCCCAAAAATACGTCTGAGTACTTCTCCAAAAGTAAAATATTTTTATCATTAAACACTTTGAAACAACTTTCAAGCAAAAATATAAAATTACATAATGTGCGGGTAAAAAGTCGTAAAAATCGTAAAAAGTAGAAAAGTTTGAGAGGCCATTTCTCAGCTACTATTTACGGTACAGATTTCGGCTGGTAACCATTTTAACGGGCGTGATGTCAGCTTTCTTTTGAAGAGCGCAATGTCTATACTTAATTTCACTTACAAAAAAGTTGTGGGATGAAATTTGGAAAAAAATGGAAATTTTGCTTATATCCCGAAACGTAGCAAAGTTTCAGACGCCATGTTTCGGTTACTTTTCATCGCACGTACTTCTGCAGGAACTCGTTTTAACTGCCATAACATCCACTTTCCTTTTCATGAAGCAATGCATATAACTAACTTCACTTTGAAAAAATGTACGGGAAAAAAATTTAATTTTTTTTTTGCATTTTCCTACTTTTCTTTAAATTTAGTTTTTGGATAAATTTTTTTGAAAAATTACTTTTTTGGACTTCATAAAGTACTACTTCGATAGAAAATTTCATTTCCTACAACTTTCTATAGACATGTACTTACGAAAAATGTATAAATTTTCGAGGAAAACTGAAAAAATTGAAAAGTGGACAAATCAACCTTAATCTCAAAAACGCACCCCTTAATTTGATAGCACTATGTGATGAAAATACTTTAACGTTTTAGTTCCTTTTACCCCTTCTTTTTCAACATAGTCAATAGCCTCTCTTTGAACTAGGTTTGTTTTATTTCTAAATAAATGATAATTTTTATGTTGACTATTCAAAAGAAGTGTGATTATAGTTTTGTAAAATCCCCACTAAATAAACCAAAGTATACCATGTTAAAATACTCACTAAATTGCAGCTCAGGAAAACCTATTATTTCCTTATTGTTACTTATTAGCACAGCAACTTATAAGATGGATCAAACGAATATATTACTTATAATTACATCTTGAGTTTTCATAAATCCCATAACTGTCAACTAAAAACTGCTGGCGCCCGTTTTTTACACATGGGAACTCCACAAATAAAAATACAATTTTACTAACTGACAAAAAAAGAGGAAAACTTCCGCCTTAAAGCCATAATAAACACGCCTATAAGCGCACCCCTCGAATTAAAAAGACTGAATGTGCATCCAATCTTTTATTTTTATATATAGTCCGAGTTCTAATATTATTTTATGTAACTACGTAAAAATTATTAATGGTCCTGGCGCTTGTCATAAACACTGCAGTATGTGTTTGGTTTTCAAAGATTACTTGGACACTTTGCATAAAATTTTGAACAAATTAATTTAGATCACGGTGGATTTCATAACAGTGAAAATCTAAAAGGAAGTATTATACTTTTAATGTCTTAAACACTATATTTTTGAGAAAATTGTAAGAATTGTTTAATTGGTGAATAGTTATTCACACACGAGCCAGTTTAAGGATTAACTTTAATGTTTAAAGTAAATAAGTATGGCATTAAAAAAGTTCTATCAGCAATATTGCTTTAGCTAATTAATGAAAATATTGTCCAAATATTGCATTTTTTATGGGCTCTATACTTTTTCAATATACAAGATATCTGTTTCAGCGAGCGGCACCTGCTCAGGGTTGGCACTGGCGTCTATTTTTTTTATTTGTAATCTTAAAAATCTCTATTATGAGTCTGCACCGATAAACTATATATATATATATATATATATATATATATATATATATATATATATATATATATATATATATATATATATATATATATATATATATATGAAGTAAATTGCGATCAGTAAATGCAAACATGGTTCCAATAATATCCTTTCCGTGTTAGAGGTTGCACAGTTTGAATAAATTGTGATAAAACACAATCCATCCCATTCCACTACCATCCAGATGATGGCCCATCTGTACCACCATACCGAGAAGAAAGTCAAAACTTACCCTCCCCGCCACAGTGATACGGCAGAGGTACATGTTTCATCTCTACTAGACTCATCAGGGTACCGACATACACCTGTCTGTGCAAAGGACAAATCGGAAGGAAGCATGCAATACTGAACGCGGGGAGGGTAAGTTTTGACTTTATTCTCGGTATGGTGGTACAGGTGGGCCATCATCTCGATGGTAGTGGAATGGGATGGATTGTGTTTTATCACAATTTATTCAAACTATGCAAAATCTAACACGGAAAGGATATGATTGGGACGAAGTTTGCATTTACTGATCGCAATTTACTTCATATATACATGGAGTTTCATATAGTTGTACGTTTGCTGAATGTGATTTCAGTACTACAACGGCATAATGTGGACATATTGCATCTCACACGGAGGAATCCGTGAAAGCCACATAAACATATATACGCCATCCGGCGGGAGGTCGGCGAAGCCGCGTTCAGTATTGCATGCTTCCTTTCGATCTGTCCTTTGCACAGACAGGTACATGTCGGTACCCTGATGAGTCTAGTAGAGATGAAACATGTACCTCTGCCGTATCACTGTGGCGGGGAGGGTAAGTTTTAACTTTCTTCTCGGTATGGTGGTACAGGTGGGCCATCATTTCGATGGTGGCGGAATGGGATGGATTGTATTTTATCACAATTTATTCAAACTGTGCAACCTCTAACACGGAAAGGATATGATTGGAATGAAGTTTGAATTTACTGATCGCAATTTACTTCATTTATACATGGAGTTGCATATAGTTGTATGTTTGCTGAATGTGATTTTAGCACTACAACGGCATAATGTGGACATATCCACTACTATTACATCTCACACGAAGGAATCCATGAAAGCCACATAAACATATATATATATATATATATATATATATATATATATATATATATATATATATATATATATAGTTTATTTTTGTATCTCTCCATTTGGAAAAAAATCAAAAGATAACAATTTTTGCTGACGTTTCGCTCTACATAGTGAGCTTCTTCAAAGTTATGGTATATTTATCTTGAATCTTGAAAGTAGCTTTGTGAGTATACGCACCATTCCTTTGTTATTTTAATTTTTGGTAAAAGTAACTGTTTTTACTTGGATCAAGATATTTTGTTACGTTTTAAAGAGGTCTAAAAATATTTGGCGAGAAAAAACAACATCCAAAATTTAAATGCTCTGTTCAAAACTGTGCAGACAAATACAGTGGCCGATTTCTATTTTCGAATTCAAAGGATTCCGAGTGACGAAGGAATTTATGACAAAATTTTTATCAAAAAAATTGAACCGCGGATTATCCATTTAGGCTTATACGAAATATATTGGAAAATGAGTTACTAGCCAGAAAGGAATTATTTAAAATTTTTTAAATTGATAAGAAAAATGAGAACTCGACATTCCTAAAAATGATATTATTTACTGATGAGGCGACATTCGCTAAACGTAGAATTTTAAACTACAGAAATACATTATTTTAAGCCAAAGTTTTTGGTGAACATTTAGGACAGTATCATGAACAATTACTTGATTGTCCCATTTTAACTTCCACAAAGATTTAATAGTTATGCATAATTGCAATTTTTAGAAAATAACTTATTTAATGTGTTAGATGAACAACATGGAGTCTATAGTTTATAGTTATAGAAATTAAATTAATATACTCAATGAACGTTCACAAAAAATTCGAGATGCCGCACTATCCGGACAGTAAGAAGTTCTATAGTTAAAAGTTTTAAAAAACGTATTGAGTAGTGAACATAACCCGATCCTCTCTATCCCCCCACTCCTCGACCTTGACCTTGACCTTGCCTCACCCCTATTTGGCCCCGCCCATATGTCCTTGTCATTGACCTTGAAAGTGCACGTGTGCTTTGGCCTTGGCCTTGTGTTCAAGGTTGTGTGTGTGACCTTGACCTTGACCTAGGTCGAGACGACCTTGACTTTGTTGAAGGTCATCTTGGGTGTGTGACCTTGAAGATATGTTACGTGGTTGGGGGTGACCTTGAAATGATTTTGACCTTGCAAATTGTTCTATAAATTGTGTGAGTCTATTTGCATTCATTCAGTGTGAAATGTCAGATACGGAACTATCTAAAAAAAAAATTATACAGCAAGTCGGCAGAGTAATTTGTTTATATCAGAGTAATTTAAAAAGTTTGTGTGATTTAGATGAGAAGGATCTAGCATTTTTTCCTCTCGAATATTTAAAAACTTGCGTTGATACGCTGAGTTTACGGCAAATTTGGGATAAGCTGCCAGCGCCATATCGGTGTGACAAGGAACTACAGTTAAGCTTACCCTGTTACATTCACTATGAACAAATATATCGCCATTATATAGATGGGCCACCACCAGCAATAAAAAAGTGTCGTGAATGTAAAAATGAGTGAATAATATGAATAGTGCTTTGCAAGAGACAGTAAAAAAATTGGGCGATGAGTTCACTGAAACGGCTAGTAATTATTTCAATGATGCAATGAAAAGTCGAGCAGAATGGGCGTCGCGCTATTGTGATTTGGCTTATGAATATGAAAAGGCTGCGAATGCATGTCGTAAATATTGCAGCAAAACAATAAATTTACAAGACTTTGTTCGTGAGATAAAAAAGTTGGGGTTTAGTGACTGTTTGGAAAAACTGATTAGGTTCATTGCAGATCCGGTTGTGTTAGATGAAATTAGAGTGTAGGATTTAAGTTTAACGTAGTAGTAGTTAATATGGAAAGTTTAGTGCGAGAAATGTACGAAGAATTTCTAATTTCTGCAGCCTGTTCGGAATTTTACGCATATGAAATGCAAGATTCGGAGGCTCAGGACTTTAGTGTATTTTTTAAGTATATGGACCATGCCGAAGTGTGTCTTTTAGCTAGTATAGTTTGTAAGAATTTTCTAAGAAATAAAAACAAACAATTATTATTGAACAAATTAAGGAAATTAGGTTTAGGTGATAATGTTACACGTATAGAAGAATGGCAGAAAAAAATCAATCAATAAAGTACATAAAATGTAGTTATTTGTTTCATTATATTTTGTTCTTGAAGTTATCCTTATACCAATTTAAATGTGTGACGTCATTTGACCTTGAATACTTCTCCCACTATTTCTATCGTTAAGCTACCCCCACCATTGTTACAATTCGACCTTGAAACCTCGCTATAAAGGTTCGTGGGAAAAGAAGTGACTTCAAACAGTCGCAGATATCAGTGGCATAAACATCAAATATTGTGTTCGTGTAGTGTTCTGAAAGTGCTTTTATATTCACGGTAATTTTTGGATTTATATACCATTTTTTCAATAATGAGTATTGCAAAAGAAACTCTAGATGAAATTAATGAAATGTTTAGCAAAGATTTCGAAGTTTTAGAGAGAAAAAAGGTTACCGAAATGATTGTAGGCAAAGTGTATAAAATTGTAAAGATGGTTTCAATGACTACACGATTTGGTAAAACTCTTTTAGTGGCTTTACACGATGACGGTGATAATAGCACATTTGAGACTTTTTTGCCAAAACGTGTGGCCGAAACACTATCTGATGATATTGTAGATATTATGAGTAAAACTAAAGGTAAATACACTCTAACTTATTTGGGGCAGGGCACTAGAGTTTTTGGAAACAATACTCGAACATTATTACGTTTTGGCACATTGGAGTAAATTGTATGTAAATTGTTTGAAAAAAAGGATGTAATTAAATTTAAAATATAGTTGCACATATCAGAATACTTACGCGTGTTCATTATTTCTGTTAAAGATGTCTGCTGATGCGACGACGACGACGACCGCCAACGAATGTGTAGATAGATACATATTTTGGTTGGGGAGAGAATTAAGAAATAGGGCTCACGATATGTTAGATAGCGTAAATGATTGGTCGCATATTGATGTAACCAAAGATCAATATAAGAACGAGATCAGGGATACAATCAATTTTATGGCTGGGGCACACTTGTGCGACAAATTTTTATATGGTTCTATAGACATGGATACATTTTGTGCTGAAATGGTTGAAGAAGAATTAAAAGAATACCTCGTCAATATTCCACATTTACCAGGTGAGCTTGCTGCAAAATATGAATTGGTTTCTGCAACAGCAACAGCCCAAGATGTTGACGATCGAAATAGTATCGGATGGGATAGAATTTTGAGCAACGAAAACGAAGACATGGAAAATTAATTTTTTATAATTTTTGTATTTGGGCAATTAAATAACTGTAAATAAATATCTGTTACAATCGCAGTTTTATTTTATTTCTTTTATAAACATACCAACCCAGTAGACCATAGTCAGTGTTTCTTTTTCTCAGCTGAAAAATTTAATATAAGTAGGGCAAATAAAAATAAAATAGTTTAGTAAAGATTGAAAATGAGTCGAAGAAACAACACAATTGATAAATTTGGTCGTCAGAAATATAATGAAAAATATCATATATTATCTGGGCCACAAGGGATTGGTTTTAAACTTACAGCGGATGGGCAGTATGATATGGGTGGAAAAATCATAACCAACTTAGGCGAACCTAAAGATGATGACGATGCTGTGACAAAACACTTTGTTAATAGAAAGTTTTACAATTTTGCAGTTGTAATATGTGACATATTTAACAAGGATGTCCTCCCCATGATATACAAAAATAATAGTGAGCTTAAAACAAAAATTGAAGTTATGCAGAAAATACTCTATCATCAGCCTTTAAATGACTCATTAAGCGCACTGTCGTACGGCTCGACTTCAAAAAAAATCTAAAAAAAAGGGAAAGCAGGTTAAAGAATAGGAGAACGCACTCCGAGTGGCATAGCCTTGAAGATAACGTCGTAGTCGTCGGTGAATTGGACCTTCCCTCCAAGAATATTGAAATGTTATTTATGTGTATGATGTTTTATTGTCATTGTTTTTAATGATGAAGATTGAAATAAAAAACTTTATTTTACAATATATTGTTTATTTATTTTACATTTTAAATAAAAAATATAGTCATACAATATGTTATTTAAACAATATTAGCTTTATCTATCCAAGAGTTGAAGTGGTTGGGAAATCCTAGCCATTTGACAAATAATTGTTCGATGTGATTTTTCTTGCGTTGTCTAAGGACCTTTTCTACTAGATAAACGTCAGGACTGCTTGTTTTTTGTAGTTTTGATTCGTAAAAACACCCTCTTATAGGCTGACCTTCTAACGATTCCAACAAGTAAGTAGGTGGATTTGTAACGTTAACTTTTACAACTTTAAACAATTCGGTTGACCAAGAGGGCGTATATCCTTTCTCGAATAAGCTTTTGTACTTGCTAATACGCACAATGTCACCCATGGAAAACTTAAATTTTTTAGGTACAATTTTTAAATAATCATATGCTTTAATATTTTTTTTTTTCTTGCACGTCTGCAGGCTTCATTCCAATGGTGCGATGTTTCGAATGGTTTTAGGTTTTTGTTACTGCCGATAATATATGTATCCATTTGTAAGATCCTCTTGTCGAGAATTGTTTATATAAATTATTTTTTAAAGTCCTTATGACTCGCTCAACAATTGCAGCTTTCTTTGTGCTGTAAGTGGAATAATGATTTATATTATATTTTTTCATCAGGGCTTGAAAGTTTGTATTATAGAACTCCTTTCCTTGATCACTTTGCAGATTTGTTGGTGTATATGATGCCTCTTCAATGATGCTTTTCATCGCATTAGTAACTTCTATACCAGTCTTGTTTTTTATGGCTTTGGTATAGACAAATTTCGAGTAACAATTTATACAGACCAAAATATAACGATAACCATCGTTTTCATCAGCATACTGTTGCATTTCAGCCAAATCAATTTGCCACAAATCTCTGTATCCTTTTATTATCGTGCGCCGTCTTACAAAATTTTTTCTAGCCGTTCTATGTAGTTCATTAACAATCTTGATTTTTTCTAGACTGGGCTCCATATTATTAGTAATATTAAAGGTTTCAGATCGAAGGAAGAACTGAATAATATCATTAAATATTGAGCTTAATATATTATATTTTCTTCTCGTAATTCCTCTATGATTGACATAATTTCATTTTCATGTCCAGTGTGACCGGCCATTTTGGAACTCCACAACAAACGTAAACGATCCACCAACACTTTAGCTTTGTTCCAATAGACATATTGAAATTTTTTCGAAGATAATTTCTTTTTTGTGGGTAACTGTAGTTTTTCAGAGAGATTTTTTCTTGTAATAGTACCACCTAATTTTGTGCCCATTATCAGAGGTTTAATAATTCGTAAATATTTGTTCCATCTGGTCTCCCGTAAACCATCACTTTTTTTAAAATTGTTGTAGACAGCATTCGTTGATTCCAAAATTTCCTTGTACGTTGAAAGTACATTATCACTTAATTGTTGTTCCTTGCCTACACTTGGGGGTGTTTTAAGAAATAACAAATCATAAAGTGCCGGTGATCCATCATATTCTGCAATATTTTTCCCTTTTTTGTATAAGACAATATTTCCATTTCGAAAACGCACCTCTAAATTACCAATAAAATTTTTGTTATAATCTGTTTTTGAACCAAAACGTACACCATATACAGTATCGTATAGAGATGGTTTCGAACGTAATCCTTTGAGGTGTGCGTTTAAAGTATCGGAAGTTGTGGTGTCAGCGGAGGCGAGAGATGTATTAGTTGATGTCGAGGGTGTATCAAACACCGATTGGCTAATATCTTCTTTTGAAATGCGATGCTGCTGCTGCTGCTGAATAGGTGTGGAGGTTTGAAAGGAATGTGTAGGTTGGGGAAAACCTGATATTTGAGTCGACTGCACTGATGTACTGAGACTATGTGACTTTGTAGCTGGATAATGTTGTCGCTGTTGTTGTTGTTGTTGTTATTGTTGTTGTTGTTGCTGCTGCTGCTGCTGCTGCTGCTGCTGACGTTGCTTAACCACATCAGATATAGTTGTCAATGGCTTAGAAATGGGTTCGTAAAACTTTTCCAATTCCACAACCTTAAATTCTTTAGCCGCTTTAATTTGTTTAAATTTTTTTCTGACGGCATTGGTAGCTTCCACTAGTTTACGTTTTAAGTCGATCGCGTTATTCATGATGTTAACAAAGGACGTTTCAACAATCAAATGAGCGTTTTCTCTTATTATTACAGTAATATATGGCTATCAAATCCTTTGCGGTATCTTCCCGATTTCACATCACTGTCTTTATCAATTACTAAAAATCCATACTTATTATCCCAACATTTTGAGCACATTTCTTGAAATTGAGTAAAAGTTAGATCCGGTGAAACGTGGTCGGAAAATATGTGTTTCATATTCAACTCATCTTGTTTAAACATAATAATAAAATTGGCGTTGTCTCGCACAAGCTGTTTAGGCACTCGCGAATATGTTTGCGCTAGGTAAAAGGAGTCGATATTTTTATGACGTCCCATGCTAAAGTACGATCTTATAACATCTTGTTTTTCACATATAACATCATCAAAGATAAATATAGAGTTTGGTTTTGCATCGGACGGTTCCACAATATTACTGGAATCACTAAAGGCATAGTAGCCTAAACCTTTGATGGGCGCTAAAATTTTCCTTAAATACTCATATTTCGGTTGATACAGAGATTTCGAGTAAATATAGACATTTTCGAAACGTAGCCCAAGGGGGTGTGTAAGCAGCGAAATCATGACATTAGTTTTTCCACAATTGGATGGACCAATTAACAGGCCGCGAATAGAGGAAGGAAGTAGAGGACCGTGTCTCTTCATTATCTTCTTTTCAAATCCAAGTCCGACTTTTTCATCGAGATTGTCAATAGGAAGTTTTTGTTTAAGATCGATAACGCGCATCTTAGGAAAATTTGATATTTTATAGGCAATTTTTCACAAAAACTCTCATTCAGATGCCGAGCGTCAAACGAAGTGGACGGTCTCAGGTTTCCAACAAAACTGGATACGGTATTGTGAATTCGTTAATAAATAAATTACCATTCGAGGTACACATTCCTGGTTATCAATATTGCGGACCCGGAACAAAAGTAATAAAACGTGTAACAAGAGGTGATCCAGGCATTAATCCTTTGGATGCCGCATGCAAAAAACACGATTTAGCCTATTTACATAATAAAGACAACATAAGTGCGAGACATCGAGCGGATTACGAGCTCGAACAAAGTGCTTGGAATAGAGTAAAATCGAAAGATTCCAGTTTAGGTGAAAAAACAGCAGCTTGGTTAGTTACAAACATTATGAAAGGAAAACAACGTTTTGGTATGGGTGTACCATCATCATTATCAACAAAAAAAACATCTAGTAAAGGCACGCGTCATACAAAAAGGAAAGGTGTTAATAAAAATCGACATGTTCGGAAAGCCAGTTTCGGAACAGCTATTCGACAAGCAGTTCGAAGGGAATTATTAAAAGCCGGAAGTAAAAATGTGTTGGAAAAAAATGTCATGAATGCATCTAAAATAGCTCTGTCGGCAGCACGTAGATCGGTAAAAGCGGCAGGTGGCAAAAGGAAGGTTCGTACACCGAGAATAATACCGATTCCTAAAACTGGTGAAATATTACCATTAATACCAATTTTTGCCGGGTTATCAGCTTTGGGTTCATTAGCCGGTGGGGCAGCGGGAATTGTGCGCGCCATAAAAGCAGTAAAAAAAAGCAGCGAAGATAAAACCGGTGCCGGCCTGTATTTAAAATCGAAAGGAAATGGTTTGTTTCTAAAGCCATATCGTAAAGGTATGGGATTATTTTTAAATCGTAGATCAAAAAACTAATTGAATCCCTACCTCGAAGACCACTATCTAACATCGATATAGAAAAATATGCCAAAAAGAAAAGAATAGGACACTTTCGAGGCGTTTATATGAGTGATTTATTACCTAGACAAGGTCCTCGACGTTACGAAGCAGCAATAGTGAATTTGGATAGTACGCGTGGTGCAGGGACTCATTGGGTAGCTTATAGAAAAAATAATTCTAAAGTAACATATTATGACAGCTTCGGCGATTTACCCCCACCGATCGAATTGGTACGATATCTACAAACGGGATCGGAACCATCAAAAATTATTTACTATACATACGATCGTCAGCAGGATTTTGGAACAGTCTGGAGTGGACATTTGTGCTTAAAGTTTCTTGTCGAATCATCAGCGTAAAAGATGTCATCATCGTCGTCACCATTAACACCGCAAATGGATCGCAATAACTATACTAAAATGTTGCAATCACTGAAAGCATTTCATCTAGCCGGTGGATTAAGGAAAATGACCGTGAAACAGTTAGAAAACATGCCCAAGGAAGTAATGATTGCATTAGCCCCAAATGAAATTCCATTCGTTTGGGAAAAGTTGCCCGAGCACCTCAAAAGCGATATGGATATATTAAAATATCAGTGCGGTTGCAAACATTATTTCAGCAGCAGCAGCAATTTAAACGAGGTTACGGCTGATGAGGATCTTACGGCTAGAAAAATATTTTGTTGTTATTGCAAAATCAGCGATGTGCGCATAAAAGCAGAAAATAGCATAAAAACATCACTATCTAATGCAGTGAGAAAAGGTGTGAAGATGAATCTTTTTAAATGTTGCCGCTAAGAATAAAACCGAGATGTGTGATGTTTTAATGGTTAGTCATGTCTTATACGTTCACACTAACAGGACACTTGAGCGTCTTAAGCGCCGATTTTTATCCACCAGTCGAATTAAATAGAGAAAACAAATATGGTCTGGCATTGCTGAGATTTTACACATACAATTCAATTTTTAATGTGGACGAAAGCAACAATAAGTTTGCCTACATGAAGGAGGGTTACACCACCGAGTCGATACAATTGCAGATTCCACCTGGGGCCTATGAAATAGATGAGATAGGTAAAGCTATGTTGGAGACTTTGAGGATTTCAACTGAAGAAAAGAACGATGGAATCTTTTACTTGGTCGCTAATAATAATACGCTGAAATGTGAACTGAAATCCCAATATACTATAGATTTCCGGGGAGAGGCGAGTATCGGTAAAATGTTAGGATTTAATCATACAGTGTTAAAAAGAGACAAAAAGCAAGAATCAACCGAGATGGTGGAAATAATGAAAGTACGCATCATACGCGTAGATTGTAATATAATTTCCGGAGCATATATGAATTCGGTGGAAGGTCATACCTTGTTCGAATTCGATATCGACGTGGAGCCCGGTTACAAAATCAGTAAAGAACCACAAAATAATATTTATATGCCGTTAATGCCGGCAGGACGTCAGTTTATCGACAACATTACTCTTCGCATCTTGGACGATAGCGGTGATCTAATCAATTTTCAAGGCGAGAAAATAATCGTGAAATTGGAACTGAAGAAACTTTCATAGAAATGGGTTTTTGCTTCAATCGTCAATTATGTGTGCTGTCGACTAAGGTGGGGGAACCGCCGAAACATAATAAAAGTAAAAGAAGAGTTAACGTCAAGGTTAGTCGTCGTCCAGACGTTAGATCACAAACATCTCAACAGTTATCTGCCGAAGACTATAAATTTTTAAAATCAATCGGTCTTAAAGTGCGAAAATGATTTCCACCACCAGCGATAAAATAGAGGTTTTCTCCGAGCCCATCTTGGACAATTCCATTATTAGTCTAGAAGAGCATACGTATAAACCATACGGATCTCCATCATTCAACAATTCGGATGAAGTCCGTATCCCCATTAATTTTCAAGATATTATACTGGATATCGCCGAAAGTTACATATATATCGAAGGAAAATTTAAACCCATAGACGCAACGAAAAGATGTTTTTTATCAAATAATGCCCTCACATTTTTGTTCGATGAAATTCGCTACGAGATGGGAGGTGAGCAGGTCGCCGTGGTTCGTAAACCTGGAGTTACGACGACATTAAAAACCATGGTTTCATTCGGAAGTTTGCAACAAAGATCTCTCATGACGTGCGGATGGGGTCTCGACGAAGCAAACCAAGATATCGTAGACACGGCAAGTAACGTATTCTCCGGGAAATTACCCTTAAAATATCTTATGGGATTCGCCGAAGATTACGCAAAAGGTGTTTTCAACGTAAAACAAGAGCTTATTATGATTATAGCTCGCACTTTTACTAATTGTTACGTCGGCGAAGTAGAGGCAGAAATTAGTATCGACAAAATCGAATGGAAAATTCGTCACATCATTCCAGACGACAAGCAAAAATTGAAAATACTGTCTCGCATTAATAAAGGAGGAAACAATGCCAGTATTCAAATGGCATATCGTAAATGGGATCTGTACGAATTACCAGCTTTAAGGCAAACATCTTCCGACGTGTGGGCCTTGAGAACGAGTACAAGTCTGGAAAGACCACGCTATATAATCGTCGGGTTTCAAGACAGCAATAATTGCGACAAGAAAGAAAAAAACGCAACCCAGTTTACCCACGCCGACGTATGCGACATTAGACTGTATCTGAATTCAACCGTTTATCCCTACGAAAGATGGAATTTAGATTTCGCCAAGAAACTGTACGCAGCAGCCTATTACAATTACGAAAACTTCCAAAGCAGCTACTACGGGCGCGAAATAAACGATCCGATGATAACGTTCGCGGAATATATGAAAAACCCCGTTTTTTTTATTGCAGTCATCAACCAGAGGCGATTAACTCATCGACAGTGGATGTAAAATTGGAGTTCCAAACGAGAAAGAATAAATTCCCCAAAGACACTAAAGTGTACGCATTAGTTATTCACGACTCATTTTTTAGTTATAATGTATTAAACGGTTCGGTGACCAATAAATCTATATTTTAATGTATCTATTATATGTAACACAAAATAATGTTCTTGAATCAATAAATTTGTAATGAGTGAAGTAGTAGTTTTATATTTATTTGAAACCCAACCAAAAAAAAGCTGGCGGAAAAGCCCGCTCTTTAAGAAAGGAGTACGGGAATTTAGAAAATGGTGGTTTATTAAGTGGAAAAAAGAGCTTAAATAACACAAGAAAAAATTTTTAAGGCAAAATATGAAAAGAACGATTTAGAAAATTTGTAGGAAAGTAACGGTTAGGAATAGGGAAAAAAGTTATAAGAAAAAATTATAGAGGAAATCGAGTACTATAAGCAAGCATTTTTCTCGATAGTAAAAACGTAAAAAAAAAAATTTTCAAAAAAAAATGAAAAATGGTGAATGCGCGTTAAAGTTGAAGTTTTGGAGCAAAATGATATTAGGAAATTAGAAAGAGAATTTTTTTCTACATATGGTAGTACTTTTCAAAATTCGGAAAGATGAAATTTTAAGAAAAGGGTTATAGTAAATTAGTAATTTGGATTTTTTAAAGCGCTGTAGCTTGGGAACCGTTCAAGATAGAAAAAAAATAAAAGCACTTCGATAGCCCAAAATTTTGAGGAGAATGCGATGGTGTAAAAAAAATTAAAATTTTTTTTTTCTTTTGAAAATGCTGAATACGCGCTAAAGTTGAAGATTTAGAGAAAAACGGTATTGGGAAATTAAAGAGAGAATTTTTTTCTACATATTGTAGTATTTTTGAAAATTCGAAAAAATGAAATTTGAAAAAAAGGGTTATAGAAAGTTAGTAATTTGAATTCTTTAAAGCGCTGTAGCTCGGGAACCGTTCAAGATAGAGAAAAAATAAAAGCACTTCGATAGCCCAAAATTTTGAGGAGAATGCGATGGTGTAAAAAAAATTAATTTTTTTTTTCTTTTGAAAATGCTGAATACGCGCTAAAGTTAAAGATTTAGAGAAAAACGGTATTGGGAAATTAAAGAGAGAATTTTTTTCTACATATTGTAGTATTTTTGAAAATTCGAAAAAATGAAATTTGAAAAAAAGGGTTATAGAAAGTTAGTAATTTGAATTCTTTAAAGCGCTGTAGCTCGGGAACCGTTCAAGATAGAGAAAAAATAAAAGCACTTTAATTACCTAGAATTTTGAGTAGAATACAATGGTGAAAAAAAAATTTGGAAAATCTTAAAAATGACAAAAAATTTAGACGAAAAAATTGAAATTCTCGAGTTAGGAGGCTTGGGCCGCCGAACCGGAGTATGTGGAAGTTGTAGGGGAGGTTTTTTTTTTTTTTTTTTTTTTCAAAGTCCAATTCCATATTTTGCGTTTTTTGTAAATATGTAGCAAAGTAATGGTTAGAAATATCAAAAAAATTTATTTGAAAAAAATGTAGAGAAAGTCTAGTACTATATGCTAGAAAAGTGGAGGGGGGTAGTTTGTGTCCATAACAGAGATACGGTGAGTTATAAAATCATATTATTCTCAAACTTATATAATGCATATATGCACTCCACCTTACCCCCTCCAACTTTTTGAATGTATATAGAGGCCGGTATTAGAATTATTTCATCATTACACATTCGATCGGCAAGATGGAAGATACACCAAAAAGGATCATTGGCATTGTCAGGCCATTCGTGCCCGGCAAAATATGCAAGTGTGAGGAGTGCGGGGGTACCGCACCAGGAGCGGCACCGCCTGCAACGCCGACACCACCAGCGACGGCGACGGTGCCGTCAATGAGAAGACCAAGGGCAGCACCTAGGTCGGTGTTAATATCGTTGGGTATTACTCCACGGTAGGCACCCCACCCTCCCCCCAGGCCTTTTTAGGGCCACAAAAACGGTCCTTTTCAGGACCACATTATATTTTGATCGTAGTTTAGTAATCGTCACTTATGGGGCGAGATATTCGTTTAACGACGATTTGTCTCGTAGCTTAAGTGCCAAGTTATATGCTTGAGAACCTATGAAAATGTTAACAGTCCAAACAAGGTTTCTATTATTTTTTTTTGTAATGTATTCTTCACAAAATATTAAGAATAAGTCTTATTGTCTAAACAAAAAAAAAACAAATCTAATTCCTTATTTAAAGTTTTTGAAAAAATCAATAATTCTATAAGCTCTCACCAATACACAACATTTAGAATCCGTTGGTGGGGTGAGGGTAGTTCTATATATATGAGACTGGGCCAGTTACACAGTCATATATTCATGAACTCTCATACGATGAACATGGAGGAAGAAAGACCCGCCAGCAGAGGCTCATCCATCTTTAATGATGACACCGTCGCCGACAACGTTGGAGACCTGCAAGTCTTCGACGACGAAGAGGTGGATTTTGAAATTGACGTCCTACGTTGGGACGACTTGGATGAGCTGATTCCGCTAGTGTATGACCACGATCCGTGTCTAGTGGAATTAAACGATGCGGGCGATTGGGTCTTACAAAGACTCGAAACTCCGTCGCCGCAGCCAGAGCCGGACTCGACGGAAGATGCGGTGCTGGAAATTCCAGCATCACCGACACCCGACGATCCGCAGGGCCCCTGCGATTCGTCAAGCTGGTGGTCGACCAGCGAGGATGGGGCACCATAAGCCCCACACTCTCCCTGGCCCTTTTTAAGGGCATACAACAACGGTCCTTTTCAGGACCACAAAATACTTTGATAGTAGTTTTAGCACATATTAGTACTTTGTTACTAATATTGTATGTATAGAATATACAATATTAGATACAAAGTATTAAAAGTTTAGGTGCTGGTGGAACCCACCAAAATCGTTCGTTCGTATTTGAGACCACAAACAACTTTTGGTCTCAATACGTAATACGACATTTGTCTCTATATATACGACCACCAATACTTATTACAATCATTTTAGTTCAACATGTCTGCGAGTGAACAGCAACCTATCCAATGCCCTGTGGTAGATTCTACCACAGAGAATTGTCTCGAGTGGGAGTTGGACGATCCCAGATGGGATGAACTTTGGCGGTTCATAATCGAATATGCTGAGGACAGCACCGCCACCACCGCCGTTGATAATGACGGGCCGTGCGACTCCACAACACAATAAAGAATCGCATGTTTTTACAACCAAACGGTCCTTTTCAGGGCCACAAAATACTTTGATCGTAGTTTTAGTTGGTTATAATACTTTGCAACCAATATTTTATGTTTTTTTTTTCATAAAAACATACAATATTGAGATGCAAAATATTAGAAGTTCTGGCGACAGAACCTTAACTTCTTAAACCGAACCATGTTTATTTTGCAAATATTATCAAAAAATATTTACAACTATTGCTATTGCGTAGTTGTAGTGGATTATTCACTCTTTTTTATTACCTAATATTATGTGGGAAAGGGCCTATATGAAATAACACACAAAAATAAATATTCATGTCATTTTTATTCTCTTTATAAAATATAAAAATCTGATCAAAGAATTTTTTTTTATTAACTACAATATATATATATATATATATATATATATATATATATATATATATATATATACAAACTTAATACTATAAATTAAAAGCTAATACCTACAACTACCTAACACCTACTACATAATTTATTAAAGTCCTCTAATTGTCTTTTATACCGCACACATTCCATCTTTTTTAACTCTAATTGTCTTTACAGTTCTAAAATGTCACTCTCACACGCACTCACTTTTTTCACTAAGTTTTTTTTCATTCGATAAATGTCTGATAGTTTGCTCTTCTGAGAGTTGGTGAAGTCTTCAACCCACTCCGGTTGCGATGTTTCGGAACATATTAAAGAAGAAGAAGCGGTTTCGTTTGGTGAAGACGACGATAACGACGACGAAGCAGCGAAATAGGTTTCCGGCACCCTAATATCGGCGACAGTGGCAATGGGGAAGACTTTACCTCCGACACTATTTCCTGCTCTACGCTGGCCGGTGTTGGTGGCGTTGGTGGTGTTGGTCCATCGGGGCCTTCTATCACTTGCACTTCTACCGACAACGGCTCTTGTGGTGCTGTTTTCAGGAAGTCGGGTAATGGAACAGGGGTGGAGGGATGCTTAAAGTTAAACTTCTTCTTCTTTCCTTGTTCCACACCTTTAATCGCCGAATAAAAGGTTTTTTTATCGGCGATTTCCGACTTCCGCATAGTCAAAAGCTTTTTTAATTTAGGAGCTTTCGGAGAAGATTCCCTGTTAGGCCGCGTTGCTTTTCGCACAACCACATCACTTATTATGTTGATTTTCGGCTCCTTCTCCTCCGTCCAACATTCGAGGAATTGCGTAGCCGACTGAACCAACTCTTCGTCGCGACCATCATTCAGGGCTCTGTCTTCGGCATCTTCTTGCTCCCTGCCATTCCAATTTTCGAATACCCCCGGACTTAACACTTCCAAGCCACTAATGTTTTCCAACATGCCTTGTTGCGAACCGCAGCTCACGTCAAGAGCATCCAAAAGAGACCTTACACTCGATGACATCTTCGATATTACAACTCACACTATAACTTTATTTTACTACTGCACTGTTTGGTGTTCTGACGAACTGTGAAGAACTCGAGCCAGCAAGTCTGCTTTTATGCCCATTTCCCCCACTACACCACCTTTATTCCTTTTGTTCGATGAATTAAGTATAATATTTAAACTTGTCAGATGCAAGGCCAAGACCAAGGCCGACGTAACCGGCAATACCAGGGTCGTTTTCAAGGTTGTAATTTTAATGGATTTTTTTTTGTCCCTGTCAAGGTTATTTTAAAGAAACATATAAATATACTACTAAACTTGTCAAATGCAAGGCCAAGGCCAAGGTCAAAGTACCCGTCAATGTCAGGGTCGTTTTCGAGGTTGTAATTTTCAAGGATTTTTTTTTTGGTCTTGTCAAGTTTATTTTAAAAAGTAATACATAAATAGAGTACAGCGATTGAAAAGTACAACATATTCAAACATCATGTTGCCAACTGATGAACAACCTAGTGAAGCAGCCAAAACATACAGTCATATACCAAAAGCTTTTTATTTAACTTGTCATCATTGTAAAAGACTAGGTATCTGCTAGCGAAATGATCTTACGTACGACTTCAACTACATTGACCTTTTCAGGGTTAAATTTGTACAATGCGGCTTCTGTGGACTAGTTTACTACCAGTTCAAGGACATTAATGAACGTGCCATCCAGAGAAGAAATTGGGTCATAGAAGAAGCTTACGTGTACAGAAGAAATTAACATGTATTTTATTTCTTAATTTTTTAATTTTTTTGTTTGTTATATTTTTTTATTTTTTAATAATAAAAAGTAAACTCAATCTTTTGTTATATTTTAATTTTTTTTTTCAATAAAACAATAGTAAAATGAATCTGTATGTGTATTTATTAAACATCACCTAAAATACGTTTTGCAATCCATATTTTTCTGCAGAGTCCGTTTATTAATGAAATAGAACCATATATTAGGGTGAAATCTAATGGTTTCAAATCAGTCTCACATAACAATGTCAGAAGTAAACACTATTGATAAGTTCGGTCGCAAAAGAAAATTTAAGGATTTTAACTTTATGCGAGGTCCTTCAGGAATAGGTTTTAAACTTACACCTAATGGAGATTACGACATGGGAAGCAAAAGATTGTGCTATTTAGCAGAACCTCTTGAAGGAGACGATGCGACCACACGAAATTATGTTGATAATAACCTTGCTCAGTGTGTGCAAGATACGCAGAAAGCTTTACATGACTCAACAATTGTTATTAAAGATATATTTAGAAACCAACTTGAAGGTTACGTACGCAAGAAATTAATTGAAACCGGTCAAGAACTTAGAGGATACATTGATGATACTGTTATTGCAATATATGAACTTGGGCAAGACGAACTGCGTGATGAACTTAACTCTAGAATGTTGAAAATTGAAAAGACTATGGAGGATCTTGTCAGCAAACCTGTTTCACATTAAACATTTACTCGTAGACCTGTGCGTTTAATTTACTGTTAGACAAATTTTTCAACAATAACTTTTACAGTTTGTTATTTGTCGACACTTCATTATATTTATAATTTTAAAATAAAGGTTCAATAAAAAAGCAATCAAGTAATGAATACATGCTTTTATTTAAAAAAAAATTACAATACTATCGTTACATATTAATGTTGTATGTTCAATAGAAATAATAAAAACAATACAAATAATGAAATATGGATTTTCCAGATTACGTGCTGTCCTGACTTAGAAATGATTCCAACACGGTGACTAAATTTGCTAAGTTTTCTTCCAGGTCTATTTTGTAAAAATCTATGTCTGCATGCTCCCAAGGTAGAGTTTTGGTTGAACTGGGAATTACATAACGTTTATCATCGCTATGTGACAATGCTACTTTATTTATTATGTTGGTATAAATGTTATGTAATTCACTTCTAAATGTCTTCATCTTTCTTAATATCAAACCACCCCGTTCAACAATTCTTTGGTAGTCTTCCTGATGAAGGTCTTTCTCGATAACACATTTTTTGATACATTTGGCTTTTTTTAATTCATTATTAATGGACTTTACATAATAAGCCTTCGCGCCGGTACCATAAAAACTTATTATCGGATCACCAGGAAACTCATCTTTCATTCTACCAACTACAGAATTACTTTTAATTATATTGAAATTATTAATTTCGGGGTAATTTGATGTATCAAATTTTTCGGGGTTTTCTGATATAGTTTGATAAAAGTTTACCGTATACACTATTCATATAAGCAAGTCAGTATCGGTGTAAAGTAACGAAGCATCATCGCCAAACTTGGATTTAATAAAATTATAACAAAAATCGTATATTACAGTCTTTGATATATCTAATATGGAAAATCCGATATAAATTGGTTTATTGTACAATATTTTAACTTTATTCATATGTATAGCAACAAAGTTCTCGGTAAATATCGAGCTACTATTGAAATTGGGGCGGGATATTAGTGCTCTAGCTCCATTTCTGCCTACACTGTTATCCCAATGTGTTACTAATTTTATATCCTTTCGATTTCCACATTTTCCATAGTTTTACCAAATATCGCGTTATTTTTTAATTTAAAAGTGTCCTTCGCAAATTTTGTGGTGGCCTTGTTACGTAAATTGGTATTAAAATCAATATATGATTTTAGCCATTTTGATTGCTTAAACTGTAATACTCGATGGGTTTGCATTACCACTAAGCCGTTGGCGATGGCTTGTTTTAAAGTTCTATAGTGTACAATGTATTTTTTTTATCTTGTAAATTAGGAATTAATTTCGGTAATTTAGCGTTTTCAGTTGGCGGTATGATATTTTCTACTAGAAATGGAAGATCAGAATGTGCATCATGCAACTCAGTCGGATAATGCACATCCACTTCCAAAACGTAGCCATGTAAACTATCATCACCAACAGCCATAATATTTAAATCCAGAATTTCGCGCTCGCTTAACCATCGAAAACCACCATATGGTAATGCTTGTGACATACTATGACCATATAGATTTGTAGCATCAAGGTATGTTATAAATAAAGAAGGTTTTGTTGGGTCATAGTCTGGTAAAAAAATATTATTAGCGATGTACTTCCTTTCTGTACACTGCCTTATGCCGCCGCGCATACCTTTCTTAAAAAAATTTATCATGTCTATATCAGTTAAGAGCTCTAACTCTACCTTAGTCATACGCAGCATACAATCAAATGATAAACTTGGAAGGGTATAGTAATTTGCTGGATCCAGTTTATCGAATTTTAAACAATTATTCCGAAATTGCTCAAAAACATCACACAATAGCAAGTTTTACACCCAAACAAGCGCCATACTTCTTTTGCTCTTCTATAGCTTTCATCGCTAATATGTTCTTCCCGTAAATTATCATAAAATTCATCTTTACTTGGAAGACATGTATTTTCCATTTTTTCTATAGAGTCAATAAAGCTATAGGGAAAAACACCCTTTTTACGCATCAAATTAAATTGGTTGATATTTGAAAAATGTTTCCGCGTTTCAATAAAATCGTCGTCGTTTAAACCGCTGCCTAAATTTTCCAAAGACGTTGACAGAAATTTAAAACTATCAATAAATCGCAACTTTAAATATTTCCTCTTGACTTTTCCACATTTACTATCAAAATAATCGTGCACATAAATGCTTTTGGTAAATGATATGTACTTTTCCTTACTTTGAGCCAAAACACCAATTTTATCCCCATATTTACATAACTCTTTTATAAATAAATGGCTGTCGTAGCCGCTTAAGTTATGAAATATGATAGGGTAAAAGAGGGTAATTTATAATTTAAATTACAAACGGAATGTGCAGCACCAAATCTTTTTGCACCAGTTATGTGACAGTGGTCTCGTCAAAAGGGCCTTCACATATACCACATATTTTAGCATCATTAAACTCCCTTTTTTCTTCAGGCGTTAACGATTTCATAGGCTTAATGTCTTTTAAATATGTGTTGTATAGAGCCCTTAAATCACACTCGATACGATCCACAAAGACTTGAGCTGCATTATTCCCCCGAAATAGCTCAAATTTCGAAAGTGAGTCGTCAAAAGAGCATTTAATTAAATAACCAAAAGAATATGGTTCATGTTTAAAACTTTTTACAGTGTAAGAATTTTGTGGGTTTGGTTGTACCGTTTCAACGGGTTTTAAAACAGATTCGAAATCTGCATAAACCACGAATGGAACGCGCATTTGCTTTTCTATACCCTCGAATTTTAAAATATTTTCCGGCACACTCTTTCCAAATTTATCGATTTTTAAATCCACTGAGGGTGTTTGCGTGAAAATGTGGTTACAATCGTAGGTTTGATGTAAAGTTGAAGCTGACGGTGTACTAAAATAAATGAGGCAACCATCACAGAAATATATTTTATGTTGTTGACAACTAATTTAACTTGAAACTAAACGTGATAAATCCCGAATCCAACAATAATGACTCTTTGAACAAGTCGTATCACAAAAATGTTCACCGCCATCTTTACTACTACAGTCTTTTGTAATTAACAATAAATTTACATGTCTATCCAACTTTTTTGACGCATACCTCAGTGGACCAATAACTTCATGTATTACTTCATTATTTTCTTATTTAGATTCCAGACCGTATACGTTAATTGATATGTTGTTCATTTCCTCAAATTTTTTAATGTCACGTAATTTTACTGGAAAATCTATACCTGTTAAATCTAGCACTCTAGAAAAATGTGGGTAGGATGTCTTCTGTGAAGGCGCTGCCGTTGGAGGAAACAATGCTGATGTTACAGCCCACGCAAAGCAAAATTCGTCCTGGTTAATCACATTGACGACAGCTCGTTTCTTTTCAATAGAACACGGCAACTTGATGTATGATGAGCCACCCATAGGCATATACTTGTTGATACTAACTTCCAAGTATAAAATTCGCACAAGAGCCCATCCTATAACAAGAAAAATAATATATAAAAATCAGTTTAATATATCGGGTTTTGATTTTTCCATACCTGAATCTTTCTCCTGGAACTCTGTCGCCTGCGTTTTTATTAATTCGGTGAAAGAATGGTAAACGGCATCCAAATCACTTTCTACACTAATTATTTGATTAGCAGTGTTGAAGGATTTTTCACTGAATATTTCTTGTGATGGAAGCATGTACTCGCCAACAGCTGTCATGTTAACTTTTAAAGCATGATGCACACGCAATAAATTATTAACAAGTTCCACCACCTTGGATTTAATGTCTGCAAAGAACATTACGTAATCGGAATGCTCCATATCACTGGTAACCCGATAGGTTGCAATTCTCCTTTTGAAGACACATTCAACGAGTTGCACACCATGACATACCGGCAAACATGAATTATTTTTATGTTGTTGTGTTCGTTTATGGGCTGACATATGATTTATTGGAACATCTATATTACATGTAGCGCAATTAATTACCGGAATCGTCGATGTATACTCTTCAATTAGGAGCCGTTTTCCTCCAGGCACTTCATTAAATCTCGCCGCACACGATTTTCTTTTATGACGTCTCATATTATAACTATTAGTAAACTTAGAACCGCAAGTTTCACAAACATATGCCATGATTTGTCAAATATTAACACATGTACTACCTATACAAGTCAGAGCCAACTGGTGAATGAAACTGCCCCATACCTTATATAAAACCATTCAAGGTCACCCCAAACCACGTAACATATCTTCAAGGTCACACACCCAAGATGACCTCCAACAAAGTCAAGGTCGTCTCGACCAAGGTCAAGGTCAAGGTCACACACAACCTTGAACACAAGGTCAAGGCCAAGGACAAAGCACACGTGCACTTTCAAGGTCAATGACAAGGACATGTGGGCGGGGCCAAAGAGGGGTGGGGCAGGGTCAAGGTCAAGGTCGAGGAGTGGGGGGATGAAGAGGATCGGGTTATGTTCACTACTGTATTGAATTGATAGGTGACTAATATTAACATTTATTGAAATGATCTTGTTTATTTTAACTGCATTGTAATTTGATTGCATTGTCATATTTAAACGAAAATATCTCAATAAAGGTTGAAGCCATAATAATCGATCAAATATACCTTTTTAGCTAATATATAATACTTCCTTTAGAAACTTGAATCGAAACAAACCTAATTCTACAAGTAAGAAAAAATGCCTAGTTTTATTAAACCAAGTCTATCTAGCTTGCACTCTCCCATGGGAAACTCAAAATGATTTATACATTTTTATTTCCTGCCCATAAAAACAAAAGAATACCAATTTTAAATGTCATACGTTGAACTGTTTTCACAGTATGGCTTATTTTCCAAAATAAATTTTCGTTTTGAAACGCTGCATCGCTTAAAATTTCGAAAAACTTATATGACTTAATTGGTCTATTTTGATGTCACGTATATTCAGTTGTTCTATGAGTGATGAGACACACTGTATAATACAAATTATAACAAATCTAGCTAATAAGATGATTTGATTTCCACGGCAACTAAATCTGGTTTAAAACTTATACCTTTTTAATGAATTTTGCAATTATCAAAAAACTGTTTTAAAGATAATATATCAAAACTGTTTTTATCTAAATAACGGAAATACATTTTTTAAATTACACAATAAGTCCAAGGGTACCTGAACATTTTGCATTTATGATATTTATTGACCAAAAAGTTACAAGAAGAAAGCGATTGAAGGTTGCCACATTTGACATAGTTCATATGTAAATATATACGGACACCCGTATACTTTTAACCACATCAGCGCCACCTCCAGAACTATAATATACATCAACTTGGTGTTGTTCTATACCAAATTTTACAACTTCCAAAAGGGAACATTTACTTAAATTGCGAGGAATAGAAAGTAACCTACATACGGAAGGAGTGGACTTGTTAAATATATTTAGTCATTATGAGAATACTTAGAAAAGTGCTTGCCATCTGCCAATTTGCTGGTGAACTAAACTTTCAGGAATACCACTTTTAAAATTATTTTACTATTGGCGAGTAAATAAGACTTGCAGCTATCTCTACCTCTACCTGAGAGTTAACAAATCGAAAGGTAAGTGCAGTCTCGATTGATTGATTGCATGACATAGCAGGCCAGGGTTGAGAAGCCCTTACACTGCAGCCTTCAGGCTTGTTGTATTGCCTGCCATATCCATTCTAGGTGGACAGGTTTTTTGCCTTGATCAAATTTAAGAGCCTGTCCACTAGTTTATCCTTTGTGTATAAACCTTCCGGATAGATTGATCCCTGTAGGTGTTTCCAGTGGACCAAAGCTTCGCACTCGAAGATGATGTGTGAGGGCGTCTCGTCCTCTTCATCACATAATCTACATAGTGGTTCTTTGTTGAAGATGACCATTATATGTAGATGTTTTCTCAAGCTGTAGTGTCCAGTTATGCGTCTGGTTATCAGCCTGATTTGTAGTTTCCTTAGATGCAGAATTTCATGGCTTAGTTTGCCGGATGGTCTGCTCAATAGTAGCTTGCTGTGTCTGTAGCCCGCAAGGTGGTTCCAGTGGGTCTGGTGTTTTTGATTTGTTCACCAAGACAGCCACCCACGAATAGCAGCCATAGTAATTTCAAATGCTGGCTCTTGTCCAATAAATGCAGTGGCAAACTCTTTTCTTACAGGTTGGTCCACTTTTTCATTATCTGAGACACCCTTGTGCCCTGGTACCCACCCAAGGGTGACTCTCTTGTGTTTTGCCAGAGCGATGAGGTTTTGAAGACCTGTTCTGATATTTGATATATAGCTCGTTGGAGCCTTCAGCGCTGTCTAACTGTCAGAAAAGATGAGAATGGTCCTGCCCCTGTAATCGCTTCTTAAATTCTCCTGAAGACAGACATTAATAGCATGAATTTCTGCCTGAAATACCGTGGTATGCTGCTCATGTGCTATACTCGTTTTAAGTCTAGATGTATCTCCATGCATTCCGGCGCCTATACCATGGTTAGTTTTGGATCCGTTCGTGTACCAGACGAGATTTCCTGGCTGATTCACTGTTCGGTTAGACCGCACCTTCCAGTCAAGCTAAATGGTGTAAGATTGGACAAAGTTGTAGGTTCTTGGCATGGCATAATTGCTCATTTCTAGCAATTAGTTCGTTACTACGCCATTGATGCTGGTGTGTCCGAGGGCAGGTCCAGTTGACTACATGTTGTTTCTTTCCAGCCTATAAGCCCCTATTCTCGCCTCAGACTTGATTATTATATCAAGGGGAGGGACGTTTAATAGGGTTTCCATAGCTGCTATTGAGGTGCTTCTCATAGCACCCGTGATGCATAGGCAGGCCAGTCTTGGTAGTTTGGAGACCTCCAGAGTAGCCCATCTTTGTATGATTTTTATCCACCACACAACCGAGCCATAGGTTATCATGGGACTTACCATCGCAGTATACAACCAGTGCACAATGTGTGGCTTTAATCCCCACGTCTTATCCTGCCATGACGGAATTCAAGGTAAGCTTTGTATCCAGAACTACACCTAGCTATTTAACCCCCTGGCTCATTTGCAGTTATGTATTGAAGAGATTTGGTGATTTTAATTCACCCTGCTTTCTTCTTTTAATAAAGGGTACTAATGTAGTTTTCCAGAGTTTACCCTAGGGTACTCCTTAGTACACCACTCGTCCATTATAGTCAGAACCCCCTGCATGAGCTCCAATAGTACATTACCATGTTTCTCCACAATAAGTATGACTATATTGTATGCTGCGTATCGTAGCCTCGGTCTTTGAGAATTACTGGGAGCACCTCTCCCTGCGGGCAACTCTTGGTTTCCTCCAACAGATTCGATTGTGCTCATCTGCCTTGAAGCATGTTTTGTATCCACCTGCAAAGAGCGTATTCATTGCCATGTCTTCTGGCAGACATTGTCATGGAGGCGAAGGAGGTGTGATCTAATACTACTTCTATATCAAGGAACACTGCCAGTGTTATTTCCTTTCTATCTGTGGCAGACTCTATTCTCCTTACCAGGTGATGTAGAGCTGACACATGATTTTTCTGATTAGTTGGTATGTTGGTTAGGGTGTAGTGACCTATCTTTAAGAGAGGTTTCCCGTATATGCCTTTCAACCAGTTTCTGTGTAAGCTTTAATGGAAAAGATGATAGATTAATTGGCCTGAACGACTTCACTTGAAAGTCTTTTCCAGGTTTTGGTATGGATAGAATTCTGGATCTTTTCCAGGCTAAAGGCAGATAACCTGTAGCTATACAGGCCCTTGGAACTTTGTAGAAAGTGCGGTATTACATACCCTATAAAGGAAACTATTGTATTAGAAAGAATACACTCCTACAGTCGTCTTTCTTACTGTGTATATACTTCATGTAAGGGGCAAATCCTCCTTACTTAAATCAATGTGAATTTAGAGTAGACAAATTTTTAAAAAGTTTTTAATTTAATTTCTGTTATCAAATTTTTTTTATAAAAATCATGTTTCAAAAAAAAATTATTGGCTATTTATTCTCCTTTTTCTTTCATATTAAAAAGGAAATTAAATTATTTCAGTATTTTAACGACATACTTAATAATTGCCTTATAATTCACCAAAAAATTGTAATCATTGTTTTTCATTGCCATTTAAAAAATAAATACATTTTAATGCACTTAAAATTAACACTTTTTTCTTTGATCCAGTTTCAACGCCCGATAAAAAGCTAAAACGATAAAATTTAGTGCCTGTTACAACTACTAATGACATTCTTTTTAAGAGCCGTTTAAAAGTGTTTACTATTCTGATCCAATTAAGCAAGATAATTTTAAAGTGTTTTAAGTGTTTTACATCTTGATGTGTTAAATTGGGGTTTTATTCGGCCAATTATAAACGAATCCAAACAGTAGTCAAAACAAGGGGAGAAAATGTAATAAATCGAAATGGCTTCAAGTTTATCTACCAGAATATTTTATTGAATAGTACGTAGGCCAAAGTTAAAATTTTATTGTTTTGTAATAGTTTCTTAACCTTACAACAGTTTGTAAAGGGAATTTTGAATTGACTAAGCATAGGTTCTAGATATTAAAATAATTAAATTTCTAATAAAATACTAATTATGAATTAGATTACTGTGACGTATAATTTAAATTTAGTTTACTTCCACAATTTCAAGTTTTGGTAAAATATCATTTTAAAACTTTTACGAATTATTGGTAATGCGAGCTTTGTTGACAAAGAGTGTTCATATTATTTGTGTGAAGCCTCAGATAAACAATAATGTTAAATAAAAATGTAAGCTAAACGTTCTAATCTCTAAAAGAAATCCCTAGCGTTAGGTCAGCAGAAAACTTACCCAAAAACTATTGAATTGATTTTTCATGGATCAAATTTTTGATCAAAAATTGTAACAATTAATTTATATTGTCAACTGTAAAGTGTTAAATATGATATAATTTGCCAAGTAACATAATAAAATAATAAAGAAAAAATCACTTTGCCTTTCTTATTAACTAAAAACAAAAAAAAATAAAAACGTAAAACAACAACTTGTTATTTTTCAAGGAATCAAAAAACTTTTTGGGCATTAACTTAATCCGTTAAAAACTAGCATTACAAATTGCTTTATATTTCAAATAGAATATAACTTATAATAAAAGTAAAATTTTTATATACGGCTGTAGAAAAGATAATCTCTAATATACATATATATGTTTATGCGGCTTTCACGGATTCCTCCCGTATGAGATGCAATAGCAGTGGATATATCCACATTATGCCGTTGTAGTGCTGAAATCACATTCAGCAAACGTTCAACTATATGCAGCTCCGCATATGAATGAAGCAAAATGCGAACAGTAAATGCAAACTTCGTTCCAACCATATCCTTTCCGTGTTGGAGGTTGCACAGTTGGGACAAATTGCTAAGGAACACAATTTATCCTATTCCACCACCATCGAGATGATGGCCTACCTGTACCACCATACCGAGAAGAAAGTCAAAACTTACCTTCCCCGCCACAGTGATACGGCAGAAGTACATGTTTCGTTTCTACTAGACTCATCAGGATACCGACATGCACCTGGCTGTGCAAAAGACAGATCGGAAAGGAAGCATGCAAATATTGGACGCGGCTTTGCCGACCTCCCGCCGGATGGCGTATACATGTTATGTGTGGATATATCCACTGCTATTACATCTCACACGGGAGGAATCCGTGAAAGCCGCATAAACATGTATACGCCATCCAGCGGGAGGTCGGCGAAGCCGCATTCAATATTTGCATGATCCCTTTCCGATCTGTCCTTTGCACAGCTAGGTGCATGCCGGTACCTTGATGAGTCTAGTAGAGACGAAACATGTACTTCTGCCGTATCACTGTGGGGAGGGTAAGTTTTAATTTTCTTCTCGGTATGGTGGTACAGGTAGGCCATCATCTCGATGGGTGGTGGAATAGGATAAATTGTGTTCCTTAGCAATTTGTCCCAACTGTGCCACCTGTAACACGGAAAGGATATGGTTGGAACGAAGTTTACATTTACTGTTCGCATTTTGCTTTATATATATATATATATATATATATATATATATATATATATATATATATATATATATATATATAAAAGAAAAATTCCTGACTGGCTGACTGACTGGTCAATCAACGTACAGCCTAAACGGTTAAAGATATTGACTTGAAATTTCGCACACATATTCGTGATATGGTATAGGTTAATAATAAGAAAGGATTTTGCGATATATTTATTATAAAGGGTGAAAAGGATAAAAAAAAATTGTAAAAGTACGTGATTTTTGGGATGGTATTACATAGCACTCGACTAATTCAGTCGATTAATTGTTTTTATTAGACAAAGCATAATTAAGTCCTGAATATATGAGCGACACTTTTTCTATAATCTATAATCCATTTATTTATACAACAAAACAAATATATTGCGGGCGAAGCCGCGACGGGTAATTGTTTTTATTATTCTAAAAATAATTAAGTCCTGAATATATGAGCGAAACTATTTCTATAATCTATAATCCATTTATTCATACGATAAAACAAATATTTTGCGGACGAAGCCGCGACGAGTAAAATGCTAGTATTAAAAATAAAATCCTACATATCTCGACTACAAAATTAGAATCTCTTGTAATTTTATTTAGTAATACCATAATTAAAATCATCTTTTTTATAATTGTGTAAGGCTTCTCCCATCTTATGGTAAAAACAGTGGCGTTGCTAGGGGGGTGACAGGGATGGCAGTACCACTCGGCCCTGAGTTACATTAGACGTCGCAGACGCCGTCCCAATCCTATTATTTTATTATTGAAAATGAATTTTGCGAGCTAGAATATAGATATTATTATAAAAATATATGAAAAATAAATAAAGAAAAATATTTTAAAATGATTAAAAATCATCACTTTATGGATGTGGTGCGTAGTAGCATTATTTTTTTAAATTTATGTAATTATCCTAATGCTAAAGAAAAAAGTAGGATTTTTTTAATGGCCAAAATTCTCCAAATTTCAATAAACAGCGCGGCGCCGCGTCATGTGTAAATTACCGACAAACAGAAGAGATACTGCGGTGAGCGCCTATTTTCTTTGAGAAGTGCCGATAAAGGCGGGATATGAAAAGCGGGCAGTGGATAATTATTTTAATATATATTTCCTATTTTTTTGATCCTCATTTTTAGAACGATATGTTAAAAAATTGGAAGGGATACATATTGGGTAGGTCTGCAATAATTTTATTATTTTCTCATATTTACTTTTGTCTTGTGTATTGTGAGGTTAAAGTAAAGAGTGGTGAAAATATTTTGATGCATAGATTATAGGGAAAGTTAAAAGTAACTGAAAGTTTTTTATTATAACTATTAGTAATATGTAATGTATTAAATTTGTTGGAAAATTTGTTTGTTCTTTCTGTAAGATGCTTCACATTTAAGATCAGTCTAAAATGGAACAAAATAAAGGAAATAAATCGAGTGGTTGGGCAAGTGATTAAAAAGGAAGAAAGAGCAAGAAATAAAAAAAGCAAAATTAAAAAATTAGTGCTTATTTTTCAATGTCCTCAAAATCAGATTCGGGAGGAACGGAAGTGGAAATTTCAACGCCAATAGAAGAAGTTTCAGTTCCAGATACTTTAGACAGGCGAACTTGTGGTAAACAATAAAGTAAATTTAAATAATTTAGAAGTGTCTTCACAACTGACAAGAAATGAAAATAGTTTTGGTTCCGCCGATGAAGACCAAATGCTAGAAATGTTAATAAAACAAAAATATCCTACAGAACTGAAAACATTGTTAAAAGTTACGCAATTAAAAAATGTATTTTAAGTTATGGGTCTTGCAGACCAAAATACATTGATTTTCCAAAAACTAATGGTAGGCCATTTTCTGTGCAGGTTAATTGTTGACCGTAACTGGTTGTGTTACTCTATTAAGCTAGACGGTTGTTACTGCGAACCTTGTTGGCTATTTGCTGATAGAAGCAGTCAATTCTCTAAGTTTAGTTGGGACAGTGAAATATCTAAATGGAAAACTTTAAACCAAAAAATTGTAAAACATGAAACAGGCGGTTCACACGTTACCGCTTGTGTAACTCACGACGCCTCGAAACTTAATAAAAATATTTTTGATTAAAATTTTGAAAACAAAAAATATAAAGAAGGGCAAAATTTTTGGCGATAAGTTTTACACAGAGTTTTAGATGTTACTTTGACATTGTCTCTCTATCGCTTTACGATAATATTTTAACAAAGTTACTGGAACTTTTAAAAGGTTCAACAAAATACTTAAGCCCGACCATACAAAATAAGTTTATTCGTATATTAGGAACCGAGGTAGAAAACAAAATATTTAACGAAATTCGCGCAGTTCCATTTTATACAATAATTTTACGCACGATACAGTTGTGTGTTGTTTTTTGCTATATTCTTCTTCATAAAAATAATAACGGAATTATACAGGTTGAATGTAAAGAATCATTTACTGGATTTTACCCCATAACACATGATCGAAACGCTGAAGGTTTAAAAAAACTCGTTATCCGTTTATTTCAAGAAAAAAACATCTCCATTAAAACGTGTAGAGGACAGGGCTACGAAGGTGCTGCTGTTATGAGCGGCTCTTATAATGGATTGCAATCTAAAATTTTCGAGTTTGAAAAAAATGTTCAATACGTTCATTGTGCTGCTCATAACTTAAACTTAATTATCAATAAAAATTTTCGATATTGTTGGTTGCCTATATAATTTTTTTTCAAATAGTATTAAACGGTGGGAGTTACTTAAAGAATCTCCAGTAAGTAAACTTACATTAAAAAGATTGAATCCTACTAGATGGTCTTCTAGGAATGATTCATTGGGCGCAATGAGATTCAGTTTTAAAAATATTTAAAGGCTCTAACGGAAATTTCGTTAAAAAGTAAACATAACGAAAAAAAATCCGAAGAAATCGGACTTAAAAAAGTTCTTATTCTATTGTTTTCCAAAATTCTGCATTCTATGAACGTAGTTTCTAAAGTTCTTCAATGTAAAAAGTCTAATATTGTGCAGGCTTCCAATTTATTTAAAAATTCTTACAAAGAACTTTGTAAACTACGTCGCCAATACGATCAAATTGAATGTGAAGTTTCAGATTTAGTACTATTTAGGGGTATTAAAGCTTTTTTACTGAAAAGCGACAAAAAAATCAAAAAAATTTTTATACGAGGATCGTCTCAAAAGTAAGTTATATTATTTTTTTTAAAATAAGTTTTAAATAAATAAAAGTAAAAAAAAAATCAAAAAGTATATTTCGAAAAGTACATATTTAACTTATTTTTCCACATAATCGCATTGTTTTTCAATACTTTTTGGTACCGTGGTAAAAGATTTGTCATTCTATTGTCATATCATTCTTTTGGCATACTGGTTAGCCTCTTTCGATTTCTTATTTCAAATTATCCTCGTTTGTGAAACATCTTCCCGCAAGATATTGCTTCAGGTGGAAGTCACTTGTTGCACGATCAAAGGAGTAAGGCGGGTGTCCGAAAACAACCTCGAGCAGGTCTTGAATCCGATGAACAGCTTTCGGGTGAGCATTGTTGTGGAACAAAAACACTATTGGACCTGACATAACATCTTCACCATTAACACCAAACAACTCGCAATAAATTTCAGTTGCATTTTTATTTTTGGCCGTCAAAAAACGAATAACACCACGAACTTCTCAATCGGCGGAAGTTGCAACGGAATTCTCCATAGTGGCTAGAGCTTGACTGCCGGATCGATCGATACACATGCATAGAAATTTTTTTATTGCTGCCATTATACCCAGCCGCTAATTCTTTTGGCTCTCAGACTTTTAAGATGATCCTCGTATATTCATAGTATAGGTATCTATAAAAAACCAAAGTACAATGTCAATAGAAAGTAACTCTATGATCCACTAAGATCAACTAAATTTAATACCAATCTAAATTGACGATTAAGGTTTAAATTAACATTGTTCATCCACTTAGATTCGAACGAAGATCATCCTGCCTTCTGGGCAGGTACGCTTCCCATTAGGCTACCAAGGTTTATGATGAAAATAGTTAAACTGCCAAGTCATTCTGTTACGTCTATAAGTAATTAAAAGTCATTCGTTACTCTGTAAAAGAAACTTGATAATGATTTTTGGATAAAAATTTTCTGGGCCTTTAACCAGCACTTTGACATTAAAATTGTAAAATTTATAACAAAAATATTAGCCAGTACTCTTTTCCATATGCTAAAATAACTAATGTAAAAGTCATTGATTGATATTTCACCAAGAAAATGGCCATTGAGAAATGTTTAAATTTTTTTATTTTAGTTTTAAAATAAATTTCCTCTAAGACTTTAAGATAAGGAACTGATTAAAAGAAAAGCTAATTTTCAATTATGTCTTCTGAAAAACAGTTTCATTAAAGAATGAATAATTTTCTGGAACTACTACTATTCATCATTATAGGTCTAATTTGGTATTAAATTGAAACATTCATTGTATGTATTGAAATAAAACTCTGTTACTTTTCCAAAGCTGCAACGGAAAAATAGTTTAAGATCTAGTTTCATAAATTAGGTGAACTCGAGCTCATAACTTTATCTTATGCTAGTGCCTAACATAGTTTCCTGAACACAAGAGATTAAAATAGAGGCTAGGGGCAAAGTTTGAGACGACTGTAATTACAGGTTATATTCATTATTATTTAAAAACGAATTTACTTGTCATACTTATAATACCTGTATCTAGCCACCAAAATGTAGAAATTACACCAAAAAAAATTTGAGGCAGTCATCGTGTGTCTCCCATAAGAAATCACAAAGTATGAACAATACAACAAAACTATAAAACCAATCTGTATCTTAGATTTCCAAAAATCCTGAAAAAAACACTAGAACATCCAAAAACACAAAAAATTAAACAAAAATTCTGGAAATTGGAAATAGTGTCTTGAACGGATGATGAAATTTAGTTTCCTAAATATTGTTAAATAGACTAACTATATAGTTCTAAATATAAAATCCCTAGTGTTTATTTGGAGGCCATAGACAACGACATTTCCCGCCGCTGAAGTGGACGCGCAATCCTCTCAAATTCTATCTTGCCATTCGAATGACACGGCCCTTCTTTTTACTATAACTATCTTTAATGAATGAGGCCGATTTAATAATTAGGTATTTTCTTATCCGCCGCATTCAATAAAATAACAAAAAAGAGCTGTAAAGTATTTCGTATACTATGTTAGTCTTGGTGTAATTTGTTTGTGATATAAGCACAGATTAATCAGATGCGACAAAAAGCGTTTCCGCCAAAACCAAATTTCTTTGAGCCGTGCTCGAATGTAGGGTATTTCTATTAATTTTCGGCCAGGCTCAGATAGAATTCGATTATTGGATTAAATAGGATTGGGTGATATAGTGATTATTATTAGGAATCGTCTTGATTTTTAACGGTGACTTTTTAATGTAATGATTTTTAATCTCAATACGATGCGACGTTGTGAATGACACGCAATTTCTTACTTCCCAATACCGATATTCAGTTTCCGCATCGATATAAATATTAAACACGTATATATATTGGGAAGCAACATTGGCATTACTTGATTTAATTAGTTTTAGTTATGATGGTAGAAATAAAAAGTGAATATAGTTGATCTTCGTAATAAAATAAGACATATTTAATATAAAAACAATGTAAACAAAAAAAAATTCTCGCGGGAAGTTAAATAGCCAACAACGACTATAATAACACTATTCTGAATGAAAATCCTCCCCTCCAAACTAGTTTTATTTCGATAATTTCTATCTATATAACCCTTACTCTTCTTCTTCAAGTGCCATCTCCGCGACGGAGGTTGGCAATCATCATAGCTATTCGTACTTTAGAGGCGGCTGCTCTGAACAGTTCGTTCGATGTACACCCATACCATTCTCTCAAATTACGCAGCCATGATATTCTCCTTCTTCCCACGTTTCTCTTTCCCTGTATTTTTCCCTGTATAATCAGCTGAAGCAGGGCGTATCTCTCCCCACGTGTAATGTGCCCAAGGTATTGCAGTTTTCTAACCTTAATTGTATTCAGGACTTCCATCTCTTTATTCATTCTTCTCATAACTTCGTTATTTGTGACGTGGTCTACCCATGATATTTTTAGGATTCTTCTATATACCCACATTTCAAATGACTCCAATCTTTTAATCGATGTCGCATTCAGGGTCCAGGATTCTATTCCATAAAACAAAATCGAGAAAATGTAGCACCTCGCCAACCTAATCCTCAATTCCAACTTTAAGTCTCTTGTGCAGAGAACTCTTCTCATTTTATTGAAGCTTGTTCTTGCTTTTTCTATCCGTGTCTTGATTTCCTGGATATAATCGTTTGTGGAGTTAATCATTGTACCCAGATATGTGTATTTTTCTACTTGTTCAACGTTGGTTCCATTAATTGTCAGATTTTCGTTGTTTCTTTGTGTTCTTGATATTCTCATAAATTTCGTCTTTTTGACGTTCATTGTTAGTCCATACTCATGTCCACACTCCGCTATTCTGTTTGCCAGTCTCTGAAGGTCTTCCATATTTTCTGCAATTATGACCGTGTCGTCCGCATATCTAATGTTATTAATCGGTACTCCGTTTACTCTTATTCCAGCACTTTCTTCTTCCAGAGCTTTTTTCAGGATTTCTTCTGAGTATGCATTAAAGAGGAGTGGTGATAATACACATCCTTGCCTCACTCCGCGTTTGATTTCCATTTCCTCTGAGTGATGTTCTTCGATGCGTACCTTTGCTCTTTGTTTATAGTATAAGTTTAATATGATTCTAAGGTCGTTATAGTCTAACTGTTTTGTCTTGAGAATATTAATTAACTGATCGTGGCGGACTCTATCGAATGCTTTGTTATAGTCGATGAAACATATGTACAAATCTTGGTTGACATCCAGGCACCTTTGAATCAGTACATTAAGTGTAAAGAGGGCTTCCCGCGTACCTAAGCCTTTACGGAAACCAAATTGTGTCTCATTCACGTCCATGTCTAATTTATGGTATATGCGTTTATGGATGACCTTCAGGAAAAGTTTTAGTGTGTGTGACATTAAGCTGATAGTGCGGTGATCGCTACACTCTCTGGCGTTCGTCCTCTTGGGAAGACAGATAAAGATCGAGGTCAACCATTCTTCTGGTAATATACCTGTCTTATAGATTTGGTTGAAAAGTGTCACTATGGTATCGAAGTTCTTCTCCTCTATGATTTTCAGTATGTCGATAGGAAGTTCATCAGGTCCGGGGCTCTTTCCATTCTTCATTGTTTTTAGTGCATACAATATTTCCTCTCTCGTAATATTCGGTCCAATTTCTTCCGGGTTCAGTTCCACCTGGTCCAAGTCTTCCCTTTCATCATCAAATAATTCATTCCACCGTTGCACTTTTTTGTCTGTCTGTATTATAGTTTTTCCATGTTTGTCCAATAATGCATTAGTGGGATTTAGTCGTCTTATCCCTGCCATTTCTTTAACCTTCTTATGTAGGTTAAATAGGTCGTATCTATTTTGAAGGTCTTCGATCTCTTTGCATTTCTCCTCAAAGTGGCGTTCTTTGGCCTCTCTTATCTTTCCTCTGATCTCGAGATTAATTCTTCTGTATTTGTGAATGTCTTTGTTCTTATGTTGCCTTCGTTGCTTCATCATATTCAGTATTTCTTCGTTCATCCATTCTTCTTTTTTCTTTAGAGAGGGCTTTAATATCTCTTTACTTGGATCCAGTAGGCAGTTTTTAAGTTGTTCCCATTGTTCTTCAATATCATTGTTGGTTGTGTTCAGTTTGTTAATGTTTTCATTTATCTGTTGTTGGAGGTTTTCTTTTATTTCAGGTTCTTTAAGTTTCCTTGTTTCTATTGTATGTCTTTTTTGATGGTTTTTAATGTTTTTGAGTGTAAGTGTAACCCTGGCGATCAGTGGATTATGATCTGAGGCGACATCCGCTCCGGGGTATGTTTTTACTGCTTTCATAGCGTTCCGGTATCTTTCATTAATCATAATATAGTCTATCTGGTTTCTGACTATTTTGTCTGGTTTATCCGCAGGTGATCGCCATGTATATAACCGTCTATCTGGTAGTTTAAAAAAGGTGTTTGTGATTATCAGGTTTTCTTCTTGGCAGAATTGTAACAGACGGTCTCCTCTTTCATTACGTTCTCCCAGTCCATAGTTTCCTACATTTCGACCACTCTTTCCCTTTCCGATCTTTGCATTAAGATCCCCCATGACTATCGTGATTTCTCTGGTTTTCGTTATTTTTAACGCTTCTTTGATTTGTTGGTAAAACATTTCTATTTCCCCTTCGTCTGCATCCGTTGTGGGGGCATATACCTGGATCAAGTTTAGTTTGGCGTGGGTTGTCCTTAGTTTTAAGATTATTACTCTATCGGAGATCGGGAAAAAGCCCTCCACTGCTCCGGAAGATTTTTTGTTGATCATTATTGCCACCCCGTGTCTATGTTGGTTATCATTGTTACCTGAGTAGTAAATTTTTCCTTTTTCTGTTGAGATGTAACCTGAGTTGGGCCATCTTGTTTCACTAATCCCCAGTATGTCCACATTCAACTCACTCATTTCCTGAATCACATTATGCATCTTACCAGGTTGGAACATGCTCCGGACATTCCATGTACCAATCTTCATGTTGTTCAATCTTACTCTGTCATCTCTGCTCATCTGACAAGGATTTCGCCGGCTAACGACCTGAGAGGCCCTGTCTCCTCCTCCCCTGCCGGATCTTGGGTTCCGAAAACCATGATCAGTAAACGTATCTTCGTTGGCTTTTATCACCATGATGATTTCACTAGGGATATCTAATGAGATGGTTTCCCCTTGCCTTTCTCATCGCATTGTGGAGACCAAACAAACTGTTACAGTCATGCCCTCCAGTATCCATAATTGAATCACTCTAAGATCATTTCCGGTATGCTTCAACTTGGTATTGAGAATGATGCTGCCCATTCTCAAGCTAGTATTTGGTTCGCCCCGAATATTTGATTTCTTCGGTACCACTCATATCTGACAGGTGTTCCCCTATCCACCACCTGGGGAGGCGCCCGATGGGGGATCTAGCAACCCCACACTGACCCGTAAATTGTTGTATCACGTAGCAAAATCTAGAGAGCATCAACAATATGTTTTGATTGATTGCAAAGCAGGTATAAGGATGTACCTATGCAATATATAAGTTGTTATGGCATACCGGGGTGCGACGTTGCCAAATTAATGGTATTTCTAAATTTAAAGAAATTGTGCACAATCTAACAACACCGCATGGGGCGTCTGGGTATGACCTCTCCCGCCATCATCTATGAAGTTTCATCTCGCTAGTGCTTAAAATAAAGGAGATTCCCATTAAAATCCATGTAAATTTCAAATTTTACCATACCCCGTTGAAGGGTCAGCTGCTTATCGAAGAGCCCCTGTATATAGAAATTATGTCGTCGCATCTGGTACCCTCGATACCCTGTTTTTCTAGAAAACACCCGACATACGAAACGGGTATAAAAGCAGCCATCCGGTCGTCGGATGATCAGTATTGGATATGCGAAGTGCGCCGTGTAAACGATGTCATCACGATCTTGTGTGAACAAACCGAACAGTTTCTGTTATATATGTGGTGAAGTGACACTGAAAGCTCAACGAAATACTTTGAGCCTCCTGTAAGAAAAACCTACGAGTTATATTTTGGGTGGAAAGTTGGTGAGCAAGACAAAAAAAAGTTGAGCTTCCAAAATTTGCTGCCACACTTGTTCAAGAACATTAACAGGATGGTTACTAGGTACTCACAAGTGTATAAAGTTTGGAGTGCCAATGATTCGGCGGGAACATCAGAATCATGTTGATGATTGCTACTTTTGCTTAACAAAATTCTGGGATTTTCTAGTAAAAGCAAACATAAAATTAAATATCCTAATATCCTCTCAGCGATAAGACCTGTACCTCACGACGTTTCTAGCATACCTGCTCTAAGCCTCCAGAAAAATAAAAACTCGATTCGGAATGGGATGAACTAGATAATTTTAAACCAAAAGCCGGTCCAAGTCTTCAAAAGAAAGACGATTACGAATGTAGTAGCAGTAAACAGTCGCATTTTATATCTCAGAAAGAGCTCAACCATCTTATTCGTAATTTGAATTTTCCCAAAACAAAGTCACAGCTTCTTGGATCTCCCCAAAACAAAATCACAAGTGCTTGGATCTCGTTTACAGCAGTGGAATCTCTTACAAAAAGGAGCTAAAGTTTCCACGTTTCGGAAAAAGCAGTCTATGCTGGCAGTATTTTTCTCAGTGGCCAATGACTTAGTTTATTGTCAAGATATTTTGGATTTAATCAACGAACTTGACCTTTCCCATAAAGCTGTCGAGTGGCGACTGTTTATTGACTCTTCGAAGACAAGTCTAAAACAGTTTTATTTGTTGTTTAATGGAAGTGAATCTGTTCCGGTGGATCATTCTGTAAATATGAAAGAAACCTACGAGAACGTGCGTATATTACTTCAAAGCATAAAATACAAATATCTGTGCCGGTCTAAAAGTTATTGCATTACTTACAGAACTGCAAAGTGGTTACACCAAATATTGTTTTTTATGAGAATGGGTCAGCAGAGTCAGAAACCAACATCATGTTGTTAAAGAATGGTCGTTTCGTGACAACATTTTACCCAGTGGAAAACTTCCTAAATGAATCCTTAGTATAGCAGCAGAAAATTTATTTACCTCCTCTGGACATGAAAAATTTTTGTTAAAGCCTTTAATAGAGATACACCAGTCAAACTGAGAATTGGAAAAAAAATAATTCGTTACAGTAAACTGACAGCGGAATATTGTAGGTAATATCATAAGTAACGAAGGAAAAATAATCCTAACCACCGGTGACCCATTTCTATGAAATGCTGGCGATTTTTAGAGGTGAAAAACAGATTCTATTACGATTTCCTGCTAAACTATGCATTTTATCAAAAAAAAATTACATGTAAAAATTATAGGTAATAAAAAGGTCTATAACTTTTGCAGAAAGCATTTTTACCCTAATACCAAAATTTTTTGAGAAAAACGCAAAAAATCTTTTTTCGATTTTTTGTTTTTTTCATCCACAAAAATGATTCGATTAAACTCAAACTTGGAGAGAGTATACCTTTTCATGTCCCAAATAAGCTTTATTTCTTTTGTGCAAAAATATTCAATTGTTGCGGTGTTATTTAACTTTAACAATAAAAAGGTGAAATTTTTAATCGCATTTCTTCTTAAAAATAATTGTCCGACAAGGTTCGAACTGGGCTCCTTTTTTTGTTTTTACTTTTTCTTACAACAAATGAAAAAAATATATATAGTACAATGGAAAAAATTCACGAAAAATCGAAAAACTCCAAAAAATGGCCCTTTTCGACGTGCGTTTTACGACTATTTTCAATAATTTGTTATTATTTATTTAAATTATTATAATTTTATAATGTCATTGTTTACTACAAACAATGAGCAAAAAAATGATAAATTAGTTACATCGCTCAACTACTTTTAAATTTTTAAATAAAGAAAACAGTATTATGTTAACCCCTATGTCTTCTACCATAAAAATATAAATAAACAAAACAGTATTATGTTAACCCCTAAGCCTTCTACCATTAGAATATAGGTGAGGCATTTAAATGATTCCATTTTTGTATATTTGATAATCTTAATATATTTACTTTTAATTTTAATCGTTAATAAAGTAATGTTAATTTGTTAATTGTCTAACTAAAAAAATTTTAGCAAAAAGAAAAAAATTTACTTTTAGCACATATTAATGTACTCAATTTAAATTGGATAATGCTCAGTTTGAATTTCAGTTTGTTTATGTAGAAATAGTTGGAGATGCGAAAGAAGTATTGGAGCAGATTTAGGATTGAACAGAGGGATGCAGAATGACAAGACCATAATTGCATGTCGCAATAAACTTGGTTATTATTGCCAGTCTTTTTCTTACAAAACATGCACTAAGAAAACTAATTAACTTAATAACTAATAATTATTATCAGTAACAAAGTCATTTTACATTTTAAAAATAATGAGAAAATTAATAATTTTAATATAATACTAATTATTTACATTTAATAAACATACAGTTGTTATACATTATGTAATTTTTTTTTTATATATCATCATTGTCAAGTCTCGCTCTCTTTGCAAAAAGTGGTGGTTCTTCTTCATCTGATTTCACAAAATTAACAGGTTCTCTAAGAAATTCGGAAATATCATCAATTGCTTCAGCATTTTTCGGCTCCATTTCTTCTGAGTCACCATTGTAAATTGAAATTATTTGAGTTTCTGCATTTGTATTTGTGTTTTCTACAGTTACATCTTGCAGTAGAACAACTTTTCTCATAACTGCAACAAATTGTTTTAAGGAAACAATCGGGTGTCAACTGATCTTGAATGATATTCGACTGCATGATTAATTTCACTGATTTTTCCAGTCCCAATCCGTAGCAATAATTTCTTTTCCAAGGAAGGCATGTTTGAAGTTAATAATATGCCATAATACAATGTTGTTTTGCTGCTCCTGATGTCCAATTTGAAGATTGACTTAATCGTGACCTGGCCTAAGAAGGAAATGCTTTTCTTTATTTGAGAAGGAAATTGGCGCGTATCAGTGAGGTAAAGCTTAAAGAAGGAGTGTTCGTTACGCCGCAAATAAGAGAACTGTTTAAAGACGAAAATTTTAAAAATACACTTTTGAGAAAAGGAAATAGAGCATGGACTGCCTTCAAAAATGCATATAGTAACTTCCTAGATAATAAGAAATGGGAGAACTACAAAGATCTAGTTGAAGGACTTATCCAATCTTACAAGACGTTAGGTTGCCACATGTTACTTAAGCTGTATGTTGTTCATTCCCATTTGGAATTTAGGCATACCAACAAATTGTTGAAATAGAGAAGCAATATAGTGGAACAATAGAACACAAACATGTTAGCGGACTACTGTTGGACCCTCAAACGTGAAACCGATCCCAGTGAATATAAGCGAAAAAGACGACAAAATAATTTATTTGATTGTATTATATTTTTTTCAATACAAAATAAAATATATTTTGTAGAAAAAAGTGATTTTTTTTAACCTTTGAAAATTCACTAGATTGCTTACGGTTTGGGTTTCTTTTATTTTAGATTCTTCTTTTCTTCTCTAAAAACTTATAGGTAATAGGTAAAAAATCGAGCTCATAGTTGAATTTAGCACATTATAGTAGAGACAAAAACCTAAAAAATTATCAGGGAACGATAAAAAATTTCAAAATGTAGAACAGTGTAACCCAAGTCCAAGAAATACTTATCTAATTAAATAGAGATCCTGTCACCGTGATCGGTATCCAGCTGAGGGAATATGCGCTACTGATACCAATACGTTTTTTACAGTTTTCCGGCAACTTAATCACAGTAATCGATATATCCGATCAACTCTAGATTGAACCTAATCTTCTTGTTTATACTACACTCAGTTCTGTTGTTTCATGTGTTTTATACCAATTTTATGCTTTGTGTGTGAAGTTATCATATTATAGTAAATATTTTTTCTTAAAAATGGTACGAGGAACTTCCTGCGACTGTTGTAACTGCGCGTCGAAAATTGGTGAAAATATAGCTCTTAAATCCATTAAGGTAAGCATTTTAATATCTATTATCAAAAATAATAGGGATAATAAGACACGAAAAGTGTCTGTTCACATATATATATATATATATATATATATATATATATATATATATATATATATATATATATATGTTTATGCGGATTTCACGGATTCCTCCGTGTGAGATGCAATAGCAGTGGATATATCCACATTATGCCGTTGTAGTGCTGAAATCACATTCAGCAAACGTACAACTATATGCAGCTCCGCGTATGAATGAAGTAAAATGCGAACAGTAAATGCAAACTTCTCTCCATCATATCCTTTCTGTGTTAGAGGTTGCACAGTTAGAATAAATTGTTATAAAAAGCAATTCATCCTATTCCACCATCATCGAGATGATGGCCTACCTGTACCACCATACCGAGAAGAAAGTCAAAACTTACCCTCCCCGCCACAGTGATACGGCAGAGGTACATGTTTCGTCTCTACTAGACTCATCAGGGTACCGACATGCACCAGGCTGTGCAAAGGACAGATTGGAAGAAAGCATGCAAATACTGAACGCGGCTTCTCCGACCTCCCGCCGGATGGCGTATATATGTTTATGCGGATTTCACGGATTCCTCCGTGTGAGATGCAATAGCAGTGGATATATCCACATTATGCCGTTGTAGTGCTGAAATCACATTCAGCAAACGTACAACTATATGCAGCTCCGCGTATGAATGAAGTAAAATGCGAACAGTAAATGCAAACTTCTCTCCATCATATCCTTTCTGTGTTAGAGGTTGCACAGTTAGAATAAATTGTTATAAAAAGCAATTCATCCTATTCCACCATCATCGAGATGATGGCCTACCTGTACCACCATACCGAGAAGAAAGTCAAAACTTACCCTCCCCGCCACAGTGATACGGCAGAGGTACATGTTTCGTCTCTACTAGACTCATCAGGGTACCGTCATGCACCAGGCTGTGCAAAGGACAGATTGGAAGAAAGCATGCAAATACTGAACGCGGCTTCTCCGACCTCCCGCCGGATGGCGTATATATGTTTATGCGGATTTCACGGATTCCTCCGTGTGAGATGCAATAGCAGTGGATATATCCACATTATGCCGTTGTAGTGCTGAAATCACATTCAGCAAACGTACAACTATATGCAGCTCCGCGTATGAATGAAGTAAAATGCGAACAGTAAATGCAAACTTCTCTCCATCATATCCTTTCTGTGTTAGAGGTTGCACAGTTAGAATAAATTGTTATAAAAAGCAATTCATCCTATTCCACCATCATCGAGATGATGGCCTACCTGTACCACCATACCGAGAAGAAAGTCAAAACTTACCCTCCCCGCCACAGTGATACGGCAGAGGTACATGTTTCGTCTCTACTAGACTCATCAGGGTACCGACATGCACCAGGCTGTGCAAAGGACAGATTGGAAGAAAGCATGCAAATACTGAACGCGGCTTCTCCGACCTCCCGCCGGATGGCGTATATATGTTTATGCGGATTTCACGGATTCCTCCGTGTGAGATGCAATAGCAGTGGATATATCCACATTATGCCATCCGGCGGGAGGTCGGAGAAGCCGCGTTCAGTATTTGCATGCTTTCTTCCAATCTGTCCTTTGCACAGCCTGGTGCATGTCGGTACCCTGATGAGTCTAGTAGAGACGAAACATGTACCTCTGCCGTATCACTGTGGCGGGGAGGGTAAGTTTTGACTTTCTTCTCGGTATGGTGGTACAGGTAGGCCATCATCTCGATGATGGTGGAATAGGATGAATTGCTTTTTATAACAATTTATTCTAACTGTGCAACCTCTAACACAGAAAGGATATGATGGAGAGAAGTTTGCATTTACTGTTCGCATTTTACTTCATTCATACGCGGAGCTGCATATAGTTGTACGTTTGCTGAATGTGATTTCAGCACTACAACGGCATAATGTGGATATATCCACTGCTATTGCATCTCACACGGAGGAATCCGTGAAATCCGCATAAACATATATACGCCATCCGGCGGGAGGTCGGAGAAGCCGCGTTCAGTATTTGCATGCTTTCTTCCAATCTGTCCTTTGCACAGCCTGGTGCATGTCGGTACCCTGATGAGTCTAGTAGAGACGAAACATGTACCTCTGCCGTATCACTGTGGCGGGGAGGGTAAGTTTTGACTTTCTTCTCGGTATGGTGGTACAGGTAGGCCATCATCTCGATGATGGTGGAATAGGATGAATTGCTTTTTATAACAATTTATTCTAACTGTGCAACCTCTAACACAGAAAGGATATGATGGAGAGAAGTTTGCATTTACTGTTCGCATTTTACTTCATTCATACGCGGAGCTGCATATAGTTGTACGTTTGCTGAATGTGATTTCAGCACTACAACGGCATAATGTGGATATATCCACTGCTATTGCATCTCACACGGAGGAATCCGTGAAATCCGCATAAACATATATACGCCATCCGGCGGGAGGTCGGAGAAGCCGCGTTCAGTATTTGCATGCTTTCTTCCAATCTGTCCTTTGCACAGCCTGGTGCATGTCGGTACCCTGATGAGTCTAGTAGAGACGAAACATGTACCTCTGCCGTATCACTGTGGCGGGGAGGGTAAGTTTTGACTTTCTTCTCGGTATGGTGGTACAGGTAGGCCATCATCTCGATGATGGTGGAATAGGATGAATTGCTTTTTATAACAATTTATTCTAACTGTGCAACCTCTAACACAGAAAGGATATGATGGAGAGAAGTTTGCATTTACTGTTCGCATTTTACTTCATTCATACGCGGAGCTGCATATAGTTGTACGTTTGCTGAATGTGATTTCAGCACTACAACGGCATAATGTGGATATATCCACTGCTATTGCATCTCACACGGAGGAATCCGTGAAATCCGCATAAACATATATACGCCATCCGGCGGGAGGTCGGAGAAGCCGCGTTCAGTATTTGCATGCTTTCTTCCAATCTGTCCTTTGCACAGCCTGGTGCATGTCGGTACCCTGATGAGTCTAGTAGAGACGAAACATGTACCTCTGCCGTATCACTGTGGCGGGGAGGGTAAGTTTTGACTTTCTTCTCGGTATGGTGGTACAGGTAGGCCATCATCTCGATGATGGTGGAATAGGATGAATTGCTTTTTATAACAATTTATTCTAACTGTGCAACCTCTAACACAGAAAGGATATGATGGAGAGAAGTTTGCATTTACTGTTCGCATTTTACTTCATATATATATATATATATATATATATATATATATATATATATATATATATATATTATATATATATATATATATATATATATATATATATATATATATGTATATATATTACCGTTTCCACACGTGTCCACATTGACTTTAAGTAACACGCCAGACAGTGCATTTGCACCATTCCCAATATTGTTACGATCGGAAATGCTGATTTTGCATAAAGACTATTATAAATTAGAAAAATGTACGTAGTTTTATATATTATTAATGTAATCATTTTGTCGAACGTTACTCGGTTGCTTAAAAATTTGTTTTGTATTTAATTAACATAATTGTGAAGTAAATAAATAAATTTTTTAAAAAGTGAATTTTGAAGAAAGTGATGTAAAATTGGCGCAGTCGGTAGGATCTGTCAAACGCTATTAGAACAAGGGGAATCTAACTGGCAGCGGCGGATCCCAATCCCTTAACAGAAGAATGACCAACGGCATTGAGATTGTTCCCATTTGTAGAAGCTACAGAAGGAACACCTAGTAAAACTCCTGGTAGTGCAGTCAAGAACACGACGGCTCAGATGTTCCTGTTAATGTAAGTTAATGAATCATCTCATTAATTTTAATTGATTTAAAAGAAAAGCGTTCGATTATCTAGTATTTTCTCCCTTTTCTCTCGTATTTCTATAGCATAAGAAAATATTTTTACCGTTATTATTTGATATAAAAACAAAATGTCATTACCAGAGAATCAAACGGAGACAATGCATACAATATGTCCACAACGGATCAAAAAATTTTATTAGTGATTCACATAAAAAATAAGCTTAGAAGCAAAGCAGCCCAACTTATTATTTCTAGGAATCCTAATTCCTATCTAGAAATAAAACAGTTACTAAATTTACATTTTGGCGTCTCTAGAGACCTAACGTCCCTTATACAAGACTTACAAAGACTTAAATACCACTCACCACTCACCAAAAGGAAGTCCAAACTTACTTAGCAGACACCATGACATTAAACATCCTATTAACCGGATTAAAACCCAGATTAGACCAACTCATTCGTGCCGGTAATCCTACATCTCTTTTGCAAACTCAAGCTCGTATCAAAAGAGAACTGCAACTATCATATTTTGAAAACCAAAGGATGATTAAGTCTAACCTTTCCAAAGGACCCATCACCTATACACTAACTATGGATACGACAATTATCAAGACCCAAGCAACTATTATCATTACGATTGTCAGGAATTCGATAATTCCCACAGCCAACCCTACGATGACAATTACAATCAATCCTCGCAGGAATACCCAGTCGAACACCTAGATCTGGAAAATTATCAGGATTTTCTTTCACTCTCGATTTCACCAAACCTCCCGGACGAGTCCCATAAGGAAACGGAACTCCTACAGGACATACAGACAAAAATCCGGACAATAAATTTAGACGACATGAATCCCAACCTGAACTTCCCCGATCAGGACTTTTTTAAAATCCGTATTAACAAAAAACTTGTACTATATAAAGAATGCTTCGCAAAAATTTAAATTACTCATTGACTCCGGTGCCGGAATTTACATTTTTAAGGAACATACTGTTCAAAATTTTGGCCAGAGATTACCTGAACGTGTCACAATTCAAGGTTATTACAGATCAGAAACTTTTTATAAATGAGTCAACTCTTGTTTCCTTCACAGCGGGCAATCCGTACGAGGTCTACATCTATAATCTAGATATCGAGTTCGACGGCATTTTAGGTCTTAAAGTCTTAGAACATTATGAATGCGTAATTAATCTTAAAAACAAACAACTAGTTACAAATTTTAAAATTCCTCTCTTATAAAAAGTAGGAGAAAAAAAAAAGGAAAAAATTGACACTAATATTTCGGACAATAAAAATTTTAACAGAATTTGTATAGAAGCTAGGGCTGAACGAGTTTCCAAAATAAAATGCGATGTTTCCAACGTAAATGCCGTACTAATAGCATAGGAAAAAGACATGGTTAGACTCCCCAACGAGTCAGTAACAATCAATGAACGCATCGAATTTTTTACGTCAATAATAAATGCGAACGCTATACCAAAAAGTCTCGAAATTTCAAATATAATACTAGAACCGATAAACGACAGTGCTAAACCTTTTAATAATTTCAAAACAAGCAAGGACCAGAAAGATAGTCAGTACGATAGGGCCTCTATAGTAAAAAATCTTTTAAGAACCGGTTATCTAAATGAGGAAGAAAAAGAATTTATAACAAATTTATGTTTAGATTTTGCAGACATATTTTACCTCGAAGGTGACAGTTTGACATTTACCAACGAAATAGAACTTTAAATTGACACAAACAGCGCTCATCCCATTTTTACCAAATCGGATAGGTACCCCCAAATACATAAGGAAGAGGTAAAAACACAAGTAAACCAAATGTTGACAGAAGATATCATTCGCCCTTCAGTTTCGCCCTGGTCATCGCCAGTATGGGTAGTTCCGAAAAAACTGGATGCCTCTGGCAAGCAGATATGGCGTGCTGTAATCGATTATCGTTAGCTAAACGAACTTAGTGTGGACGATATTTCTGACCTCCTAGACCAACTAGGCAAGTGTAAATATTTTACGACACTTGATCTTGCCTGTGGATTTCCTTAAATAGAAATCGACCTTAAGGACATCCAAAAAACGGCTTTCACCGTAGAAAACGGTCATTATGAATTCGTTCGAATGCCGTTTGGCCTCAAAAATGCCCCATCCACATTCCAACGTGTCATGGACAACATCCTTCTCGGCATTCAAAACGAACGTTGTCTAGTTTACATGGATGATATCATAGTTTATTCTCCCACTATTCATGAACATATATCACGCCTAACAGAAGTCTTTAAATTTCTTCGAAAAGCAAATCTAAAAATCTAGCCCGATAAGTGTGAATTCTTAAGAAAAGAAGTTCCATATCTTGACTACCTTATCACTTCAGATGACGTAGAGCCCAATCCATCTAAGGTATAATACATAACCAATTTCCCAGAGCCAAAAAGGGCAAAAGACTTTCAATCCTTCCTAGGGCTAGCTGGCTACTACCGCCGATTTATTCCAAATTTTGCTAAAATATCGAAACCTTTAACTCGTCTCTTAAAAAATGATATTCCATTCCATTTTGACGCTGAATGCAAGTCATCTTTTGATGAACTAAGGAAAGTCCTTGTCTCTAACCCGATTCTCATATACCTTAATTTTCAAGAACGTTTTGTGCTAACAACTGACGCAAGCGCATTTGCTATTGGCGCTGTACTTTCCCAAGGCCAAATAGGTAAAGAATTGCCTATTGCTTACACATCAAGAACCTTATGTAATGCCGAAACCAGATACTCCACGATAGAATGTGAATTACTCGCCATTGTTTGGGCAGTGAAACACTTTTGACCCTATCTTTATTGCCGAAAATTCACCCTGATTATGGACCATCGTCCATTAACGTAGCTCTTTTCTGTCAAGGACCCTGGCAGTAGGTTAGCAAAATGGCGGCTAAAACTGGAAGAGTACAACTATAAAATAGAGTATAAACCGGTAAAAGTAAACAATAACGCCGACGCGTTATCGCGGATAAAAATTAATCACTTCCTGCAACGCGCAGATTTTGGACAAAAATATACCATTCACGCAAATAACGAAGATGGTGATAACCGACCTTCTTGACAAAATGGCGACAGATTTCAATAAATTTGTTCACATGTATAAAACTAGATCAATTATTGACTATTCCAAATTTGAAATGTCAGATGTTCAACTTTTAGATAAAAATCATATAAATATCGTTACATTTTTCCACCAGAACAAAATGCAGGATCTTCATTTTAAAATAATCGATGATATCTTTGAGGAATCTCCAAATTTCCTACGAGACCAAATACATACATTGTCAAGCAAAACAGTTAAAGAACGAAAATATTTTATAATCCCTTTACGATTTGACCCAGAAAATGTGGTAGCAAATCTATTTTTCATTCTTTTCAAATATCAAAACGAATTTATCGCCACTGATACCTATTGTATTGAAAATAATTTAGATTTGCCAACATTGGAAATTTTTTCCTTTATTTTAGTCGATAAGGAAATAAAATAGAAAATCTGTCAAAATATCGTCAAAATTCCGAGCGACGATCAAATCCCGATTATCCTAGACCAATACCATACGGGAAAAAGCAATTTACATCACGAAATCAATGAAACAATAAAACATATAAAAGAAAAATATAATTGGCCGGGACTTAATAAAGACACAAAAATATGTAAGAAGCTGCGAAATTTGTCAAAAAGTTAAAATTTGTAGGAAAAATCTTAGCACCCCTTTAGTTATTACCAAAACACCTAAAACTCCTTTAGAGAGAATTAATATTGACAATTCGGGATGAACTAACGAAATTCACTCAAGCGTACCCATTAGAAAACAGGCCTCGTCAGTAGTTAATACATTACTGGTATTTTTCCAACACTGCGGCACACCACTGAAAATTCACTGTGACCACGGTCGAGAATTTGATAATGTCCTAATGAAAGATCTCTGCGAACTGTATGATATAAAATTAACACTTTCAAGTGTCCACCATCCACAGTCGAAAGGTTCTTTAGAAAGGTTTCATGCAACTCTCACTGAAATGCTGAGAGCCCATACGGCCGAAAACCCCTACGAACACCCTTTTAACATCCTTCCATACGAGCGTTATTTGTTACAATAGCACCAAAAACAAAACACACGGTTTACACCTAATGAAATAATTTTTGGTCCCACGTCCAGTGGACCTCCCGAAACCCTATAGAACCAAAAGGAATCAATATCAAAATAAGTTAGGGACCTAGGCAATCGGATGGAATATTATTACAAATTCGCACGTCTCAAGAACGACCGGCGAAAGGAAAAGGCAAAAATTATATTTGATAAGTCAGTTTCCGAAAAGATTCTACAATATAAACCCGGTGTATGTCAAAGAATCCTAGATAAAAGATAAAACCCAAAATAAATTTAATGGCCCTTTGGAAATACAAGAAGTATTCGGAACTTCAGCAACCGTAATAAACCCCGAAACAAAACAAACTTCTGAAATTAATTTTGATAGACTAAAGCTCAACTACGAATAGTCTCCTTCTTTTCAGACTCTTCGGGCTACTAACTCACAGTTCACCATTACGCCGATAAATAACACCATAGGACTCCACAAAGAGAATACTATCAAGGTGTCAAAGGACAAATGGACTCTTCTGGTACATAGAGAACTACAGCCCCTCTAGGAAACCATATCAAATAATGATAGAATCTTATCCCGTCTAGTTGATATGCTCGAGAATCCTGGACCTAAAATGTTAACCCTCAAGGCGAAAGTCCAAACGCACATAAGCCTTCTAAGGAAAATCTCTCAGTAAATGAAAAATACGAAGAAATAATGACCGATACTAAACAATATGCCTTTTGATCGAAACACGATTTAGTAAATGGAATAGGGATTATCTGGAAATCTATAACGGGCAATTTAGACGCTTTAGATGGCAAATATTTCAATGAATGCATAGAAGAGGTCACTCGCAATGAACTTCAGATTGAAAATTTACTAAAAAACCAAATTTCTATCACTATATCCGTAATTAGAAAGTTTAACACCACAATTCAAAAATTACAAATAGACGAGGAAACGTTTAATAATAATATACAGAAAATTCAAATCGCGATATCCAACATTCCAACGTTATGATATTTTACGGACGCACAATAAAAATGGTAAATTTGTGTGAATCATTAATGGAAAGTTACTTATTCCTTGAAGACTCTCTGAATGGCATCTTAAACGCGATAAATTTTGCACGTCTAAAAATATTGCATAGCTCAGTTATTACCCCAAGAGATATGGTCGCCTCCTTACAGGAAATTTCTAGATCTCGCATACGAAATAATTTACCTATGCTAACGTACTCAACAAACGTATTTAAACATAAAAGAGATAGAGGGTTGTCAGTCGGACGCAAAAATAATCTTTGTCTTAAAAATACCCTTAACTGATCCTGAAACATATACCCTTTACCACCTCTACCCTATTCCAATATTAGATAATCGAACAGATCTTCACCATATTCTACTACCGACTCAAAAATAATCGCGCGAGACGATGATTAGTTGCTCTACTTGTCATTCCGAAACCTGGAAAAGTGCAGGCCACTGAGAATCAACACAAAAATTTATTCCGATGTCTTTCCTTACCCCATCGATACCGACACCATCTGCGAGGTCCAATTATTCAAGCCACTAAGAGAATTACCGAAAACTTGCCAGCCTTCATTTTTGCTAGTCAAGGAATATAGTGTCCAATAACTTAGCCAAAACTATTGATTAATCACGGTCTCCGATCCTCTACCTGTTACAGTAAAATGCGGTAGCAAGGAAATCATTACAAGACTAATAAACACCAACTCTTTGCTTCAATTACAACCCAAATGCAACGCCTTCGTTGAAAGTACCAGAGTACACGCGAAGTACCCTGTGGAGAAGTCATGCAGTGAAGATACCCTTCGAATATTGTGGTCATCTTCCCGACAAAATTCACATTCCATGCCTCAAGCCGTTGAAGCTAAGTAAGATTGATTTGGAGATCTGAATATCGCCCAACACAAACTTGGCCAATATTCCGATGATTTGGAAAACCTTGATTGTCGCCCTGTTAGTCCATTATGTCTTTTACAAATGTAGACGAAAAAGAAACTCAAGAATCGGACTGGCAATAATTAATGACGCCAATCCACCACCACCTCCTCCAGTGCCCAAATCTAGGGATACACTACATCCCGTCCACCAAAGGTTGCGAGACCTATTACCTAAAAGAAAACCCAGCACCCGTTCTACCAAGTAATGCTCTACACGAAGAAGAAGAAATGGAACTTCAGTTCAACCAGGAATATTAAAAGTAGCTGCGAAGCACCAACTTTTCTTTAAAAGGGGGAGCTGTTATATTGCTGTTCCCATACGTGTCCACGTTGACCTTAAGTCACACGCCAGTATATTTGCACCATTCCCGAAATGCAACCTAATCACTTTTTCCATTCCGCAATATTGTCAAGATCGAAATGCTGATTTTGCATAAAGACTATTATAAATAGGAAAAATGTACGTAGTTTTATATATTATTAATGTAATCATTTTGTAGAACGCTACTCTATTGGTTAAAAATTTGTTTATATATAGATAGATAGATAGATAGATAAGTCTTTATTTATTCCAATAAGCATTACTTACAAAAAACCCATAAGGGCATGGAACAATGTCAAAAAATATCATTACTGTAATAAACATCATAATAAAAATTATAGTTCACTCTCAGCTGTAGATAAAAAAAGAAAAAAAATGAAAAAGAAAAAACCTCAACAATAATTATACAGTTTTAAATATCTTTCTTAAATAATTCTATCAAGTTAATTTAGTAAAAACAGAACAACTAAAACTCAAGATAAAGTGCAATATACAAAAATTAAATAACAAGTACGCTTACATACATTTAAAATTCAATAATACAGCCAATAAAAAAAATTCTAATTCGAGACAATACTGCCTTTATCACACTCATAAAACTCCTTCAATGTATAGAAGGCTTTTTTACATAAAAAGATTTTAAGGACACACTTTGATCTATTTCTCGGTAGTAAATGTACATTTTCAGGTAAAGAATTAAAAACTTTTATTATAGAAAACTCGACATTTTTCTGCAAAAAACTAAAGTTATATTTTTCAGAAAGCAGATTTGTTTTATTTCTAGTAATGTAGTCATGTTTAATAGATGCACCTTCAAAAAGATCCCTGTTATCAACAATAAACATCACCGAATCCAAAATGTACATACCTATAACTGTCAAAATATTGTTACTAATAAACATAGTCTTACAACTGTCTTGTTGTTTCATTGCAAAAATACATCGTAAACATCTTTTTTGCAGAATCAAAAATCTATTGATATCACAGGAATTGCCCCAAAATATCAAACCATATCTGAGTCTGGACTGTACAAATGCATGGTAAGCTGACAGAGCTGCATCGATTCCAACTCTCTCCAAAATAATTCTTAATGCGAAACAATACTGAGATATTCTAGCGGCAATTCTCTCGATGTGCGCCCCCCAGTCCAACCTTCTATCGACATTTAGTCCCAAAACAACAGCGCTCTCAACTGATGTTATTGTTGTATCCTTAAACGTTACTGTAAATTGATTATTCAATCTGTTACCAAACATAATGCACTGTGTCTTGGAAACATTTAGCGACAGGCTGTTGGACCGAAAGTACCCATCGAGAGTGTCCATCACAGACTGAACCTTCATCGATAGCTACTCCGCCGTACTTTCACTGAATATAAGCGATGTATCATCACCATATAGTACAGTCTGCTCTCCAGAGATTTCGGGTAAATCATTTGTGTAAAGAATATACAAAAGAGGTCCAAGTATTGATCCTTGAGGGACGCCCCTCTTCATTTTAATCCTCTGAGACACTATAGCCCTACCATGGAGATCAGACTCCACAACACACTGAGTCCTGTCCGTCAAATACGATCTTATTAATTGCAGCGCGTTACCCCTTATACCATACATTTCTAATTTTAATAATAATGTTTCATGATCCACAGCATCAAATGCTTTAGAGAGATCCAGGCACATGGCCAATGTTTGCTTTTCTGTGCTCTTACTGTGGATTTCCCTTTTCTAAAGCCATTTTGTTTATCTGATATTACAGAGAACTTATCCAGAAATGTTACAATTCTCTGAAATAAAATTTTTTCAAAAATCTAGCTTATATTAGGCAATAGCGAGATTGGTCTATAATTCTTTTCTTCAGATTTCTCCCTCTTCTTATAGATTGCTCTAATATGGGCATTTTTCAGCTTACCCGGAAAAATACCTGTAGTGAAACACACACACACACACACACATATATATATATATATATATATATATATATATATATATATATATATATATATATATATATATATATATATATAAACAAATAAGTTCTTGTCCGTGTAATTTTAGAATTAAATAGAATGAATCTCGGCTAAGCGGACATAAAATTTGTCGATCAACCTCATTCTCATGTTAAAAAGTGCAGAGAACTCCAAAATAATGGAAAGAATCCGCGCCCGAAAAATGACGACAGCACTGTTTCGTCCTAATATGGGACTCGTCAGGCCATCTCATTCAGTACAAGCCATCATCTCGCCTTTGCATCCTATAAGCTGAATTTAAAATTAAAAAACAGCAAACAAGATGACAAAGGCGACATCTCGATGGTTTACTCTGTTTACTGTATAAAAACCTCCATGTGATGGCGCAACGGTGAATTAAAAAAAAAATATGCAAAACTCAATACACGAAACGCGCTGCCCAAGGGATAGGGGTTGCACTATTCGGTATTGGCATCCAGGTCTACTATTTATTTGGCAGCCAAAGCCAGGTGTCGCACCAACGATCCCCCATGAGAGCACCGTTTTTCGTGTTTTTAAGCCAAACAAGTAAATAAACAGATACGTTCTTATTAATTTTAAATTCAACTTAATAGGATGCAAAGGCGAGGTGATGGTTTGTACCGAATGCAATGACCTGACGAGTCCCATATTAGGACGAAACAACGCTGTCGTCATATTCCGGACCCGGAGTTTTTCCATTATTTTTTAAACTTTTGTCGGTGTAACAGCTATATACGTCGTAATTTTAATACTTTTTTTCAGTGTAATATAGAGAGTCTCGAGGTAATTAAGATCATTATATCCTTTAACTTCAAAAGCATCGACAAAGCTGTTGGATTTGATTAATCTGTGATATAAGTAAATTTTAAAGCATCATCTGACTCTAGGATGTTTCCTAAATCTTGAAAATCTATTTTTAATCAAATTTCTTAATTCAAAAAATTAATTACATTTATTCAGCTTTGACCTTGTATATCTGTTTAAACATTTTTTTTTAAATTCTGATATTCAAGAAAAATAGTATTTTTTTCTAAAATTCAAGTGAAAAAATGTTTCCTTTAAAGCATGAATTTCTATCCGCAGAAATTAATAACGTAACGAGACCTGTATGCTTCCAAAATACAGGCAACCCTACAAAACAATCTACCCACTTGTTTTTAAAATCTCCCCTTCACATGCAATTTACAAAATATTATTAAAAACCTAGTCTCAGCTGAAATTGGTCCGTACCGGAAAATAGGCTCGTCAATGAATTTAGAATAATTTTTATCAATTAGGCCCGATGAAAAATTGTTTATTTTAGATGAACACTTCGTATTACACAGGGATTTACACTTTTATTGGGGTGAATTCCCAGGCGTGCTATTAGAGTCCTTATTTTATCCCAGTCGGTCCGTTAGCTAAGCTGTATAGGAAGAAAAATAATAGGGTTGAACCTTACGGTACGACACAATTATCTCGTAAAGTTATATTTGCGTCAGGATTTTATTTGTTTTAATTCTAAAGGGTTGTTTCATTATATTTTTAATCTCGCTTTTATTTAGGTCGAACATAAAGATATTCTACTTTGTTTTAAAAGGTATAAATAATTATTCAGAGATAGGGAGCTTATAAACAAACTAATCAATTTTTATGATTTTTTAACATACTATTTTTAATAACCTTTCTTATTATTCTTTTAATGATATCTCTGGTGTATCCTCAAATCAGTTTAATCGCTTAAAAATATTTCCTATTAACATAAAAATTTGAAATTTGAAAACTACCCATCGTAAAATTTAATGATCGAGTTTTGGGAAAACTCCAAGCCGAGCTGCCGCCGAGGAAGCATCACTTGAAAATATCAGCTGAGATGTTGGCGAAACGTCGTGAAGATTATTCTACTGACGAACGGATTGGAAAAAATCGGAAAAATACCAGTGCACATTCCACCAACCGTGAAATCATAAATCATAAATTAGTCATCAAAGAAATAATACACATAAAAAAAGATAAAAATGTTGTAAATGACAAGCAAGATGTCAATAACTTAAGTCAGATATACCATAATATCATATTTTAATAAAACATACTTGAAGCGACTCTATAATAAATATGAGTAATGATGCTTGGGACGATTTCATATACACTCATGCAAACGAAAGAACGTTATTAAAAAATAAATAATAATCTTTTTTCCTATTTTTTGCTTTTTATAAAAAGAAATCTATCCATAGCAATTGCATACCAAAGATCATAACTGAATTTTATTTTTAATATACACACAAAACTACTTTCAAGGTATGTACCATTTTATAATTTTCACTATTTTAACCTATTTTAACCTGTTGTATTGTTTTAAAATTTTAAACTTTAAGACTATTTTAAAATCTGTTTTATTTTTATTAATTTTAATTAAATTAAAAATATAAATGTGTATTACTGTGATATATGTTTATTATAAAAAAAACTTTGTAATTTTGTAGATGTAAAATAAATATACCAGCTCTTTTGAAGAAGCTCACTATGTAGAGCGAAACGTCAAGAAAAACTGTTGTCCTTTGTTTCTCTAATGGAAAAAACCTATACCCAAGAAAATATTAGAAAGAAATATATATATATATATATATATATATATATATATATATATATATATATATATATATATATATATATATATATATATATATGAATGGTTTGGTTATTCCTGGTTTCAATCCGTTCGTTCAAAGAATCGTTTTCACGACGTTTCGCCAAAATCTCATTTGGCATTTTCAAGTGCGGTTCGTCTCGTTACTCGCTGAGAACTGATGTAAGTAGCGACACGAACCGCACTTGAAAATGTCAATGAGATTTTGGCGAAACGTCTTGAAAACCATTCTTTGAACGAACGGATTGAAACCCGGATTAGTGTACGTTAAGGTGGTTATATATTTTTTTCCTTTATCTATATTGGAGCGCTTGGTTAAATTTCAGACCTTGTCTTATATTGTACGGATTGAATTGATAAGATTCTTGTTTACGTTCCCTAGCATATTTATGATGAACCACTTCCACTAGCATAATGTCAGCCGAAGTTTTGGTCATCCTCAAGGTCACTGACTTTATCCGTTCCAACAACACAATTCTTAATGTAACTAGTTAAAACAACAACAGAACAACTAAATTATTGCGAAATAGTAGATATCTTTTGGACTTCCATTGTCTTTATTTTTGTTGAATATCACGACGTTTCGGCTAGTAGTTATCTCTAGCCGTTTTCAAATGAAACTAAATAAATCTCTTAGCTACATGACTATTTATACTAAAAGTAAATGCAGTAGAGTATGACTGAGATGGGTGCAGTCATGCCTGCTATGGCAAAATCCCATTTTTTTTATGCTGCATTTAGTTTTAGTTTACAATTACTAAGAAATGGTTTCCACACTTCTCTTATATCTAAAGATAGTTTACTAAAACAACTCGGGTTCTGATGTATCTCTTCTTTGAATTTCCGTTTTCTCCAATGTTGTTTTCGGTGTAGTATTTTAGCTTCAGACCATTTTATGTGGTGTTCATGAGTCCAGGCATGGTTGGCGACACCAGATTTTTCTGTTTCTCCTCGAGATGTGCATTTTTGGTGTTCCTTGATCCTTACGTCAAGAGGTCTCTTTGTTTCGCCAATGTAGGAATTGCCACATTCACATGGTATCTGATATATACAATTCTTCATGTTTCTTTGAGTTGTTGGTTTGACCCTAGTGAGCCGACTTCTCAGAGAGTTATTTGAATTGAATAAAACGTTGATTTTATATCTTTTTCTTATCCTTCTAACTTTTTCTGAAATGCCTTTAACATAGGGGATGTTCAATACTGGTTTTCGTTCTTCATTCGTTGTCGATATTGTCCTATTTCTGCGTTGTTCAAGAAATTTATCCACTAGATATATAGGATATCTGTTGGCTGTCAGATCATTTTTAATATAATCAATCTCTTTCATCAAGTTCTCGTTGGAGTTGCAGAGAGTTAAGTCTCTATCTACGAGATTTCTTATAATTCCTTGTTTGGTGTTGTTTGAGTGATTAGATGAATAATTAAGATATTGTCCTGTGTGCGTGGCTTTTCTGTAAACCGAAGTTCGAAGTTGTCTGCCATTTCTTCCAACCAAGACATCTAAGAATGGTAATTTATTTTCTACTTCCTTCTCCATGGTGAGTTTAATAGTTGGACTGATATTGTTGAGATGAAAAAGGAAGTTTCGAAGTTCTTCGTCGTTTCCACTCCAAATAATAAAAGTATCGTCTACGTATCTGAGCCATAACTTTGGTTTCTTAAATGTGGATTCAATTGCAAACGTCTCGAACCATTTCATGAAAATATTTGCGACCACCGCTGAGAGTGAAGATCCCATCGGTAGTCCATCATCCTGGACTCATGGACACCACATAAAATGGTCTGAAGCTAAAATACTACACCGAGAACAACATTGGAGAAAACGGAAATTCAAAGAAGCCGAGGTTATACACCAGAACCCGAGTTGTTTTAGTAAACCATCTTTAGATATAAGAGAAGTGTGGAAACCACTTCTTAGTAATTGTAAACTAAAACTAAATGCAGCATAAAAAATATTATTTTGTCATAGCAGGCATGACTGCACCCATCTCAGTCATACTCTACTGCATTTACTTTTAGTATAAATAGTCATGTAGCTAAGGGATTTATTTAGTTTCACTTGAAAACGGCTAGAGATAACTACTAGCCGAAACGTCGTGATATTCAACAAAAATAAAGACAATGGAAGTCCAAAAGATATCTACTATTTCGCAATAATTTAGTTGTTCTGTTGTTGTTTGAACTAGTTACATTAAGAATTGTGTTGTTGGAACGGATAAAGTCAGTGACCTTGAGGATGACAAAAACTTCTGCTGACATTATGCTAGTGGAAGTGGTTCATCATAAATATGCTAGGGAACGTAAACAATTATCTTATCAATTTAATCCGTACAATATAAGACAAGGTCTGAAATTTAACCTACGGTTCCCATTGAAAGTCCAAAAGATATCTACTATTTCGCAAGAAACATCATTGTCTATGATCTTCAAATAAAAGCTAAATTATTATCTCCATTCAGTAAGAAACCATCAAATTCTTTTCTTTGTACCAAGCATGTCTTTCTAGGGTAAAGGCGGCTTGATACGTGTAAAGTATGTAGCTAAAGCATTATTAAATTAAGTAACCAAAGGTTACTTACTTATTTCATGTAAACAGCTTGATTTAGTACTTTCGCAGATGCTGTATTTAGTAAACTGTTGAATAGAATAAACGTATATTTACTTGAGCATGTAGTCTCCCCCATGCCTATTTCGCAACAACTAGACGCTAAATGAACAGTATAGAATGTTCAGTTTAGTTAAGTGTATTAGTACCGATTGTGCAGAAAAGCTGAGACGCGAAGAATTGTCCAACATGTCTCGTTAGGGTGAAAAAAACCGCATTGAAAGTCATGCAAGAATTTCGTGAAAGACCATGCTTGTGGAATGCAAAGACTATGGCCAACAATCAACATGTCTATGACAGCTTCTAAGGAAATTGAAGACATCACAGGAATCGGAAGATTCAGTGTGCCGGAAATCAAAAACAAAACAAGGGCCTTGAGATTAACTTACTGTCAAGAAAAAAGATCACGAACTCTATGAAGTCAGGAGCGGGATTCGATTAAATTGATATTCCGAATATGAAATAGTTCATAAGTTTCTCTCCGACTCAATCAGTTTCGTACCCGACAATACTTTGTCAATTTATTCTGAAAATACTTCTGATAATTCTCCACATATATCCAATATACATTTCTGCATTGATGCTTGAAGTAACTTGTTTTAGCTACTTTACACATGTAAAGCCGCCTTAAGGATAAATAAGTATATTGTAAAAATATATTCGTGTAAGACGCTAGAAGAGCAGAACTTAGTTAAACAAAATAATTTAGAGGGAAATGCCATAAAGGTACTTTTTTTTTCGTTATAATGTGGAGAGACGGGGAAGGTTGGTAGACAGTTGCTTCAGAATAACGCTATATTGGAATGTTACTTTTTACGAATGCTAACGAAAATAATATTATTACGAAAGATCCGTTTTTTCTTCGCTCAAAATATATCTGTGATAACAAATATCTAAGGGTGGATATTTCATTTTAAAATAGTTGTTTTGCGAAGCTGAAACGTTTGTTCTTAATAAATGACATAATGTGGTCGATATGTAATTCAGCCCAAGAAATAGTAGATTCTTAATTTTAAAATACTATGTGTTATTAAAATGAAATTTTAATTTTTTGTTTTGCCTGAAACGCCTCTGTGACTTGAGATTTAAAAATCGACAGCAAAGAAAGTCCAGTTTCATGTCCCCATCTATAATTTGTATAGCTAGTTTAACGTGAATTCGTGTTGTTCATATATATATCTTTGTTTTCTTAAATCATCTATATTTATTTTTCTAAAATTTTTTGGGTATGAGGTTTTTTGTTTTTAAAACAATCTAATTAAAATTTAACGTTTCGTCCATTCTTTTGGGCTTTATCAAAAATATATTCTCAGTTTATGGATAAAATCTGCAAAATGTACATTTGACACTTTAAAATTTAGAAACACAGGAGAAACATTTAAATGTTTGCATCTCAAAAAGAAGATTCTTCTGTTCTTCTGTTTTGCCAGTTTACTGCAAGTTTTAGAGAATGCTTTCATAGTCTCCGCACATTGTACTCCATAGGTTTCTCTTATTGTTGTCAGGAACGTTCGGCTAGGCGTTGTTTGCATTTTCCACCCATGCAATTCCTTATAATATCCTTGTTTTCTTAAACCATCTATATTTATTTTTCTGAAATTTCTTGGGTATGAGGTTTTTTGTTTTTAAAACAATCTAATTAAAATTTAACGTTTCGCCCATTCTTTTGGGCTTTATCAAATATATATTGTCAGTTTATGGATAAAATCTGCAAAATGTACATTTGACACTTTAAAATTTAGAAACACAGGAAAAACATTTAAATGTTTGCATCTTAAAAGGAAGATTCTTCTGTTTTTCTGTTTTGCCAGTTTACTGCAAGTTTTAGAGAATGATTTCATAGTTTCCGCACATTGTCCTCCATAGGTTTCTCTTATTGTTGCCAGGAACGTTCAGCTAGGTGTTGTTTGCATTTTCCACCCATGCAATTCCTTATAATATCCTTGTTTTCTTAAACCATCTATATTTATTTTTCTGAAATTTCTTGGGTATGAGGTTTTTTGTTTTTAAAACAATCTAATTAAAATTTAACGTTTCGCCCATTCTTTTGGGCTTTATCAAATATATATTGTCAGTTTATGGATAAAATCTGCAAAATGTACATTTGACACTTTAAAATTTAGAAACACAGGAAAAGCATTTAAATGTTTGCATCTTAAAAGGAAGATTCTTCTATTCTTCTGTTTTGCCAGTTTACTGCAAGTTTTAGAGAATGCTTTCATAGTTTTCGCACATAGGTTTCTCTTATTGTTGCCAGGAACGTATATATATATATATATATATATATATATATATATATATATATATATATATATATATATATATATATATATGGGGATTTACGTACATCTATTGAATAGAACGATCTATTATTACCATGCTAGCGTACAAAATTATACATTATTTCGTCAGGTTAACAAAGAAAGAAAAAAATATATAATAAAAGTCGATAACAAAGCAGAAAATAAAATACACATATTTACAAATAAAATGCGTTAAAATATTTAAACACAAACATGAAAGTGTAAATACTGATAGAATTTAAAAACACAAAGGAAAAAATAGGTACATTAAAAATACATATATAAATACAATACGTATATAGTCAATCGAAAATATATTAAAGTTCTTTAGGAAAAAGATATTTTTACAAATCTCACAAAAATCCATATTAAAAATAAGTCAATATTATTTTTTGTATTATAAAAATTAGGTTATTCTTCGTACCAGCATTAGCTCAGCAAACAACATTATTTGACATGTAACAAGCCTGATAGAAGCAAAGTAAGCAGACATGATTTATATTCTCGTCAAAGGACCGTTGAGGATCTATAAATGTACCCAAAAATGTAACCTTACTAGAAAGCTTAATGTTGAGCCTTTCTCCCATTATTTAAACGAGTATCATCAATTCTGAAAACAAAGTATGAATATATGGTTGCCTAAATTATTATTATTATTGTTATTTTCAATATGTAAACAATATGTAACAATATTTACCGATAAAAATAAGTTTTAAATCCACTTTTTGTTTATATTAATTGTAAACTTCGCTTTTATAGTAATTTCTAACACTTAAAAACACCGAAAAAAGTCACGACAAGTAATTAAACTGAAAGACAAGATAAGTAAATATGTTTATGTCTGTCAAACATCAAAAAAGCATCTCACCCACCGACCATAAACAGCCTTCAAACAAATCTATTGTTGTTTAAATCTAGGGTATGATCGGAGAATATATCAATCAATTAAAAAGACTTTATTTACAGTATCAAAAACTATAGAAAGATTAAAGAAGTTTGTCATTACATACTTTTCCTCATCAAACCTAATTCAAAAAATAACATGACGGATTCAAAGAGTGTTCAATATATTCAGTATATATTTTCTATATATATATATATATATATATATATATATATATATATATATATATATATATATATATATATATATATATATATATATATGTTATTTACCATCTTCTTAGAAGAACCAAGTCTCACTAGCACCTGGAATGGAAATAAAAACGTGTTAGTTGTCAAATTCAGATACATTTTTGCTAATATTTGGAGCCGAAAAATAACATTTCTATTCATGGTTCCCAATGTATCCGCTGACCTACTTACAAAAGAAATAATTTGTCGAGAAAAAAAATGATTAAACACAATGTTTTTGGCCCGATTTTTAGTTGGTAGTTTTTCTTTTATTGCCGAATCTGACGTCAAATGGATCCAGCATTTGTATTAAAAAATGTTCACTAATTTATTTATGGAATGGAGTATATAATAGTTTTTATCTTCTTTTTAGTATTGTGACCTAAAATTAAATTAACAGGAAATTATAGTAAAGGCTTTTCGCCATATCATTAGCAAATTTTCGTTTATAATGTTACTTTGTTAATGTTTCAAAAGAAATTTATTTCTTATAAATAATTTCCCTATTTTTTCTTTAATATTTTCGCAAAATATCTAGAGGTATTTTTCCCGGTACTTATAATTAATACTCAATCTAGCATAACTGAAAATCCTTACATATAATATTGAGATGTTTTTATTTATTTTTTTCAAAATAAATGTAAAATAAATTTCTCCTAGCAAACTCAACTAGTTACCAAATAAACTAATTAAATCTTAAACGATCTAAGGTCAAATAAGGATCTACAAACAGAGGAATATCCAATTTTGATTGCGGTGCTGAAAGCGCTAAGCGAACATCCAGATTATATTCAATAATTAAACAATTATGCTACGTTTACATGCCTCGAGGGAAACCGAGGAGAAAATTGGCTTGGGCTATGCTATAACGGCAGCTTATTCCCTTATGATATTAATAACGTGTAACCAGAGACTGCCGGGGCATAATAGCTTTTAGAAGATGAAGGCGTTGAAAGTCTGAAACAAAGTAAAAGGGAGAAGTAATAAAGTAAGAATTTTTAAAATCTTTTTACGGATGACGAAATGGCAATGATTTTTCAGAAAAGGCTTAATGAACTAAAAATGAAAAAAACCCAGTTTTTTTTAAATACATACACTCATCAACAGTAATTTATTCCGGGTGTTATAAACTCAAGTTTATGAATGGGCGTATAGGAAACGGCAAGAAATATCTAATATGATTAAAATAATACAAAATGTGCTGCTTAATCATCCAAAAGTATCAATCAAGAATTAAATTTACAGAAAATAAATTACCTTTAGTTGAATGGTGGAATTTACAAAAAGTGCTCCTTGCAATTCTCTATTTTCAATATAGTTAATTATTTTTTTAAAATTATTAAGTAATATTAACTAATTAATTGTATAATGTAGCAGAATCGAGAAGTCCTTACACTGCAGCCTGAAGGGTTTTGATGTTGCTTGATATTTCTGTTCTATGTAAACAGATTGGTTCCCTTGATCAGATTTAGAAGCCTCTTCAATACTTCTCAGCTGGGTATAGGTATTCAATATTGATCGATCCTTGAGGGTGTCTGCAGTTCGTTAAGAATTCCCATTCGAAGACGTTGTGGAAGGCTATCTCGTCCTCCTCCGTTAAATGTGCTAAATATTAGTATCAAAATTTAAAAGGTCTCTAGGAGATTGAATACAAGGAGAGAATCGTATATTTTTTAAACTGTATACCCTTAAAGAAGCACGAAAAGCGTAAAATAATTCTTCTAGTTTTTACTTGTAATTGAAATTTTTGAAGCGGCAAATTAACACATAATAAAAAGCTACCTACAATGTAGATTTCAAAGGTGGAAAAAAAGTACCAAAAATTATAGTAAACTACAAAAATTGGAGAAAAAAATCTTGTTGATCCCGTGAACCTTTCAATATTGAAAGAAATTCAGCAAAGGCATATTAAAACCATCATGTTTATTTTTGAAAAATTCATTTTTAATATTCATAATCTATGGCTTAGAAAACCCCTGATATTAGTTTTGGGCCACAGCGGTAAACATAAATTTTTAGTCCGATGGTGAAAATTTATAACGGTCGAATAAAGAATCTCCGCTTTTTTTGAAGTATATTATAAAAAGATATTTTTTTACTTTATAACCTTACAAGTAGTATAGTATACGTGTATCTGTGACCGATGGCATGTATCCATCCGAAGCGACAAAAGATTCCAGTAATCGGGCAAAGAAGTGGTCTAAGATGTACTGAAATACTTGCTCAAAATTGTAAAGAATCCCTGCGAAGTGATCGCCAGTTACGTCACAGATTACTGGTTTCATCTTATCCTCACTTTAGTCCGGTGAAGTTTAGAGAAAATCAAAGACAGTTACATCATAAACATTATTTTTCTTATTTAAAAGAAATAAATAATAAAATTTGAAAAGTATATATTAAATATCGACAAATACTTTCACATATTGAAAAATTTAACTTTTAACGCTGATTTTAAGTAAAAATAATTTTCACTTAAAATTAACTTACTTTTCATTGGATGTTATATTACTGATGATTTGGAAGTTGTGACGCTTTTTTTCACACAAGGAGCAGCATCGTGCTCTTCAGATCTACTTTGTTTACGGCAGCGGAATGTCGGTCAGTGTATATTTCTCATGCTCAGCGCAGGGCAATCGGTTTGACGGTATCTACTTATAATCCGGATATCCCTGTTCTCTGAACTCTTCGACGGTTTGACTGCCTGATGGTCAAAACATCAACTCGGTGGTCGGTTCTCGGACGCCACCCTCGGGATTAATATGGTCGAGGGCCCGCTTATGCCCTGGGCAGCTTGTTATAGTGGAAAAACGGCAAGCCAGGGGTGAACTGCGCGTATTAGCGCGTGCTGCCGGCTGACAATTGTTACCTGTAATGTTAAAAATAGGACTAGACAATGAAAAAACGGTTTTAAAACATCTTGTATCCTGTATTCCATACTTTTATAAAAAAGACACGGCCTAAAACTAACTTACAACCTAAGATGTACAACAAACTAAACAATTAAACGGTCTGGAGGACAAGAGTATGTTATGAGAGCTGTTCTCGGTAGCTCGTACTGGTCGGTAGCGCTGGAGACGGTAACCCAGAGGTATCATTCACGTTACCTCGTACTACACGGTTACGACGCTATTCACGACGGCTCGTACTCAAATTATCGCGCTTCGTGTCTAAAATCCGCGGACGCTGTTCACGACACTTAGTACTAAAATTCGACCGACGGAAGTAAAACCGTATGTCTAACAGTAACCCGGCATCGATCGGCGATAGGCGGCGTCTCTACACGACGACGGCAATCTCTACACGCGGCGGCGGCGATAAACGTCGGGGCGACAATTGTTAAGCGCCCTTATCAACGGACATCGGAGGGCACCCGGCGATAAAACACTTCTCTGGTCAATACGGAAACAAAACTGACGGCATTCCGTGCGTGTGTGTATAGGTGACGATAGGAAGGAAAGAAAGGAACCGACGCTGCACGTACTTGTAAAGGTCCTCGACAGCATCAGCAGGATGGAATGACATTGCCTGTACATACAAGGGTCCTCGACAATGTCGACCAATAGCGGTGGGAAATTAGGAAAGGGACCGACACTGCCCATACTTATAAAGGTCCTCGGCAGTGATGGGACGATGACACAACATTGCCCGTACTTACAAAGGTCCTCGACAATGCTGGCCAGTAGCGGGGCAGGACGTAAGGAAGAAAGTGGATGGTAAAACACCATATACATACAGACGTAGTCTGACCTACATTGCTAGACCAGAGAGACGCGGTCCGACAGGCGACCCAGGCAGTCCGTTGAGACTGTTGACCCGGGTGGGGAACGTATATTTCTCTACGAAATAATGGTCAACTTAAGCTTGAATAGTCGGTCCGAACTCCCACTACGCGGACGAGTGACGGCGTGGGGCGATCGCGCAATACTGCTGTATACGGCGCACGATTACTATGGACGGAGGGCTTTGCAGCTTTGGGATTTTAGAAGAAAAATTTAAATTTTTATTATATCATTGGTTTATTATTAATACAAATTAAATAATTTTCACGGACCTCCTTTTTCTAATTATTCTCTTCCTATCTCAAATCGACATAAGATTAGCAGAGAAGTAGGGTAGCTAGCTTTCTACCTACTTACCTGTTAGTTATCTAAATATCTCTATATCCTCCTCCTACAAGAAAAGGAAAGAAATACAGACAATGCAAAATATTCAACCGCTATATTTATATTGTTCAAAGTAATATTGTAAAGTTTTTTGTTCATGAAAAATCATCATCTTACCACGAAAAATAAAACACTTGTATAAGGTCTTTTTAACGGCAAAAATATTCCTCAAACGATGAGGATAACAGGTCAGCCTGGTAAACACACTTGGCCAGCAGGACAAAAATGACAACGACAATAACTCTAAGAAAAACAGGTGAGGCAGGCGAGCAACAGCCACTGTAACGTCATGATCAATCAATTCTTCCGCAAATTTTAGCCGTTTTCAACACTTCTCTTTAGTTTAGATTTACAAGAACAGGGTGGACTCACTAAACATAAACACATTTTAAACATTTCTACTTATTTTACATTGACTTTTTAAACTTGGCTTAACCACTCTTTTAACAACCACTGGTCTATGACGTCATTGACGATCACTTCTGACACTTCATCGGAAACAAGAACAACTTATGCGGAAATTTTTTATAATTTTCAGCAAATATTTCAGCACTTCTTGGCCGGATTACTGAAATCTGGGCACTTCCGACCGTGATATCGGTGTACAGTTGGATTGGCTATCGATAACTAAAATTTTACATACCAAATTGGAAAGAATTTCATTATTATCGAGAACTGCAGTTTGCTTGAGGTAGGAATAAAATTTTCGATGAAAGTTGGTGTATCATTTCAAAAATTACAATATACAAAGGTTATAAATTCTTTATCAAAATTGAATTTTTTCCAATCCGATGATGGGGTGCCTTTAAGATATTATTTTCCAACTTTAAAAAAATATTATAAATACCATTGTTACCAGGGTATTCGTTTATATTTGGGGAAAAACAATCAAAATATTTGTCATTGAGTAAAATTTAGATGTTTTGAAAATATTCTTCACGACGATCAATGATCAGCATTTTTTCCACTATGAAAATGGAATCTCCAAAACATAGTTTTTGAATGCATCAACCGCCTCTCTCTGGTATAGAAAATCCTTTATTATGCAGTTTACTCTTTATGTATAGGAACAAAAAGAAATCATTAGGTGGCAAATTAGGGGTATACGGCGGATAACCCATCAATTTCAGATTTTAAGTGCTCGAAAGTCACTTGTTTGAGCCGCTATGTCAGCTTGTATTGTCATAATGGAGAACGGCCCGTCGAATCCAGTTTATTTTCTTCAAATTACCCAAGACGTCTTGTCGTTCAGAATTGGCCGTTCTACGATTCTCTAAAAGTATGGTCGCGACCTAGCTAATTTTTCCAAAAAAACAAGGGACCATTTGCATTGAAGTGGGCGAGCAACTTGTGTTGGTTTTGGATCATCATGAAAGATTCATATGGTCACTGTTGTTTACTTTCGGGCTCATATGCATAGATTCAAGACTTGTCACCTGTCACGATCTTATAAATGTTTTTTTGGAACATCGCGATCGCATTTTTTTATTGCTTCCTTGCACCAATCAACACGAGCAATTTTCAAATTATAGAGAATCCAACGCGAATATAACTTCTTGATGACCAAATGTTCTTTATATACGCTAGTGTTACTAATACCCACAGTTTCTTCAATCACACGGTATGTTACATGACGATCTTGGATCATAAGTTCACGCACAGCATGGATGTTTTCTTGTTCTACAACCGATTTTGGACGACCTTCACGCACGTTTCAATTTCTCTAACCAGCTTTATACAGTGGCTTTTGTTAGTATTTCATCTCCACATAAAGAATTAAGTTCATTGCAATAACCGTCATCGTAAGTTGTGAAACATCCATCGCACCAAAATGTTTCCGAGTTAATTTCATTTTTTGGCCGAAATGAAATTTTGAAATCACTGTAAACTATACAAATAGCCTCCACGTGTCAAAACAATTTGCATGCATATACGATCTAAAATATCAACTTCATATTGGATATGTTAGAGGGCACCGAGCGATGCCAGTAGGGGAACGTGGGGTAATTGCGAACACTTAAGGGAGAATTGAAATGCAATAAACCAAATGAAGTTACAAGGCTCATTTATTGCTTAATATTTACTTAAACTAATCATTTTTATGTTCTCATAATCAACTTAGATAAATTTTCAAAAATAAAATCAAATTTCAACAAAAAACAAAACCTCTGGTGTCGATGATTACCCCACAGTTTGGGGGGTAATTACGGATGGTGTATGGGGTAATCACGGACATAGTTTAATTGGCACAGAAATCACAGATAAATCCGCTTGATGTACTTGCACCACTAGTGCAATTTTCGTGAGCCCACAATTTACATTTGATGCCCATTATTTAATCTTCTGTGATTGGTTCTTCATACTTTTCATTACAAATAAGACAATAATACCCTTCATCAACCTTTGTAGCACTTTTGTTGACTTTCTTTTTCTTGCGCTGTCCGTTCCTATCTTTAGCCTTCATATCATCTTCAAATGCTTTAAGATTTTTCACACCGTTCTTTCTTTCAGTGGTTCGTACAGACTTATAATTTTCTTTTGCCTCTTGTACTAGTGATTATAATTGAATGTTTCTTTCTGGAACATTGCCTACTTTTCTATTGTGGCAGTTGGGGAACATTAACAACATCTTGAAGTGGAATTGATTTGTCAAACAGAGGTAGTGTTACTGATCGCTGCTACACAACTGATAATGGAACTACTTGTGCATTAGGTGACACTGCTCTCTGCATAGATAGTGTCGGTGCAATCTGGGTATTAGGTGTTACTGCTCGTTGCACAGATGGTGTCGGTGCTATCTGGGCATCAGGTGTTACTGCTCTTTGCATATTTGATGTCGATGCTGTCTGCACATCAGGTGATGTCGAATCAAAGAAATGTTCGTCAAATTTTGTTGTATCTAATAGCCAAATACCAGCTGTCCGAAAACCATTTGCAGCTTTTTTATATTCCTGATTCGATTGAAAGCTTTAGTAAAAAGCTCGACAACTTCATACTGTGTAATTTTTCGACCTATATTTGAAGCCGTGTATAAGTCACATTCTCTGTTATATGCAGTTTTGAGCGGTCCAAAATATGTTAAGTCCAGCGGTTGCATAGGATGTGGTGGAAGAGATAACAGTATTATTCCAGTCTGGCGACAAAGCAGATAGCAAGCCAGGCTAATATGACTTTCATGGTTGTCTAAAATAAGAAGAATAGGTTCTTCAACAGTTGGTTTAGCGTAAGAGATAAAATGATGTAACCAATCTATGAATAGGTTTTCATTAATCCAACCCGAATCGCTCACGGCTGCAACCATATCAGCATTGCCTCCATGCAATAGATGAGCATTCATTCGCTTCATCTTGAAAATAAAAAATGGAAGGATATACAAGCACTGAATGCGCAAACAATTGTTATTATTGTGCCTGTTTCACCACTTGTAGCCATGCCGACTTGTTTTTGGCTTTTCGGAGCTAGAATTCTAGAATTTTTCTGGACGTTAGAAATGCCGGTCTCGTCAACATTGTAAATGCGATTGGCATCAAACTGATATTTCCTTTGTAAGGCTTCCAAGTTTTCGAAAAAGATTCTCACTTCTGTTTCATTAAACGATGTAATTCTATTAATGCGGAGAGAAATGTTGGGATGTCTTTTTCGAAATCCATAAAACCAGTCCTTTCCCGCCATTTCTGATGTTTGGTCAAAATTATGCTTTAACTGATTTACTTCAGCAAATTTGAAAGCTATTTTCCTCACCATCTCTATAGTTAAGCCATAAAATAGTTTACTGCATTTTAAAATGTGTTCGTCTAATTCTTTTTCTTGGTCTTCAGAAAATATAAACTTTCTTCCACTTTTTGGGGTCTTTATAATTTCTTTATTAAGATGGTCGTGTATAGTGCTTTTTGGTATAGAGTAAACGATAGCTGCTTTTCCTAATGAAATTTTTTTGTTCTTGACGTCCTGAATAGCTTTTTGTAAATCTTCTAATTTATATTTGGTCTTCGTCTTTCTTTGGTAATTTCGAGGCATCTGAAATATAAAAAGGTTTAGGTAGGTTTATAGAAAATTATTTGAGTAGGTTTATAAAAAGTCTATATAACTGGATATTCGGCCTATAATAACCCATATAGGGGTAATTACAGATACCTGTGATTACCCCATACAAATCGTTCGCCATTACCCGACTCACAAAAAAACGAAAAACTATATATTTATTTGAATTTAAAATATTGTAATGCACTTGGCGATTACTTAAAAACGTTGCTTAATTAGACGTTAGTTCACTTAAAAACGTGAATCCTATATTTAGCTTGAAATAATATACACGTATTCAATGGTCAAGTGGTCTTGGTGAACTATGATAAGGGCGTTATCGAAAAGATATGCTTGCAATCATTTTTCTGATGCATTATTAAAGCTGATGGCGAATCAAAATATATTAGGCAACCGTCACAGAAATATATTTTATCATAATGGCTAGTGACTTGACTTGAAACCAAAACGGGATAAATAGTGAATCCAGCAGTACCAACAACAAATGTACATGTCTTCGGTAGATTTTTTAGCATATCTTAATGGACCGACAACCTCATATTTTAGCTCGCTGCTTTCAAAGCTACAGTCTAAGCCGTAAACATTGCTAGAAATATTATTTAACTCTTCAAATTTTGTAATGTCGCGAAATTTAACTGGTAAATTGATATTTTTTACATTTAAAACAGTTGAAAAATGTGGGTACAATATAATTTAATTAGGCATCGTGATTGCAGGGAATAGTGCTGACATTACAGCCCAGGTAAAACAATATTCATCCTGGTTTATGACATTAATAACTGCCTTTTTCGATTCGAAAAATTTCGGTAGTTGTACATATGATGAACCGCCTAGAGGTGAATACTTGTTGATATTTACTTCAACATACAAAATATTCTCCAAAGCCCATCCTACAAACAAAAAACAAAATATTAAAGATCTTACAAAATGGATGTTCTCTTTTTTTAATAAATTTATTCCATATATTATGCTTTTTTTACATTTTTTACATACCTGAATTTTTTCCTGAAATTCACTTGCTTGAACTTTTATCACCTCCACAAAGGATTAATATACTTCATCTAAATCGCTTCCTATAGTGACTATTTCATTGCCTGTATTAAATGATTTTTCGCTAACTGTCTCCTGCGATTGTAGACAATACCGACCAACAGCAACCATATTGATTTTTAATGTATACTATACCCGTAATATTTCACCTTTTAGGTTCAACACTTTCCATTTAATTTCTTGAAAAAATGTTGAGTAGTGTACATGATCGTCGTCACTACTTATACGATATGATACGAGTCTGTTTTTAAAAGCACCCTGTATAAGCTCCACACTACGGGAAAACGGCACACAGGTTTTACTTTTATGTTCTAATGTTCTTTGATAGGCAAACATTCGATTTTTTGGTACAGCTACATTACACGTGGCATAATTCTGCATTGTTGACGTTAACATATCATAACCAACTCTTTAATGTTTTCCCCGTAATTCATTTTCAAATCTTGCCACACAAGATTGTCCTTTATGCCGTAATAAAGAATAAGTACGAGTAAACGGTTTACTGCACTTATCACACATGTATTGCGTATTTGGCATCATTGTTATAACCTCTTCACTGTCTGCTGACTATGACAATACAAAACAACACTCCGCCATCTGGATTTTAAGGGCGAAGAAATTGTAAGGTCATAAATACCACAAGGTCACGCCATAATATGTACACATACCAAAGTCAAGGTCAAAGTCAAGATTGCGCCCAGCAGCGCACAAATGACTGCTTCAAGGTCACATACCCTAGATGACCTTGGTCGGAGTCGCGGCCGCGCCGTATAATGCACAACTGGCTTCTCCCTGAGATCAAGGTCAAAGACAACGCACACGTGCGCCTACAAAGTCAAAACCAAGGACATGTGGGCGCGGTCAAGGTCAAGCTAAAGGGGTGGGGTGGGGGCTCGTACTTTTTCCATTTGCACACTACTAGGATGCAAGTGTTTAAAATTAAAGTTTATATATGACGGACGAAGTTAATTGACTGTTGATTGAAAATACTCTTATATTTTGTACGATAAAAGAAATGTGCGAACATAAGACGATTTAAGAAGATTATGATAGGACATATAATCCCACATTATGATGAGTTTAGCAGATATTTCTCGAGTGTTAGAAAACATTAAAACCGTGCCTTTGGCTGTTATGAAAACATTTTACAAGCTTATTTTTGAGACTGATGATGACCGATTCAGCCGTAGAAAAGTGACTTGGCATCGGTTCCAAATATTTTACTTCAATACTATGATGTTGAAAAGAAGTATTTGTTTAAAATATATATGCCGCCTTAATGGAATGACACCGAAAACGTCAATTGAAACTATCGAGAATTCAGAAGTAGAAGGAATTGATCAGCAAAGTGATAATGTAAGTCAAGATAGTTACTCCGATATTGGGTCAACTGGTTCAACAACACTTACATTTACCATAAGGTTTAGAGATGTCGAAGACTCAATCAAACAATTCAATGGATCTGGTAAATATTCAATAGAAAAGTGGATAAGAGATTTTGAAGATCTTTTTCTTTTACTTGGATGGGGTGAGTTATATAAATTTATTTTTGCCAAAAAACTTTTAACTGGTTTAGCTAAATTTTTTGTTGAAAGTGTATCAAATATTAAGTCATGGAAATATCTAAAAATAGCTTTATTAAAAGAATTTTCCTCAAAAGTAAATAGCGCTACTTCACATAAACTTTTAATGGAAAGAAAAATTTTAAAAAATGAAAATATTCAAGTATATTTTTTGACTATGAAAGAGCTGGCTAGTTAAGGATCTATTGAGCATGAATCTTTAATGCAATATGATATTAGAGATGAACATACCAAAAAAATTGTTTTGTATGGCCCTAAGAACAATTCTGAATTTAAAGTAAAACTAAATATTTATGCCGAAATTAGAAGTGAATTTCAACGAAAACCTATTCAGAAATCAACTGTTAATAATTCTTCTTCTAAGCATTTAGGTGTTAAGTGTTTCAAATGTAATAAATTTGGCTATAAAAGTTTTGAATACGCCGATAAAATAACAAATATTCAGCCAAAAAATTCAACGCAATTATCTCAACAAAATGAAGGCCTACTAGTCGACAACGGCCGATGTAAATAAAATTTGTTGTAATTATCACAATGTAACCCATAAAATAATTTTAATGAATGGCGTTGCGACCAATGCACTTATAGATACACGGAGTGTCGTATATATAGTCGCAGAAATTTTTTTCTTATAGCTCAGTTTTCCTGTGTTAAACCCTAATAACATCTCACTTACCGGTTTTCGACAAACGAAAGTGAAGACCTTCGGTACTTGGAGGCAAATATTTTGATAAATCAACCGCAGTTTAATACTCTTGTCTATGTTGTTCCTGATGACTTTACTTCGGAAATAGTAATCACAGGTCACGATTTACAAAGTAAACCGAGGAAAGTTAAGTATAAGCAAATGATGCGAAGAAGAAATTATGAACACTGCCACAGATCTTTTTCAAGAACTAGATATAAGAGACGTTAGGAAAGGCAAGTCAAGAATGAAATAATAAAATTTTTATAAAAAAATTGAACCAACTTCTAAAAGTGGGCTAAAAAGTGAAAAATAACTATAAATTTTTATATGAAATTGAAATTTTTGAAGTCGGCGCCAAACTAATACCTGACAAAATGTGATTTGCATAAACAGAGTAAAAATACTTTATTTGTAATTGCTTTCTTACCATAATTCATATACGTTAGTAGTTATTTATTTCATTTATAAATAATTTAGCACCGACAAAAAGTTCAATTTCATATAAAAATTTATAGTTATTTTTCACTTTTTAGCGCACTTTTAGAAGTCGGTTCAATTTTTTTATAAAAACTTAATTTTTTTATTTTTAGTTTTAGAATTCATTATGATATACATAAATTATTTGAATTAAGTACTAATCGAGATTAGTCTACCTCGCAATGACTTCATCGTGGCAAAAAAGTAACCGTTTTATCCAAAGTTGTAAATCACTCTAAAATGAACCACTAAAATTCTTTGGTTTTTAGAGTTCTCCAAATATCAATAAAATTATGTCAAACAAATATTTAGTCTGTCATAGTAAATCCACTATCTTAAATTTCAAATTAATTTTAGACTGATAATATAGGCCCCAAAACCTTCCAATATCGATATTTAAAGAACCTGAGATGTCAATTTCTTGGCTCGATATATTTTATACTGCATATTGAATTTATATACGCCTCAAGAACCCCATAATATCATTTTTCAATATTTAAAGAACTTGAGATGTCAATTTCTTAGCTCGATATATTTTATACTGCATATTGAGTTTGTATACGCCTCAAGAACCCCACAATATTAGTTTTAAACAAAATCGGAATATGTAAAATTTTCTGTTCTTCATACTACATCTTATTAACCTAATAGTTGTAAAAAATGAACTTCATATTCGTAATACACAACCTTGAAAACCCCCTAACACCAAATCTGAAAAAATGCGAATAAGATAAAATTTTCAACCCACCATATTGCATCCGCTATATTGAATTTCAAAAAAAAATATTTTAAGTCTTAATCTAATCTAAATCTAAAGCCTTCAAAGCCTCCTAGTTTTTTTGAATGAAATCCGGAAATTTAAAATTTTTAGACTTATATTATATTCACATCCTCAAAAACGATTCAGTCCCACCTTTGAACAAAATCGAAAAATGTAAAATTTTTAGTCCGCTACATTGGATTCGCCATCTTGAATCCTGAAAAAATACTTTTAAATTCATAATTTACACCCTCAAGAACCCCCTGTATCAGTTTGAGAGAAAATCGAAAAATGTAAAATTTTTAAGACACCATATTGAATCTGTCAGATTGAATTTCTCAAAAAATATTTCAAATTCATAATTAACACTAACAAAAATACCCCAATACTGAGTTTAGACAAAATCGGGAGATGTAGAATCTTTAATCCGCCATCTTGGATCCGCCATATTTAATTTTATTTTAAATAATTTCAGATTCGTAATGCGCGATCCCAAAAACTCCCCCATATCAATTTTGAAAATAATCGAACAAAATTAATTTTTTATCCGCCATATTGAATTTTTTAAAAATAATTTCAGATTCCCCCATACCCATTTTGAAGAAAATCGGAAAAAATAGATTTTTTCGTCTGCCATATTAGATCCGCCATATCGAATTTTTTAAAAATAATTTTAGATTAGTTATGTGCAACTCTGAAAACTCCCTCGTACCAATTTTTTATAAAATATTGGATCCGCCATTTCCAATTTTTTTTAAATATTTAGGATTCATTATGTGTGACCCCAATAACTCCCCCATACCAATTTTGGAGAAAATCAAAAATTAAATTTTTTGTCCACCATATTGGATCCGCCATATCGAATTTTTTAAAAATAATTTCAGATTCGTTGTGTACAACCCCAAAAATTCTTCCATTCCAATTTTGGAGAAAATCGGAAAAAATTAATTTTTTTGGCCGCCATATTGTCAGCGCCATCTTTGATATTACTGCACCAATGTCGTCCAAAAAAATATGAGACTACCGCAACAACTTCCTAAACATAACGTAAAAAGTTTCATTCAAATCGGTGCAGCCGTTCCGGAGTAATCGGTGTACATACATAAAGAAAAACATACATACCCGACGAATTTGGAAACTCCTTCTTTTAGAAGTCGATTAAAAAATATTATAGAACAGTATAGGTCCGAGAAGACGAAAGAAACACCAATTGAGATGAAAAGTTACGATTCCATTTTTCATCGCCCAAGAAGATTACCTTTTAATGAGAGAGACATTGTAGACAAACAAGTTGAAGAGTGGATAGATTGTGACATAATAGAGCCATGCAGTTCGGAATTTTAAAGTCAAGTAGTAGTGACCAAAAAAAAACGTTTTCCACAGAGTATGCATAGGCTTTAAAAAAATTAATAAACAGGTCTTAAAAGATGACTTTCCGTTGCCGTTAACAGAATCAGCTCTACCAATTACAAGATACACTCAGTTTTTTCACGGTAGATCTCAAAAATGTTTTTTTTTCATGTTAATGTTACAAAGAAAAGTAGCAACTATAACTCATTCGTTACACATAAAGGACAATATCAATTTTTGAAAGTATCGTTCGGAATGTACAACTCTCCAGCTGTTTTCCAGAGATTCATAAATCATACATTTTGAGATTTCATTAATGAAGGTAGCGTACTTCCTTACATGGATGACCTGATTATTACAGCTACAAATGAAGACGAAGCAATAAAATTTTTATAAAAAAATTGAACCGACTTCTAAAAGCGCGCTAAAAAGGGAAAAATAACTAGAAATTTTTATATGAAATTGAAATTTTTGAAGTCGGCGTGAAACTAATACCTGACAAAATGTGATTCGCATAAACAGATTAAAAATACTTTATTTGTAATTGCTTTCTTACTATAATTTATACATATTAGTAGTTATTTATTTCATTTAAAAACAATTTGGCGCCGACTTCAAAAATTTCAATTTCATATAAAAATTTCTAGTTATTTTTCCCTTTTTAGCGCGCTTTTAGAAGTCGGTTCAATTTTTTTATAAAAATTTCATTTTTCGATTTTTAGTTTTCAATTCTTTATGATATTCATAAATTATTTGAACTACGTACTAATCGAGATTAATATACCCCGCAATAACTCCAAGGTGGCAAAAAAGTATCCATTTTATCCAGAATTGTAATTCACCCTAAAATGAACCACTAAAAATTCTTTGATTCTTAGAGTTCTTCAAATACCAATAAAATTGTGTCAAACAAATATTTAGTCTGTCATAGTAAATCTACTATCTTAATTTTCAAATTAATTTGAGATTGGCAATATAGGCCCCGAAACCTTCCAATATCGATATTAAAAGAATTTGAGACGTAAATTTCTTAGCCCGATATATTTTACATTGCGTATGGAGTTTGTACACGCCCCAAGAACTCCGCAATATCAATTTTAGATGAAACCGGAAATTGTAAAATTTTTAGTCCCTCATATTGTATCTTATCAACCTAATAGTTGTAAAAAATTCACTTCATATTCGTAATACACCACCCCCTAACATCCTAATACTAAATTTGAAAAAATGTGAATACGGTAAAATTTTCAACTCACCATATTGGATCCGCCATATTGAATTTCAAAAAAATAATTTTAACGTCTTAATCTAATCTAAATCTAAACCCTTCAAAGCCCTTAGTTCTAATTTTAGATGAAATCCAGAAATTTAAAATTTCTAAACGGTCATATTGCATCTGACGTATTAGATTTTCTTTAAATAATTTTATATTCGCTATTTACATCCTCAAAAACAATTCAATTCCACATTTGAACAAGATCGAAAAATGGAAAATTTTTAGTCAGCCATATTGCATTCACCATATTGAATCCTGAAAAAATACTATTAAATTCATAATTTACACCCTCAAGAACCTTCTCTATCAGTTTTGGAGAAAGTTGAAGAATATAAAATTTTTAGAACACCATATTGAATCCGCCAAAAAATAGTTTAATTTCGTAATTAACACTAACAAAAATCCCTCCATACTGACTTTAGACAAAATCGAGAGATGAAGAATTTTTAATTCGCAATCTTAGATCCGTCATATTTAATTTTTTTAAAATAATATCAGATTCGTAATGTGCTATCCCAAAAACTCCCTCATATCAATTTTGAAAAAAATTGTACAAAATTAATTTTTTATCCATCATATTGGATACGCTATATTGAATTTTTAAAAAATAATTTTAGATTCGTCATGTGCGACCCCGAAAACTCTCCCGTACCAATTTTGGTGAAAATCGGACAAAATTGATTTTTTTCCGCCATATTGAATTTTTTAAAAATAATTTCAGATTCGTTATGTGCGACCTCAAAAACTCTGCCATACCAATTTTGGAGAAAATCGGACAAAATTGATTTTTCCGTCCGCCATATTGAATTTTTTCAAAATAATTTCAGATTCGTCATGTGCTACCCCGAAAACTTCCCTTTACTAATTTTGGAGAAAATCGGATAAAATCTATTTTTTTGTCCGCCATATTGGATCCGCCATATTGAATTTTTTTAAAAATGTTTTGAATTCGTAATGTGCGACCTCAAAAACTCCCCTATACCAATTTTGGAGAAAATCGGACAAAATAAAAAAAATTTGTCCGCCATATTGGATCCGCCATTTTGAATTTTTTTAAAATAATTTCAGATTCATTGGATACAACTCCGAAAATTCCCCCATACCAATTTCGGAGAAAATCGGACAAAATTAATTTTTTTGGCCGCCATATTGTCGGCGCCATCTTGGATTTTACTGCACCAATTTCCTCCAAAAAAATATGGGACCACCGCAGCAACTTCCTGAACATAATGTAAAAAATTTCATTCAAATCGGTGCAGCCGTTCCGGAAAAATCGGTGTACATACATAAAATATATATATATATATATATATATATATATATATATATATATATATATATATATATATATATATATATATATATACGCGACGAATTGAGAACCTCCTTCTTTTAGAAGTCGGTTAATAAATAGATTAAGAATGGTCCCACAGATAGCCAAAGAGTATGGTCTTGAAATCAATTTTAAGAAATGCCAATTCTTAAAAGGACGTGTTAATATTTCCATCCAAATGAAAAACAGGGGCAGTTAAGAAATTTCCAAAGCCTAATACAAAGAAGGAAGTAAAAAGTTTTTTGGGTCTGACAGGTTATTTCAGGAAATTTATACCATTCCATTTAATACAAGCAAAAGCTTTGACAAATATATTAAAGAAAGACGTTAAGTTTAAATTTGAGAAACAAGAACTACATGTTTTCAATGAATTGAAAAGAATTCTGTCCTAAACATCTATAAAAGAGACGCACCGACTGAGTTAAATACAGACGCTAGCCAAGATGGTTATGGAGCAATTTACTGCCAAAATCTATAGACGACAATGCACTGCATCCGGTTTTTTTATATATTCAAGACATAAGTTAGAAATTTTAGCCGTGATAGACGCTCTTAAGAAATTCAAAGTTTATCTACTAGGAATTCCCTTTAAAATTGTATCCGATTGTTTTGCTTTTCAGAAAATCATAGGTAAGAAAGCTTTGACAACTAGAGTTGCCAGATGGGGGTTATTGTTTAAAGAATTTGATTACGTAATACAACATCGCATTGGAATCAAAATGAGACATGTCGATACATTAAACCGACATCCTGTTAAGCAAGTCACTGGTGAAGATACCTGTCACACCAAGATTAAAAAAGTATAAGAAAATGACGAAGAAATCAAAGCAGGAAAGAAAACCCGTATGAAGATTATTTCATTCAAGATGACATTTTATATAAATATTCGGATGGATTTGAAATCTTAATGGTTTCGACAACAATGCAAACAACACCATTTAAATTATTAACAGGAGTAGTTATGAAAAATAAATACGATCTATAGATAAAAAATTTGATAAACGAGAAAATACAAAAAGGCCTTGAAGAAGATAGAGAAAACTTAAGGGAAACAGCGAAAGAATAGATATTCAAAATCCAAGATGAAAATAAAAGAACCTACAACCTAAGACGACGCCGTCCATAAAAGTACAGAGTAAGTGATCTAGTAGCTATTAAACCTAACCAATTCGGTCCTGGTGTAAAGTTAAAACCAAAATATCTTGATCCTTACAATAATAAATAAAAAAATGCCCTAAATAGAGGGCGAAATGTCAATTGTTGAATTTTTTGTTATATAAAGAACCTAAACCCAAGAAAAGATAAAATAAAGAAATAGGATATAATCTATGATTCAAGAATCTGAAAGAGAGAGAGAGAGAGAGTTATTCACTCTATACGGCACGGAATATTGCGGCCAAAATACGTGACTTCCAAAAAGTTTTACTTTTGAGATATATGAGAGTCTAACATAGTTCTTTTTAAAATTATTTTCATATTATACAAGGTGTCCCAAAAGCTCTAGAAGCATCAAAGTTTTGTTTTTTTAAACAGCATCCCTTATATATTATTGCATTTTTGGATTCTTCGATCAAAATGAGTGCCTATTTTAATAAGGTTTATAGTACCATAACCTTAAGGGTTTTTAAATAATTTGAATTTTGACAAAATCTAACCTAATTTTCAGTATCTCAGTTATGTACTTGAAATTGACAGTGAAGTGTAACAATAAATCATATTTTATATCCCAGTTATAATAAACTTGCTATATTATAGAGAGTGTCCAAAAATTAACACTAATTAAATAAGAACTTTAAGTGACTATAACTTGATTAATTTAAATAGAATGCTATAATTTTTAACTTACCAGAAAATGTACCTTTTAAATACCTATCGAATGGTACAAGAGGGTTCTATAACTAAGTCTTCGCGTTTTCACAAAATACATCAAATAATTGTTTTCTGCACCATTTTGTGTTTTTGAATAGATGTTCAAATGTATCTAGTTGCCTATGGCATTTGGAAATGACAGGTAATTTACAAGTATAAGAATAATAATCAGGAATATTTTTACAAATGTTCAGAAACTCGGAGCGCGATCTATAGTCATCCAACAGACTATAATAGCAATAATGGTAATAACATATTGACGATAGCACAAAACAGAAGCAAAATATTTATAGCAGATGTTCGAAATGTCGACCATCCATTTCCAAACACAATATTCTTTTTCGAAACCACTGCTAACTCTGGATAACATTTGCGGGGTTACAGGTTGAAAAACATCTCTTATGCGTATTTTCATATCTTGTGGTGTTGTCGGGGGCGCATTGTAGACAATTATTTTTATGTACCCCATAAAAAGAAATCTGGTGGAGTTAAGTCCGGCGATCTCGGGGGACAATTTTAAAACCCGTCTCTCCTAATCCACCTATTTCGAAAGTTGACATTTAAAAATTGCCGAACCTTGCGATGATAATGAGTCGGAGCTCCATCCAGTTGAAGCCACAGAGTTGTTCTAATATTTAAAAGGACATCTTCTAATAACACTAGAAGTTGGTGTAAAGGAAAATCGCGAAACATCAAACCATTTGAAGGTCCTTCAAAAAAGTAGGGTCCAATTAAGTATGGACCCAGTATTCCTCCCCACACATTAATCCACCACCTATTTTGATTTCTCATAACTCTGTCTTCATGCGGAATTGAATCAGAATAGTAATGGAAGTTGTGTCTATTCACGAAACCATTATTATGAAAAGTATATTTATTACTAAACAACACATTATGAAAAAAGTGTTCATTTTCTGCCACTTTATCTAACGTCCACAAGCAGAATTCAGTTGGGTTGTCAAAATCATTTCCGTGAAGCTCTTGGTAAAGCTGGATTTTATAAGGATGAAATCTGTATTTGTTAAAAATCCTTGAAACACTTGCTTGGCTAATGTTAGTAGTTTCGGATATATGGTTCTGACTAATATTGGGATTTTCGATCACTGAACCAAGTACAGTAAAAACATTTTCTTCATTTTCAATAACAGGTTTTCTTATAACAGGTTTTTTATAACTGACACTTCCACTTTCCTAAAACTGGTTTAATAATCGCACAAAAACGGCTGGTTTAGGATGGTTTCTTTCAGGAAACCTTTGAGCATAGACTCGAGAAGGCAACAAACAATTTTAATGACATTCTCCAAGGATAAAAATCATACCAATACATTCTTCTTTTGGATAAAGCTTTATTTTGACAAAGCAATAACACAATAATATTCAAATAATTCAATTCAATAAATAAAGTTTCAGGGTTACAACAAATAATACCGCTATTATAGCAAAACGCTTTGCAGACTAAACTGATAGATTAAATGAATTATCTGACATTTCTAAATGCCATAGGCAACTAGATACATTAGAACATCTATTCAAAAAACACAAAATGGTGCAAAAACGATTATTTAGCATATTCTGTGAAAATATACATTATATATATATATATTGTTGTAGAATTCTATCTACAAGATCCTAAAAAAAAATCATAAAAATAAAATAAACATCTAAAAACGGTTGAAATTCCGAGAAATAACTGGACGTTGCCGGCGGTAACGGCGCATAGACACCGACACAGACGGCGGCGCAGACAAAGCTTTGGCGGACCGCGCTAAACGCTAATCGGTTCCTTTCGGAAGACCCGGCGGAGTGCCGAGAAGTTATAAATAGCACCCGATGCCGCGATTCGTGAGCAGAATCTGGTCGTCTTTTGAAGAGCACAGATATCTAAAAAAAAATATTTTTTTTACACACGCGCACACGAGTATCTAAGTCTTTTGAAGCATTTACTCAGGCGAAACGTGAGATTCTCTGCCGTTGCTGATTAGTCTGGCACTTGCACCACGTCAGAGAAAGGCACGGGGAATCTTCAATAGGTGGGCCACTCGTCGGTAATCTCGCAAGAGATTATTGTCAGTTTCCCTTCCAGAAGAAAAAATTAAACGGTTCAACACGCGAGTAGGGAGTTTTAAATTTCCTAGAGGTTTTCCTGGAGCGCCCCTTTCGGCATCAAGAGGATCACTAAGCTGTTTACGCTAGTGCAACGAGGGAGGCCGCTCTGCTTACGACGGCTTAAGAAGAGAGGTTCTTGGTTGTCTTAGTAAGACGATCAAGAATTCGATTCAAGAAAGAAGATAAGAAGATTGCGGTACTAGAAAGGCCAGGAAACCTTGTCTGTTAGGCGGAAATTCGTTAGAGGCGAACTCTAGTAGCTGATATCAGTTCAGTGCTAGGGGAGGAACCTCAAAGTAAAATCTCCAGTTAAATAAAAACCGTGAAACGCGAATTTTAGTAAAATTCTAGCGCCGTCGGAAAAAAATAAGCTTTTCTAAAAAAAAACCTTTCCACGTCGATTTTTTTTATTCTTGCGGAAACTATTTGAAATTCATATATAGAGTATTCACACGGCTACTTTTACGACCATAATAATTTGCGTAAAGGAAACCTGATAGCGACACACCCGATTTAGACATTCCCGATTGCGACTTAAAGAATTTTCTATTAAGAGGAAATTAGTGATAACCCGATAGTGACATCGTTAACCGATCTAAGAACACTAAACGTGCCTTAGTTTGCGCTTAACACCAAAAGAAGATTTTTTGAGAAAATTGAATTTTCGAAAATTTATTAAGAGTCCCAACACTACATTTAATTTCGACATAAAACTTAAGAGCCCCAGTCAAAAAATTTTCTACTGCGAAAAGTCCTATAAGAGCTCACGTCTAATAAAAAACAAAGTAAATATTGGCCAAGTTCTCGTCCAACCCAAATTCCATATACTTAATTTTTCTTATATATTAAGTATATTAAAGCCCAGCCCTCCGTGATTTTTGTATTTTTTATACAAAACATTCTAATTAAGAGGAAAAACAAGTTTATTTAAAAAATGTCCAATCCCTTCTCTCACAGTTCCTTCCGGTCTGATGAGGCGGGTGGCATTTCAGGCTATCCGGGTGGTTTTGGTGGGACCTCCGCGGCCCCTCGTGGGGTCGCGCCAGACCTAACAAGATTCCATACTCGTAATGAATCTGACATGACCCAAATAAATCAAAATGCTGAATTATATCCCAACACTTTAATTTCTCCAATGGAACAATTTTTAAATGATATCCAAGCTTCACGTCAAGGTGGGGACCACTTAATGCAGGGACAAACGCATACCACAAACGACAAAAATCCTGATACGCAAGTCATTCACAGCTCGTATACGTCGTTCGCGTTCGATCGAAACGTACCTCGTGGCGTTCTCGCGGAAAATCCGATCTCCACTATTAATTTTCCAAAAACGACGGACGTGCATATACGACAATATATATATATATATATATATATATATATATATATATATATATATATATATACGTATACATATATATATATATATATATATATATATATATATAAGTTTTTGATTATGAAAATATCAAATAAAACAGGGACATAAATAATTAATTTATGTATTTATGTGGTAAGTGCAGATGGTAGAATAGATATTAGTTAATAGTATGTAAGAATTTATACTTGAATCATGTTTTAAAAGAACATAAAATGCCTATAATTGTGGAATAACATGATAAAATTTATAAAAATTAATGTGAAAGGTTGGACATTAGTGCAGATAAAGTAAGAATTATAAACATATTGCACTATGAAAGACATGAGTCTTATAAACTAATAAATAAGCGATATTTTGAATAAGTTATGAAGTGTTATTGACCAGAAATAGTGACTAAAAAAGGAATTTTAAAACAATATCGTGAAATCCACAAAAATGAGAATCTTAATCACCCATTTTATAAATAATGCGGGTAAAGATAATATTAGTGAGAATAAGCGTCAAATAATAACCATTTAGTGAAATATATACACTATTCATCAATAGTTATTTATAATGTATTAGTTTCCACTTATTACAACAACAGTATTTATTAAAACTTTGTTAAAAATATTGTAAATGTGTAAGAATAGTATTTATGTTTAAGTTAATTTTAATAAGAAACTGGAATAAAATAGTACCTAATTGTAGGCAAAACCTTGTTAAATATGATTATAATATTAATAAAACAAAAATTATCAATTTCAGAAAGTTGCAATTTAAATTTAAATGTATATGTAAAATTTTGTTAGATATAATCAAAATTTTATTTGCCAGTTTTATGTAATAACCAAAAGTAAAGTTTAGATATATCAAAATGTCAGGAAAAGTCCAAAATTTACATAAATCATAATTGTTGTCATCAAATAAAATATTTATTTCATAATATCAATAAAATATCAAAATTTTATCATAAATTGACAATTAGGAATCTATTCTGATTTTGTGTTTCAAAGTTTAAAATCTCATCTAGTTGCCAGTTCGCGTCAGATGGCTGACCAATCAGAAAAAAATTAAAACAAAAATTTATACTGCGTCACCAGTTACTTTATAAGCCAAAATTAATTTTTTTTAAAAAAGAGAGTACAGGTCCATCAGTTGTACAATAAACATCGTTAGCTTGGTTCATAAAAAAGTAACATAACCTCAATATTTTCAGTGGTTATTTTAAAAAGTAAAAGAAGGAGTGGATATTAATCGGTTGTAGTGTTAAAATCGCTAGTCTTTTTCTATTAACAGGACCATAACCTAAAAATTTTTCATTTGTTATTTTATAAAAAAAAAATGAAGGAAGACAGTGCAGATTAATCTGTGGTAAAGATAGCATTGCTGGTCTCATTCATTAATTTAAAAAAAAAAAAGGATGAAACATATAGCTTGGATATAAAAATATCAATTTTAAAGGGAGTAAAAGAAGTTTAATAAATTAGTAAATAAATTATATCAACAAGAAAGTAGCTGTGAAAAATATTTAAATAGTTGGCAAAAGAGAATGGATTTGTAAGTTTTTTTTCTTTATAAAAGAAGGAGGAAGGAGGAAATCTAAAACGTGGATATAAAAAAATTTCTGGAAATTTAAAAGGTATTTATTTAATGTGTAAGATATAGAAATTATTGACTTCTCTGCAAATAGTTTGATAAAATAGATATATACTAACCTTATTATGAATAGTTCTAGTTAATAATAAGATAAATTGTAAAATTTGCACTGTAACAAGATCACTTTTAATAATAACGGCACACACTCAATTATTTTTAAATTGTTTAAAATAAAATCACATATATTAACACACTAATCATTTTTAACCGTTCAGACATTTATACAATATTGTCAGTTTTAATAATTCTAAATCCTAAAAAAAGAATACAGTGCATATTGAGTCATATTGATAATGTAATTAGGTATAGATAAGGTGCTTTATAAATTGTACATAAAAACTGCACCCACTGACATGATCGTATTATTTTAAATAAAGTTTGTATTTGTGTTTTTGAATCATTGGTTTGACTTTTTCTAATAGTAAAATATTTTCATCTGAACTCACCTGAGAAAGAGAAAATTGACATCAATGTTTTAAACTTCAAATCACTAAAAACGGGGTACATTCAGAAATACAGTATATGTGTAATTGAGTAATTTTTAATTTTTATTGAAAATACATACATATATATATATATATATATATATATATATATATATATATATATATATATATATATATATACAGTGCCTTCATTTCAAAACGAACCATCCTTAATAACTTTCTTAAATAGAAAAATTAAAAAAAAAAGAAAAAACACGTCAATTTAGATATACAGGGGGAAGTTTAATTTTGCATTTGTTAAAAGTCTGTCAATCACCTCCTCACCTCCAGCTAACCTCACTTTGATATGTCAAATGGGAACCCCCACCTTGTGACACATCATTGTAAGCAGCATAAAATTGTCTATCCAACCGTATAAAAAAAATTAAATCGGTTGACGTACAAGCGAACAGTGTGCAAAAATGTCTTGTAATAATGCATAATATATCGGCCTTGAACTTTAGTATGTCAAATGATTACCCTATAGTGTGATACATCATTTTAAAGGGCATACCAGCTCCTAGTAATAATAGACACCTTATCACATTAAACTTTATTATGTCAAATGGCTACTTCATAGAGTAAAATATTATTTTAAATTTAAAATAAATATTTTTTTAAAATAATAAACAGTTAAAATATTTGCGAGAAAAAAACTAAGCCTGTTTTAAAATTCATCGCAAAATTCATTGCAGTCTAATCAATCTAGTGTATTTATTTCAATGATATTTTTTGCGGTACCTGATAGGTACAAGAAATCACTGCAATAAATAAAATTTTTAAGATCTTTAAACACCAGTTGTTTATTATTGTTAAAATTGTCATTGTGACGCCTAGTTGAAACGTGAATATAAATGGTGTATACGCTAGCCGAAAGAATAGAAATAATTTTTCTCTATGGAGCTGAAGATCGGTGCGCTCGTAGAACCGCCAGAGCATTTAACGAGAGGCATCAAGACAAAAACGTGGGCCATAAATATGTACTCGAATTGGTACGAAAGTTTGAAGAAACGGGATCCGTTTGTAATAAAAAATCTATTGAGAAAAGGGTTGTAGATGAAGCATGCCAAATCGAGGTACTAGGACAGTTTGCAATAGATCCAACTTTATCCATCTCAAAGGTCGCAGATTTAACCAACATTTCTGCTGGCTCTGTGCATAAAGTTTTAAAACAAAATAAGTTTTTTCCCTACAAAATGCAAATTCTTCAAGAACTCGGAGAAGACGATTTTGATAGGAGAATTCAATTTTGCGAATTAATGTGCCAACGAATTGACGAGGACCCCCATTTACCTAAGAATATCTGCTTTAGTGATGAATCAACTTTTTTTCTAAATGGACTGGTTAACAGACATAACTGCAGATACTGGGATAATGAAAATCCGCACCTTTTCCGAGAAGGGCATACTCAATATCCCGAAAAAATTAACGTGTGGGCAGGAATTTATGGCAATGAAATCATCGGGCCATTTTTTTTGGAAGATAATTTAACTGAGCAAATTTATTTAAACCTTTTAGAAAACACAATATACCCTGCCATTGTGCAATCTTTAGAAAATCAAGTGGATGAAAATGCTGTTATGGTACTAAATGAAAATAATTTGCATTTCCAGCAAGTTGGAGCTCCCCCGCACTACGCTTTGGCAATTCGAGAGTGGCTTGATGAACATTTTCCAGGGACGTGGAATGGCAGACGTGGTGCAATTGAATGGCCAGCACGGTCTCTAGACCTAACCCCTCTAGACTTTTTTCTTTGGGGGTATTTAAAAAGCAAGGTTTATAAAACCCCACCTGAAAATATTGACGATTTAAAAGATCGAATTGTTCGGGAATGTAGAGGAATTAGCAGAGAAACCCTTGCCAATGTTCGTGAGGAATTTCAAAATAGGCTTTTTTATTGTCTCGCTAATAACGGCGCACATTTTGAACATTTAATAAAATAATTTTCTTCAACTGAATAAAACTGAATAAACTGCTTATATTTAACACACATTTTTGCATCCTAATTGCCTATAACGTCTATTAACTTAATTTTTTTTGACATCGTTGGATAGCAGATCGTACGTCCTTTAAAATGATGTATCACACTATAGGGTAATCATTTGACATACCAAAGTTCGAGGCCGATATATTATGCATTATTACAAGACATTTTTGCACACTATTCGCTTGTACGTCAACCGATTTAATTTTTTTTATACGGTTGGATAGACAATTTTATGCTGCTTACAATGATGTGTCACAAGGTGGGGGTTCCTATTTGACATATCAAAGTGAGGTTAGCTGGAGGTGAGGAGGTGATTGACAGACTTTTAACAAATGCAAAATTAAACTTCCCCCTGTATATCTAAATTGACGTGTTTTTTCTTTTTTTTAAATTTTTCTATTTAACAAAGTTATTAAGGATGGTTCGTTTTGAAATGAAGGCACTGTATATATATATATATATATATATATATATATATATATATATATATATATATATATATATATGATTCAGTATTAATCGAAATTGAAAAGAACGGCACTCTGAACAAGAGAGACGATGCACTGAATCTGCCCTCTACTTGGAAAACTCTCTTCAAGCGGGACCATGGTACCGACACGCGTGCCACGCTTAAACTGACACCAACGGTGGCGCTCGAGATGGAGGCGGAGCCAGCGCCAACGCCAACCAACCGCTACTATCTGCGACCGCGTATAAAGCACGCTACACGCTGACTTTTCTTTCAGTTGATCTACAGCCACCAAGCACAGAAGATGCCAAATGGGATTTTGGCGAAACGTCTGCAAATTTCTACAGGAAACCAAACCAACGAACGGATGTATTCCCGGATTAATACTGAATCACATGTTCCCATCCGTGAAACACTACGCAACAACATATATATATATATATATATATATATATATATATATATATATATATATATATATATATATATATATAAAGCAGCCTTTAGCGACCACAAATACATTTCAAGATTAACTGCGTTTAGGTGAAGTAAAATGTAAATTGTTAGTACCACGTGACGAAATAAAACGTAAATCAATACTCCAATATATTTTATTAATTATGTTAATACATTGGTATTCTTCTTTTTTAAACATGGGGTTAGCTACATGAAACAGAAAAATCCTGTTACATTTTTATTTAAACAGTTAAGACATCGGAGCTATCAACTACGACTACAGATATTTAGATTGCTGGATATGTATGCAATTACTTAAAAAAAGCATATTAAATTGTAACAATTAAAAACTTGATATGCACTTCTTATTGTTATTGTTTGATAAAAAAGTAAGATACAGAAAAATATTGGAAATCTAGAACCTAATCGACTAATTCCAAGAAATAGAAACTTATCACAGACATCCTCAAAAGGAAACTGAAACCTAATTTTGCTTAAAATGCCATATTATGGGTTTTTTGCTATTCTTTTGAACTTATTTTCCGTAGATGGAAGTATAATGAATTTTTTAAAAGATATTTGATTTGCATAATATTGAATTCTATAATGTCCTAGTTTAATCAGTTGAAACGTTTACACGATTATATTAATCGTAATACATAAGATATTCATCTGAATGGCATGCAAATATCTATTTTTGTTAAATATTCATTGAATGATTAGTTACGATAAGTATAATGCCGAAAAATGCAGTGGATACTAAAAATATTTTACCATTAATTGCAAAAATATATATTGGACAATAAATGAATCAGATGTAACACGTAGTTAATATTTTATTGTCGAAGGAGCTGAAATATTTGTTGTAAAATATATAACCAAATAATATGGCTTTTAAATAAAAAATAGATTTCTGATTCGGATAAATTTTACTCTACAATCATGTTATTACAAAAGGACTTTACTGTTATCTTGTATTTTTAAGGAAAGTAAAGCAGCTGAGAAGGAGAGCGATATAGTAATAACTGCAGGGAAAATTAAAGCTGTGCGAACCAGCATATTGTAGACTGGAATAGCACAAAGTGATGAGATGTGGAATAAGCTGCGCATCATTCCATGAGCAGTACATCTAAAACAAAATGAAGAATATATTTTCGTGTATTTTCATTTTACTGAGAACATACAGAATTTCTGGAGTAAATAATATAATTAAACATATATTATAAAGTAAATCAGAAAAGTTTTGCTGAATTCATTTAAAAAAATAAATACATTTCGTTTCAACTCAGTATCTCATAAATATTAAAAAAATAACTCGCAATACATAGCAGTTATTTTGTTTGTTGCTTGTGAAAAACAAAAATTTGTAAATGCAGATATTCTTATTATTTTTGGAAGCAGGTCGTCCCTAATGAACAGTTATGGGTCAATTGAACACCTAAGCTGGGTCTCGGGGAGTGTCTAATTTTCCTCTCTCAGCAGTTGGGAAGCTAAGGGCTAATCATTTCTCGCATTTTTTAACTAGTTCTATAAGTTCTACGATGAGAGTTCTCCAAGACTGACCTCAATCTGTTAGGGATAAAAGCCAAGGCCAGAATCGAATGGAGTGATAGTTGATGATGCCACAATGAAAATATATTTTGACGGAAATTATGATGTCAGAGACGATCATCTGCAGTGTTATGAAGGCAATAGCCGGCATGCATCAGCAATAGTGTGAAGGGTGTAATATATATTCTAGTACCGAATAATTTCCACACATAACTTGTCCAATTATAAGTTCTATCTCCATAGAAAAGGCTATGCAAGAAATAACCTAAGACAGAAATTTTGCATTCTAAAAGCAACGGCAAATCAATACTCCACTTTTGTTGCCTCAAAGGCTTCCTAGTTCATAGAAGACTTTACATCCTAAACTGATTTGATGTTTTTAACCGTCCGAAATGTGAGTAAAGATCTACCTAAAGTAGATCTAGTAAATAACTTCCGAAAGGAAATCTATTAGAAACAACAGCTGCTCGATCAGGACACTCTAACTGTGGAAAGTCGTCTGCAGAGAACAAGTTGCAATGACTTACTGTGTAAAATAATATTAAACGGGATGAATTTCGGCGCACCACTTAGACCTTTAGTGAACAGACAGGTTGCTAAAATTACGACTTTTTTAAAAAATAATATTTAAGATTTTAGTAAAGTAGTTACCTTTCTGCGACTAAATTTAAATTTTAAATTTTTAAAAGTTTAACGCTATTTTATATATTCGGTAGTTTCATCTTTTTAACCGAAATTTAAGAATTTTAAAATAAAATTTAACTTTACTAACCTTAAGTGACATGGATATGCCTCCAGTACAATCAAAGTTATGACATTCAAAACACCCATTAACAGGATCCTAAGAAGTGCTCCTATTTTCATGAAAATCTCAATATCATATCCAAATATATGAAATAGTAATATTCCTCCTCCAGCTTGACTAACAAATAGCCAAAGAGCCACTGCTATTTTATTTCTTGGTAAAAAATCCGTGGACAATCCTACCAGCAATAATGCTGGAATCATTGCCCCTGCCCTAAAAATATAATGAAATGATAATTCTGATTGCAAGAATTATATTAATTTTTGAATTTGCAGTATTATAAACACAATATTGTCGAGACAAAATATGAACTTTCGTTTCAAGCCTTATGAATTAAAATAGTACAATAAATCCAAGCTCCTACTCCCTAAAATATACATAATTTTCCAAATATTTTTTTATGTTTAATGATGAAATGTTATCCTTTACATAAGTTAAACTGGATTGAGCCAATTCATCCTTATTGATGAAATTGGATTAGAGATCAGCGTCTTTTAAAATTATAATTACCAACCTACTCAACGAGCTATTCAAATATCAATTTAAAAGTAAAAGCAGGTGCTAGTCGGAAAAGTAAATTTCCCAACTTACTAATTACTACTTTTCACTGCTGCTTATCGTTTAGTGGTCGATTAAATTAAAAATGAAAAATTATGTTAAAAAATTCCATTTGTGGGTGTGTCAAACATTGATTCATGGTTCTGTCAAAAAACGAACCCTTAGAAAATGTAGAGTACATATCATTCTTTTACTTCGGAAATAATGCATTTTTGAACTTTTTCGGTAAATATACCCTTAAGAAAAGATTTTGACGAAACAAATAAAAGTTTCAAATTATAGCATATGTATTTTTAGATTAATGTTATATAGTTATTATGTATTATATATTTATAATTTTGTCTGGTAGAGGCATAGTATTTTAAAAATTATTTAAACTACGACATAAGTTCCATTCAAAGAAGATGGATGAGGTAAATGGAAGGAGAATACCGTTAAATAAACTTAGTAAGAAGGTAAAGGTTTACTTCCCTAAAACCGTATTTGCGCAGCAAATCAATAACCAGGACGGGATTTTTGAACGATTTAAAATAATTGCAGTATACATAATCGCTTTGAAGCAAACATTTATTCTCAAAATTATACCAAGGATTTATCCGTACTATTTTTCTTTTGGATGATAGTACATTATGAGTAAGGAAGGCTACTTTTACACTCAAAAATAAATAATTTTTGATGAAAAAGATAAAAATGGAAAAACATTCCAGCTAAGCAAAAAAGTTAAAAACAACACACTTGCGTAACTAATTTATGTGTACACACGTACAAAGCTACTTTGAGGATGAAAAATACACCATAACTTTGAAGAAGCTCACTATGTAGAGCGAAACGTCAGAAAAATTGTTGTTCTTTAATTTTCAAATAAGACAACCTAAACCCAAAAAAATATTACAGAAATATATAAATATATATATATATATATATATATATATATATATATATATATATATATATATATATATATATATATATATATAAATATGCAATACTGAACTTCAACTATGGAATTCATGGTTAGTTTGGTTGCCGATGCCGAAATAATGAGACCTCTATCCTTAGAGTAGCAAGTTCGTGTATCGAGTTTTGATATATTTCTTTTTTAATTTACCGTCGCGCCACCACATGGCGATTTTATACAACATTTGTTGATTTGTGTTATTCTTATGTTATTGAGTGAACCATCGAGATGTCGCCACTGTGTGTTATTTACTATTTTTCAACTGTGAAGTCTGTTTATATGACACAGATATGAGATGATGGTTTGTATCCAATGCAATGGCCTGACGAGTCCCATACTAGGACGAAACAGCGGTGTCGTCATTTTTCGGACCCGAGTTTTTCCATGTTCTTTGGAGATCTCCGCACTTTTTAGCATGAGAGTAACAGTCTTAGTCCGCATAGCCGAGAATTTCTTATTTTATTATATATATATATATATATATATATATATATATATATATATATATATGTATGTATGTTCTCTTTTATAGCCTATCTAGAGATCAGTATGTTGGCGACTGATGGTAACTACGATGAATGGTGGGGAAATTCGGCGTTTAGGTATCGGTTTATGTAGGTGGGTTTTCTCTAGTTCGTGTAGTCGATGCTTAAGTCGTCTTTTTTGGTGATTAGAAAATCTAGGAAAAGTATCTGCTTGTTGACTTCGACTTCCAATGTGAACTGTATACGGTGATGAATGCTGTTTAGTTCCTCTGAAATTTTGTCTAAGTTGGATCTTCCGTGTGGCCATATGATGAAGATGTCATCCGCGTAACGTTTCCAAAGGGATCATTTTGTTTTGGCTTTTCTTAGAGCTTTTGTTTCGAAATATTTCATAAAAAGGTTTACGATGACTGGTGATAGCGAAGAACCCATAGGAGTAACATATGTTTGTCAATAGAAGTTACTTTATAGGAAAAATATGTGATGTAGGAACTCTTCGTTCATAGCTATCTGGTCTAGAGCTTCGTCAATTAGTATACTTGGATAAAGGGATCTGATGTGCAAACTAGCGAAAATGTCATTTTTTTGCAGTTTTAGCCTTTGAAGTAAACTGACCAGGTGATTCGAATTTTTCAGGTATAAGTCTGCATTTAAGTCTGCATTTTCGGTCGCCGGTTGCACATTTAAGACCAGGAATAACTGACAGTTATAGAAAACACACAGATGAAGACCAATAATAAGGTTGAAACTGTTCTGCCTGGTTGGTTTCCTTGCTTTCCTGGGTCTGGACGTCCTCTTGTGTTGGCGACTGATTGTAACTATGATGGATAGTGGTGATATTCGGCGTTCAGGGATCTTTTCTGGTAATTACAAGTTCAAGCAATGGTCGCTGCTTGTTGACTTAGACCTCCAACGTGACCTGTATGGGGTGATGAATACTGTTTAGATCCTCTAAAAATAGGTCTAGGTTGGATCTTCCGTGTGGCCATAAGATGAAGATGTCATGCATAACATTTCCAGAGGGATAGTTTTGTTTTGGTTTCCTCTTAGGGCTTTTGTTTCGAAATATTTCGTAAAAAGGTTTGCTTTTTATAGGAAAAATATATGTTTTAAACAGTGTTCGGAGAGGTCAATGATATGATGTGGGAACTCCTCGTTCATAGCTATCTAGTTCTTCTCCTAATTTGGCAATTCTAATAGTTTTTTTGTCGCTTTTCGAGGTATGTAGTTAGATGTCTTGGAGGATTTCAGTCATCTTAGTTTTTTATTCCTCTGTGTTCATGACTACAGTGGCGTTTCCTTTGTCTGCTGGCGAGATTGTTATTGTTGGTTAAATTAAAGGCAGAATACAGTTTTATTAATTATCTTTTAATTATTCAGACTAAAACATTAATAAACTAACGGAGAATTAAAAACAACTTGTATATTCTGACACCATTAAAAATCAGAGAGAGCGATAGTGACGACATCTATTAGCTCGCAACTCAAGTTTATATTATAACTGTAAATAGACAGCTAATCTAAGTTCTGAACGTAAAATCTAGATGTCGCAGCAAGTATGACTGGATTATAATAATGTAAAACCAACAGTATTTAAGAATATTTGGGGCTTTTATTTCTGAGGGTTTTATGTTTTAAAAATATTAGGTCTGGTAAAGGTCATTACAACAGTTTTTTTTGTAATATTGTAATGTTGACGGAAAAAAACATAAAGCATAGTTACCTAAAATAATTAATTCAATATCATATAATGATGCATTACATATTATTAATAAACTGACATAAAGTATGTGCAGATGGCTTGTATCATTGGTAATCATAATTAACACAAACAAAAAGAAAGTGATTAAGACGAATTTCGAAGTTTTTACTTCAATAAGCCCAAGAAAAATAATAATAATAGCTATAAAATTTGAAGACAACTAAAAACAACGATCAAATGGTGATGAAATCGCATTTGAGAAGCCTGTTCTAGCTTTACTTTACCATTCTGCAAATTTTCATATAAAATGTGCTCGTTATTCCTTAATATATGAATTCATATAAGCAATTTATGATATTTATTTTTTGCATTTTATTATGTGTTATGATAGAATTATTTAATTTACTTCTTTAATTATATAATATTGATAAGCTCTATAGATCTCAGTGTTTTTTATTTCCTTACTTACCATGCAAGAGTCTCCTCGTATAAGTCACATAAATAAATATTATAGTCAAAGTCCACCACACAGTTAGATATAAGTGAGAAAAAAGTATTGTTTACTAAATGACAGTTTATAAAATGGTGGTCTGTTAGATCGGTATCGATAAACCTAAAAAAATAATAATAAATAAGTATCACAAATTTATTCAAATTTATCTTTGAAGTTGATTGTTTTGTGATAAGCAGTGCATATGTGTGTGAGAGAGTAAATGTTCTATTTTTATTAATAAATATATAGAAATAAATATATGTAATCAAGGCCGTAATAGTACATAACATAACATACATACTTAATTAATACCTCATACTTTTGCAAACATGAATATATAAAATATTTTCAGATATTACAAAAAATTACTAAAAAAATTTGGCAGTAATAAGATTTTGTCAAAAATCTTCAGAATACTATAAAAATATTGTACTGGATCGCATAGTCAATAGACTTTCCTCAAACAACAATATAATGTTGTAACGAAGGACTAGGTGAGTTTTGATGGGTCGTAGAAATATTATTTTGATGAGTCCTTATATAAATATTAAATCGATGAGTTATCATTATTTCTTGTAATTTTTAGGTTTGCATTCTCTTATATTTTAGTACATTCTATAGATACATAAATAGGGATAGGATATAAGTAGTTGTTTTAGTTTGTATCTGAATGTAAAAGTGTTAAGTAGTTGTTAAAAAGTGAGAATTATCATTGGATTTCAAGAAAATTCTATTGAAAATTAGAAGAGATAAAGAAAAACGGCTGTCATTGTTGAATTTGTTATCAAATAAGAAGATTAATACAATTTTCGACAAAATTCTAGAACGTTCTATTCTGAAACCCAAAAAGATAGCGAAAACGGACTGAACCATCGGATTTATCATTAAAAAAGAAGCCTAGAGCCGAATTGTCTAAGACATTTTATTTGGAAATTAAAAGAGACAGTGAAAAACTAACTTCACCATAGAATTTGTCATCAGTAAAGAAGCTTATAAACGAATTTTCTACAAGTTCTAGAACATTTATAAACCAGAAAAGATAGCGAAAAACTGACTTCGCTATCAAATTTGTCATCATAAATAAGTTTATAACTAAATTTTCGACAAAGTTCTAAAATATTATATTTGAAAACTAGAAGAGATAAAGAAAACTGACTTCACTATCGAATTTATCATCAATAAAGATGCTTAGAACCGATTTTTCAACATAGTTCTAGAGGAGTCTATTTGAAAACTAAAAGAGATAACGAAAGAAGAATATTTTAGAAATTTATAGATAGTAAGCAGCAGAAATGGAACAAATAAATAAAGCATTGGCTGATTTTATGGAACTTATAGAACAATTAAGACTTAAAATAAAAGAAGTACGTTGTCAAAAAGAGGAAGAACGTCACCAAAAAAAGAAGAACGTTGCATTAAAGATGAAAATAAACTTTACAATGGATACAAGAGGTCATTGTACAAGAAAAGCAAAAATTCGATCAAATTGTACTAAAATAAACGCAAAAGTTTAAGAAAGAGATTAGCGAAGTGCGAGATGACATGGAGACGTACGCCAAGAAGTAAATAGTATTGAATCAATTGTGCAACAAGACTTAATTAGATATTACAGATTTTGAAATGAAGAACCTTCAGAAAAAAAGTCAATAAAATAAAGAAGCATAACCCCTCTGATAAAGTAATCACCACCGGACATAACATCAAATCCCCAACTTACTACGCACAGACATCTTATATACAAACGCCAACTTGAAGCTGCCGCTAGTATAAATAGCTGGATCTACGATGCGATGGCTACTGTATTATTAATTGCATTTCGTGGAACACCACAGGAGTTATTGCAGATAATTCCTACAACTCAATAAAGAGTACCGGAAAGAAGATTTAGGGATCAACATCGGCGCCAGTTATATCGCTCGCGGCTTAAGTAAAGATATCAGAGAACTGAAGAAATTTAGCATGAATATGAAACAGATGTCCGACACTTTGTTCATCTGGTTCACCCAGGAGCTATAAAAGAATTTCAAGAAAAGCTTCCGATAAAGTATTTTAGTGATGGAATCAAAGATCAAGAAATATAGCCTAAATTGCGTAAAAACGCCCTACTATTTTGCACCCGTCTTTATCTCTCGTATTTACTCATTTTAATCAAGGGAGTTGCAGGCGCCTCCGCCCGCACTGCGGAGCCTGCGGGAGTCATTATTTATGCCGCTGGCAAGTTTAGTCATTATACTGAAGCGATTTGAAAATAGAAGCAGCTTATAATATGCCAAGGCCAAAAATAAGAGCCGTTACTAAAGAGGAAAACAAGGATTCATAAAACCAAACAATAGATCGTTAAGAAACTAAACACAAAACGTGATACTTCACGTTATAGAAAAAACTAGATAGAGTGTCACAGATGTGGACGAACTGGACATATGAGAAGGGACTGTCGGATGTGATTAAGGTATCGTTCACCATCAAGAGATCATACAGAAGAGAACCAGGAAAACTACAATTGGTCAACATTAAGGAGCGGATGTAAACCAACATCGATAAGGCCCCAAAATTATTTTCATTTGTAGTCTAGGAGGATCGTCGACAGTCTTTTAACTAAAGGAATTACCATAGCCTAACTGATGACACTGGTGTAGCAGTATATCTGATAAAGTCAAACCTTGTTGATAAATTAAAAATACTATCATTGTTCAGAAAAGTTACGTTGATAACTGTAACTGGAGAAATAGCTGATGTGATTGAAAAAATGCAAGTGGAGCTTCAACTTGAACGGCTAAAACTAAACCGTTTGGTGTTAGTTGCCGATATAGAAGATAAGTTTATTCTGGGTATTCTGATTTGTTCATATGGATTTTCCTTCGACAACAAGCTTAAAATTCTAAAGTTTGGCACCGAAGAATTTATTCTGTCAAGGAACCGTAATGACGAAACAATCAGAGTCATTACTAAACGAACAACCAAAATAAACGAAAGCACAGATAAGATCATTTTCGAAAAACTGAACAGGAGTTCTAGAAGACACGTCGGATTTGAAAATCATGGTTCTTGGGTTTAGACCGTGTCAAATTGGAATTATTATCCGACGTTTCGCCTAAGATTTCACGAGACATCTTCAGGGATCTTTACACCACGAGATTAGAATACTAATCTCGTGGAATAAAGATCTCTGAAGATGCTTCGTGCAATCTTATGCGAAACGTCGGATAATAATTCCAGTTTGACACGGTCTAAACCCAAGAACCATGGTTTTCAACTTGACCAAAGCCGTGAAAGTTTTCGTTCTTTACACGTCGGATTTGTTCAACACATCAATAAACCCTGTAAACACCTGATAGCGTAAGCATTAGTCAACTCACAAGACATCATACCAATACGAGTAGTCAATATTCCTCCTAACTAAGTCAAAATTAATAAAGGCGAAGAAGTAGCATTATACGAGCCAGTAAAATGAATAGTCAAATATGTACAACCAGGCAAAACTATATCAAAGGCGTCATATAACGGACTAACTGAATAACTTCAGACAAACTAAAAACATCTTTTGCCACAAGAACTTGAAAAAGCCAAGAGGTTTATAAGAAAGCATAATGACGTTTTTAAAATAGAAGATGGTAATACCGGTAGGACGAACATCACCTTGCACTAAATAAATATATGGAAGTACACAACCAATACGCATGCCGCCTAGAAGACTTCCTATAGTCAATCATCAGGAAGTGAAGTTACTCGTAGAGAAAATGCTGAATAAGGGAGTTAGACAAAAATCGTTTATTTTTGATCATCTCCTGTGGTATTGGTAGCTAAGAAGGATGGAACTACTAGATTTAGTGTTGATCACAGGAAGCTTAATCACATCACTATGAAAGACAGCTATCCACTTCCTGGAACTGACTACACTTTGAAACGTTGGCTGAGTCACAATTGTTCTCCACACTGAATCTACAAAGTCGAAATTGACAAGTAGGCATCCAGGATAAAGGTAAAGACGAGACTAAATGTAATCATGGTTATGGGAAAAACATTTGATGAACACTTATAAAATCTACAGGAAGGTTTTGCAAAAATTAAAATCGCTAATCTTCGACTTAACTCCAAGAAATGCATACTATTTCTTCAAAATTTGAATTTCTTGAACATGTAGTATTGCCAGTGGGAATCCACACGGATTACAGAAAAATCCAAACAATAAAATATTGGTCCTGACCACGTGACAAATATGAATGGGAAGCTTTCTCAGGTTAGGCACATACTATTCAAGATTAGTGGAAAGTTTTGCTAATATTGCTTCACTCTTACATAGGCTTACTGAAGAAAAGAGTTCTTATCAATGAAATTCTGAGTGTGATCAAGCTTTTTGGAAACTAAAGGCTGGCTTATGATCCAGTCCAATTTTAGGCTACCAAGAAGACCGTCGAAATTCTTATTCGATACGGAACTCAGCAACCAAAGGGTAGAAGCTGTATAGTCTCAGATACAGGATGTCCAAGAACAAGTTAATGAGTAGTTCAGCCGAATGTATTCGAAACCCGAAAGGAATTATTGTGCCATCAGAAAAGAACTGCTCGCATAATCAAAACTGTCTAATATTTTCATAAATATTTCATATAAGAATCAAGATGGCATGGGAGGTTACAACAGTATAAGTCTAAAATCAAACATAAACCAGGAAGACTGCATAACAACGCAGATGCCTTTGCAAAAAGACTTCGTAAGAAATAATGTAAGCACTATAGCAAAATAGAACAAAGAGAAGAGTTTCCTATTCGGAAAATCACTTTTGACGTTGATCCAGATTGAAGTACAGCTCAGATGTGGAAAAACCAACTTGAAGACAACGATCTGATGTCATTTCTTTCATTTGAAGAAAATAATGAAATCCTAGTTGGAAAGATATCTCGAATAAAGAACTTACATCCCAGGCATTTTGGGCTCAGTGGTACTCACTATTGATTGAAAATCGGTTGATAAAAAAATCTTGGGAAAGTGTTGCTGGCAATGAAAAAAACTCAGTTTGTAGTACCCAGAAACAAAGTTCCAGTGGTTTTAGAAGAAATTCACAATGGGAAGTCTGGTGCTAATTTAAGAGTTAACAAAATTCTAGACCTATTCCGAGAAAGATTTTACTGGGTTAACTACTCTCAAGACGTAAAATCATGGTGTAGACAGTACAGTGTGCAGTTAGCCAAGGTCCAAACACAAGATCTAAGGGGAAAATGAAAAAGTATAATGTTGGAATACGTTTAGAACGGATGGTTATTGACATAACTGGAACATTTCCAGAAAAGATTAGGGCAACAAATACATATTTGTCAATCTTTCTAATGGCCTATCGATCCGCAGTTCATGAAACTACTGAAATGACACCAGCCAAGGTCCTATTTGAAAAGGAACTTAGATTGCCTTACGATATAATGTGCGATTCCTCATCTGAAAGTATGAAGATTGAAGACTAGGTTGATACCTTACAAGAAAAGTTGCGAGAAGTTCATAAACGAATTAAAGAACGCATGGATCTGGTTACAGACAGAATGAAGACAAGATATAACATCAAGGCAAACTCGGCAGGATTTTAGTAAGCTGATAGAGTTTGGTTATGGGATCTATCTAACAAAATGGAGGCCATCATGGAAAGGACCATATACTGTTCTGAAAAAATCAATAAAGTTATTTATAGAATCCAACGAAGCCCCAAAACCAAAATAAAAGTAGTACATCTTCACGGAAGTATCGAAATTGATCTGGACGATCAGAATTAGGAGGGAGCAGTGTAACGAGGGACTAGGAAAGTTTTGATGCGTCCTCTTAGAAATATTATTTTAATGAGTTCTTATAGAAATATTATATCGATGAGTCATCATTGTTTCTTCTAATTTTTAGATTTCTATTCTCGTATATTTTATTAGATTCTATAGGTATATAAATGGGGATAGAATATAAGTAGTTAGTTTAGTTTGTATTTGAATGTAAAAGTGTTACGTAGTTATCAAAGAACTGTTATTTATTAGTGTAGTGAGCGATTTAAAGAAAGAAAATCGTAACAATATTCTAATAACAATGATCAAAAAATCATGCAATCATAGTCCGTAGCCAATATCTCCTGTTCAGTCTAGATCCCTTGCTTAGCATCAGGAAAAAATCCATGTACTAAGCGAGCTATTAGAGAGGAAGGGACGCTTATACATATATTCGCTATGTGCAGACGCTTCGATTCACATACTATTACTACCACAGTAAATATTTTTTTAACCTAATGGCTTAATATCTTACCTGGAATTTTTAATTTCAGAATGTTCAAATGAAAATACTGATGTCTTGACGTTAACAAACTCCGAGTCGCTAATTGTACAGTTCCAAAAATTTACATGAATTAAATTCATATGCGTAAAGGTAACATCTTCGAACAAACAATCTTTAAAGAAAACATTTTCTATTGTTTCATTAAATATTCTTCCAGTATAATTGTGTCCTTCTACAAAATCCTTTTCAGACAGATATTCTTTTTCTCGAAGTTCCTTAATAAGCGATAGTGAAAAAGTTGACATTCCCATGTACATAAATCCTAGGAGCATATGTAAGGTTGCTAACAGTAGAGTTGTACGAAAATGCATTGGTGATGTGACTTTCAGAAATGCCTCTCGGAACTGAAAATAAATTTAAAGTTACATAAAATACGCCATAAGAAATTACGAAAAAAATGTGAACTTTAATTTTCTGAATCTTATTCAATGTAGTTTAGTTTAAAATATAACCTCAAAATCATATATACCAAGCCTAATAAATCTCGTTGTATAATTCGCTATTATTGCTACACATTATTACCAGAGGATATGACAAGTCAAGTTTATATTGTAATGTTGATCTAATGTAATGACGATTACAACAACTTGAACCTATTAAAAATTATACCTTAAGGGAACTACATAACTTGCAAGTTTTTAAGCGTTATTTCTTGAAATCGAAACACCGATAAGAAAATTGGCAAGGTAAAGCAGAGTAAAAACAAATAAAGGGTAACTACAGTTACTATTATTTACCAACAGACTATCACCGTGTAATATTTATTTCAACCTATTTTGGTCATAACGCGTCACAGCAAAGTAGTAAGCAAGAACTACTCTTACACAGTTATCTCATAAGTCTCTTCGACGAAACAACCAGTAACCAATCCAGTTCAGTCATAATAAACCTAAATAATTTATTAGTAAGACGTGTTTTGATGTGTAGAATAGTTTTTATCTCAAGTCTCATAGCTGCCCTCTAATATGGATCCCTACTCTTGTTAGGTGTGAAAGCCAAAAAAACGGCAAATCATAGACGAAAAAATGCGTTTCTGCACATCGGGCGCCAGTCGTATTTTTGGCCGTGAGCAAATAAAGGCATGCGCATAAGCGACTTCTTATTACACAGGCCAATAAGGATCAAGCAACAAAAACTTTGAGATATGCTAACCTAAACGTAAAATCACAAGGTATTTTTTTTCACAAAATTAGTAGGAGTATCTGAAAGTATGATCCTTTCTCTTTAAAATCAATTCTGAAATGTGTAGTTACCTTTTTTTTTCAGCGTGATATGCTAATCTACTCCAATGCAAGCCAAAAACAAAGTACAAGCTCCCTATTTGAGTCTACTTTTCAAAATTCGGTTAATTTAATGAAAATATATTTTAGGGATCGCTGATTACAAATCCAGCGTCAGATTTTGAAAATTCAAAATAGCGGCTCCAATATGGCTGACAAATTTTCAAAAAGTTTAAAAATTTGAAGTAAATCTATGTCATTTTGAATTTTTAAAATTCGACAGTGGATTTGTAATCAGCAACCCCTAGAATGCTTATACGGTATGTTCATCAAAATAACAGAATTTAGAAAAGTACGGTCATAGTTTTTATTATGTTTTTAGCTTGCATTCGAGTAGATTGCTGAGACACAAAATTCAAATTAGCATACTTTGGTGAAAAAAACAAGATATTTAAACATTTCAAAATTAATTTTAAAGAGAATCGGTCATACTGTTACGAATTTGTCTCTTTAAAATCGTTCACTGGGTTTGCAGAATAAAACACAACACCTTTCACTAATACTTGCAATACTTATATTAACTACTTAATAACACAGCTAAAACACAATCTTATTACTACTTCTTAATATTCACTATTTAAATACAACTATACAACTAACTATACTACGCGTATCCTATCCCTATTTAGATACCTATGGAATATCCTCTACAAATCTAGACCATAAAAGTTGAGATCTATCGAGAAATATGACTCATTTATATAATATTCCTTTCGGCACATTATAATAATGATGACTCATCACATCGGAACATTTGTATACGAAGGCGTATTGATAAGTTGCTTCTAGTCGTTCGTAATACTGCTCCCTCCTAATTCTGATCGTCCGGATCAGCTTCGATATCTCCGTGGTATGACTTCAACGTATGTAGATGTACTACTTTCATAGTGGTATTGGAACTTTGTTGAATTTTACAGACAACGTAATTAAGGCGATTTGCCCTTCTTTCTCTGTGGATTCCATAAACAAACTCTCTCACCTTGCTGGAACCCTGCCGAGTTTGCATTGATGCTATAAAAATTGACTAATGCCTTCGGTACCAGTTATTTACAGGGTTTGTTAAAATGTTGAGCTAATCCGACGTTGCTTCCAAAACTCTAGTCCAGTCTTCCGTAAATGCTTCGTGCTTTCCCTTATTCTGGTCGTTTGTTCGGCCATGCCTCTGATTGGTTTGCTATCACGGTTCTGGGACAGAATAAATTATTCGATGCCAAACTTTATAACGTTAAGCTTATTGTCGAAGGAAAATTCATGTTGACGAATGAGGTCCGTTCCCAGTATAACCTCATGTTCTATGTCAGCAACTAACACCAAATTATTTTAATTTTAGCCTTCCAAGTTGAAGCTTAAGTTGCATTTCTCCTATTACCTCAGCTGCTTCTTCAGTTACTGTTCCCAACATTACTTTTCTGGACAATGGTAGGATTCTAAATTTATCAATAAGGATTGACTTTATCAGAGATACTGCAGCACCAGTATCAACAGTTATGATAATAGGTGTAGCATTGACTTTTCCTTTAAGTTGAACTTGATCTTTTCTCATCTGAGCTGCACTCCACTTTGAATCAACATCAAAAGTGACTCTCCGAATAGGAAATTCTTCTCTTTCTTCTATTTTGCTGCAATGTTTATATTCTTCCTTACATGGTCTTATTGGCATAGTATTTGCGTTGTTATGCAGTCTTCCTGGTCTATATTTGATGTTAAAACTGTACTGTGGTAATTTTTCCTGGTTCTCTTTTGTACGGTCTCTGGATAGGGAACTAGACCTTAAATGCACCTGACAGACCCATTCATGTGTCCAGTTTGTCCACATTTGTAGCACTTTATGTGCTTTTTAACTCCACCCGACAGTCCCTTCTCATGTGTCCAGCACATTCATATCTGTAGCACTTTATCTGGTCTCTTATTTGTACCCGACAGTTCATTTTTATGTGTCCAGTTCGTACATCTGTAGCAGTCGATCTGGTTTCTGCTATAACGTGAAGTATCACTTATTCTACTATGACTTTAGAATTAAACTGTTGTAGTTTTTCGTGGTTTTCTTTTAGACTACGTTGTTCTTCTTTTTGGTCACGTGATTGTACTTCCTGTTTTTTTTTAATGCGATGTTGTTCAATACTTTCCATAAAATCAGCCAATACTTTATTTATTTTTTTCATTTCGGCAGTTTGCTGTCTAGTATTTACCATAGAATATTCTAGAATGTTGTCGAAAATTCGGTTCTAGGCTTCTTTTTTAATGACTAATCAGATGGTGAAGTCTGTTTTACGCTATCTCTTTTAGTTTCCAAATATAATTTTCTAGAACTGTATCGAAAATTCGATTCTTGACTTCTTTCTTAATGAGAAATCCGATTGTGAAGTCTTAATTTCTTTATAGAGAAAAATTCGATAGTGAAGTCCGTTTTTCACTATCTCTTTTAGTTTTTAAAAAGAATTTTCTAGAAATATGTCGAAAATTTGATTCTAAGCTTGTTTATTAATGACAAATCCCATGGTGAAGTCTGTTTTTGATATTGTTTTGAGTTTAAAAACAGGACGTACTAGAACTTTACCGAAAATAAATTATATTTCCTTACTTGATAACAAATCTGTGTGTAATCTGTTTTTATCTATCTCTTCTAATTTTTAATACAATTTTCTGGAAACCCGATGATCCTCAATCCTCATTTCTGACCCTAATTGTTACGATTTTGTCTCTTTAATATCGTTCACTGGGTTTGCAGAACAAAACACAACACCCTTTCTCCAATACTTTTAATACTTATTTTAACTACTTATTAACACAACTAAAACACAATCTTATTACTACTTAATCGTCAGTATTCAAATACTATACAACTAACTATACTACGCTTATACTATCCCTATTTATATACCTATAGAAATCCCCTATATAAATCTAGAGCACAAAAGTTGAGAACTATCAATAAATATGACTCATCGATATAACATATTAAATATTGCTTAAAGTTTTAGTATTACCGGAATATAATTAGATTTACCTCGTCATGCCGATAAATATAAGTTTCCGAGATTATCAGAGCGTCCGATCATAGCAATCGCGCGCCGCATACAGCAGTATCGTATGCGCGATCACCGCACACCGTCACACGTCAGCGTAGTGGGAGCTCGAGCCGTCTATTTAAATCCGAGCAGACCATTATTTCGCTGAGAACTACACGTTCTCCACCCGGGTCAACAGTCCAAACGGACTGGACTGGGTCGTCTGCTGGGCCGTGCCTTCCTGGTCTCGTAATGTAGGTGAGGCTAGGCTTGTGTGTATATGGTGTTTACCATGCACTTCCTTCCTTACGTCCTACCCCTCTAATGGCCAGCATTGCCGAGGACCCTTATAAGAACGGGCAGTGACGGTTCCTTTCCTAATTTCCTACCGCTATTGGTGGACATTGTCGAGGACCCTTATAAGAACGAGCAATGTCGTTCCATCCTGCGGACGATGTCGAGTACCCTTACAAGAACGGGCAGCGTCAGTTCCTTTCTTTCCTTCATACCGTCACCGATACACACACGCACTGATGCCGTAAGTTTGTTATTGTTTCCGTAATGACCCGGAATGTTTTTACCGCCAGGTGCCCTCCGACGTCCGTTGACAAGGGCGCTAAACAACTGCCGCCCCGACGCTTATCGCCGCCGCCGCGTGTAAAGACCGTCGCCGTGTAGAGACGCCGCCTATCGCCGATCGATGACGTGTTATTGTTACACACCGCGTATACCGCCGTCGGTCGAATTTTAATATGCAGCGCCGTGAACCGTGAACGCGGCCGCCGTAAATAGCGTCGCAACCGTACAGTACGAGGTACGTGAATAGCGTCGTGAATGATACCACCGGGTTACCGTCTCTGGCGCAACCGACCAGTATGAGCTACCGTGATCAGCTCTCAAAATATACTCTTGCCCTCCAGACCATTTATTTGTTTACATTATTGTCCATCTTAGATTGTAAGTTAGTTTTAGGCCATGTCTTTGTATAAAAGAATGGAATACAGGATACAGGATGTTTTATAACCGTTTGTTTTATTACCTAGTCCCATTTTTACCATTACATGTAACAATTGGCAGCCGGCAGCCAACACTAATACACGCAATTGACCCCTGGCTTGCCGTTTCTCCACTGTAACAAGCTGCCCGGTGCAAAAAGTGGGCCCTAGACCACATTAAATCCCGAGGGTGGCGCCCGAGAACCGACCCCCGAGTGGATGTTTTGACCTTCAGGCAGTCAAACCGTTGATCAGTTGAGAAAGCAGGGATATCCCGAAGATACGTGCCGACGTGATACCCCTGCGCTGAGCATTTGACCGATGACTGTCTGCACGAAAATATCCACTGACCGATGTTCCGCTGCCGTGAACGAAGAAGAGCCGTAGAGCACGACCTGCTCCTTCCCCGCTCCACGCCTACGTAAAAACGCGTCACACTCATCACATCGGAATATTTCTATACGAGGGCGTATCAGTAAGTTTCTTCTAGTTGTTCGTAACAGTACTTTCAGGTGCTTGTACTAGTATAAAAAAATTACCTTGTTATTTTACACAACCTAAAATATATCGAAAAATAGTTGTTTCTGCACTTTTATCTGACGTGATGGAGCAAATCTGAAGCCAGGTTCGGATTCAGTGCACCAAAATTCTTCAGAAAAGTATACTAGAGTTTCTGTTAGAAAAAATCAGTCAAATTTTATTGGCCTGTGTTATCGATCGGTAATTTCGTAGCACCATTCTCATAGCAAAGTATCGGTTCAACGCCATTTTATGTTTATTTCTGCCTTGTGAGTTGTGTTTTTATTTAATATAATGAGCTTCACAAGGTGTATTCTTACGTTTTGCCAAAACAAGGGTAAAATACTAGGAATTTCATATTTTCAGTAAGTATTTAGTAGTTAAAATATATACGTTTTGTTGTGTCTTAGTCAATTAAATCGCATCTAATGTATGTTCCATTTTAAATTAGTATTTTATTTCATTTAGGAAAATATCGCAGTGTGAAAGTAAGTCACTATTTGAAGTAACCACTTACTTTAACAGTAGATTACATGGCTCTCTATGGGAATTTTAATAAATTACAGCAAAAATAAAATAATACTGTTATAGTAAATTCTTTATATTGAAAAAATCTACATTTTTTGGAATAATTAATTGTAAGGGGAAGTCAGTAATAATTTAAAAATTACAAATATTTCTCATATCGACCAAAACAAGTATAAAATTAGGCAGATCACTAAGTTTTTGTGACAGGATGTAATCCACTAAAAACTTCTTAGGCCAATTATTTTCCTATTTCTTATATTGATATAACCTAAACCGATAGTTTCCATCTAGACTTGAGTCTAGATGGAAACTATCGGTTTAGATTCTCAAGTAAAGAAATTTTAATCGCATATGTAGTGCCTATTTGATGAAAAGTGATTTGTTTGTCACAACAAGAGGAAGGATGTTGTTAAGACATGTGGCTATTCCTAATCTTAACCTTGGACCCAACATAAAACAAAGAAAATCTTTATTATTACAAAAAAGAACTCTAATTCAACTGTAAGTTTTTTTTTAAATACTGTATATTATTCGAAAAATTTTGTTTCGTATCAATATTGTGAATAATGATGTAAAAAAAATAAATAAGGAAAAATTAAGAAATATATTTTTTCATAATTAGAGAATAAAATTTCCTGGCCTTAAAAAAAGTTAATCAATCACTCATACCTCACAACGAGAAAGTGGACGCACACAAACAAAAACAATAGTTTATAAAAATAATAACTAGACAACAAAAAAGTTAGATACTTTCACAGGATAAGAAATGACTGAACGGACTCCCATCGGTATCATAAAATGGGGTGATACGCAACTGCTGTACCAATCGCAACGATTGTCAGGAAAAAAATGTCTTATTTCTTTTACCAGTCTGTTTACTTTTCAGAAGCTTAAAATTTTTTAATAGGTGCCCGGAACCTTTACCCAGTACTTAAAGTACGAAAAACAAATTTTTAAAAAAAGGAGGTATAAGGTTATAATATTTAAGTAAGGGTAATTTTTTAATAAGTTTTTGTCCCTGGAAAAACTTTATCTGACAAATCCATTTAACATTTACATTTAAGACAAAGTGCGACAAGATAGGTCCCTAGTACCATCCTATTTATAATTTTGACATTGGACAACACGGCAACTTACACGAAATTAAAATATCTTGCAATTATTTTCCAGAAAGAATTGAATAGAAGTCATCGTATTTCTTTCAATTAAGATTTCCAGAATGTCATCACCCTGTATTTCTCCACACAAGTCAAATGATGCGGGTGGCATTTCTGGCACCCCGGGTGGTAAAGATGGGTCCTCGGCAGCTCCCCTGAGAGTTGCCCTTGACTTGTTAAATCATCCCCAATCATCAAAAAAGCAAAAATTACCCAAGTTAACTCCAACATTAAGTCCAGTTCAACAATTAATAAAACGTTTTGAATCAACACCTGATCCAGATGACCTTGACTCACAGGGACAAAATTCCAAAAAAACTTTAAAACAAAACTTGAAACAAAATTCAAAATAGAATTGAGACAAATTCACACAAAACATTCACAATTTACCGGAAGTCATAAATTCACGCGAAACCGGAACAAGAAAATTCATTTCCACGTCTCATCTCTACAAAGCTCGTTCTTTAACGCATCTGGACCGCGAATTCTCACACAATGTGCATTATTATCATCCAAGCATGTCTTTCAGACCGATATTTAATGATGGACGCATAAACTTACCACAACCGCCGTGGCTAGGTTCGAGAATTTTCAATGCTTCTGAATTCGTTAATGGCGCGAATCGGGAAAATCCCAATATTTAAAAAATTGATCAGATCATGCCATCCCTGATGACAGATATTTCCAGCCGATCGATATAAAAGCAACACATGATGACGGAAATCAACAATTCGAAAACCGTGCACATACCACACTTGGCAGCCGACGAACTTACTTTTGTTTTTTGCTCGGGCAGATTTACTAAGATGTCGCGTGAGTATAAACGTGATCCCAGGGCTAAACCTTGCCATCAAGTTTCCGCTAAAGTATACGAAAAAGCAATTAAGGAAGTTAAAAGTGGTGTTTCACTTAGAGTGGCTGCAGAAAAATACAAAATTGATTATAAGGTATTGTGTAGACGCAAAAATAAAAACGACAAGGGTGAAAAGTGACTTTCCAAAGGTGGGCAAACTGTGTTGTCTAGAGAAATCGAGCTCCAAATTGTATTGTAAACAGACTAATTCAGTGCTCCGAATAAGGACAACTATTGGATTGATATTATCTGCGAGTTATAGTGAAAAATTATTTGGACAAAATCGGTCCATGAGTTGAACGTTTTAAAGACAATTTGCCAAGGTTTGAGTTTACATTGGGTTTTGTTAGGCATCACAAAGAGAAACTTTTGATGAGATTCTGCCAAAACATCAAAAGGTCAAAGGCAGGAATAACACCTGAAGATGTCAGATCTTATTTTGATAATCTTCAAAAGTCAATAAATGATGTCAGTGCGTCTAATATTGTTAACTATGACGAAACAAATCTAACTGATAATCCAGGAAGAAAAAGGGTAATTTCGAAGCGAGGTATGAAATATCCGGAAAAGGAGATGAACCATAGCAAGTCGGCCACCTCCCTCAGGTTTGAAGCCGCAGCAGACAAAACGATTTTACCGCCTTACATCGTGTATACTCATATAAGACGAAACGTTTCAGAAATATTTCAGAAACGTTTCATGCAAGGATCTAAACGTTTCAGAAAGGTTACATTGAAACGTTTCAGAAATGATAATATGACACAAAAATAAATGTTTCTGAAATGATTCCAAAAAAGTTACAACAATATTGCATGAAAGCTTAGTGAAATCTTATAATAAAGTTTTCCTAAAATATATTTATGGAAGATTTAAAAAATATTTTAGCCAACTTTAATGTGAGCTACTTAATACCTCTGGAAAAGTTGACGCAAGTTTTTAGTAATGTTTCCAGAAACGTTTCAAAAATTAAAAAAATCTTTAAATGGGGTATTCATTGGCGCACTGAACATTTAGTGAAATATTTCATAAATGTTTCGTCAATTTAAAAAGAAGGTGAAACTTTTCTCGAAATGTTTAGGGAATGATTTGAAAATCTTTTTCGTTCCCTATTTGTCGCACTCATAAAGGCTGTTGAGAAATACTGCGAAAATATTTCGAAAAGGTTTCTTGAAAGCTTTTGGAAGATGGTTTGAATAGCGTTTCAGAAAACGATTCATGGAATGTTTCTTAAATATTTCAAAAACATACCTTGATTCGTTTTTATATTCATCAGGAAAGCTTTCAGTAAATCTTTCGCAAACGTTTTGAAATATTTCTGAAAAGATTTATGATACATTTTATGAAATTTTTCTCGAAACGTTCATAGAACCATTTGCAAATCTGTTTTGCTGTCTATTTGTCGCACTCATAAATGCAGATGAGAAACACTGCTAAAATATTTCGAAAAGATTTCTTGAAAGCTTTCAGAAGATGGTTTATACGGCCTTTCAGAAAACAATTCATGGAATGTTTCTTAAATATTTCCGAAATTATCTTGATTCGTTTTTAAATTCATCATGAAAGCTTTCAGTAAATATTTCATATTTTATTCTTGAGCGATTTCATGAAATCTTCAATGAAATATTTTCTCAATGCTTCCATAATATTTCATGAAACACTATATTTTACCATTTTGGGTTTATTTCATGAATTGTTATAGAAAGTTTTCGTAAAGATTTCACTGAAACCTTTCACATTATTGAAATGTTTATGAAACATTTCTGAAAATTTTCATAGAAACGTTTCAGTGAAATCTTTTTAGAAACATTTCTTCGTATGTTGGTAGGGCCAAACATATGTACGAATCTTGGAAGGTAGGGGGGCCACCAGGCGCTCATTTCAGTTCAACCCCTTCTGGGTGGTATGACAGCAAGTGCTTCCAAGATTGGATTGAGATAATTGCCATTCCATATTTTCTAAACTTGTGAGGCAAAAAAGTGTTAATGGAGGAAAATCTTTCTTCGCACATCTCTTTAGAAGCTGTACTAAAATGTGAATAGCATAATATATCGTTCGTGTTTCTCCCAGCGAATCAGCCCTTAGATGTGGCCTTTTTCGCCCATTTAAGAAATCTTGGCGTAAGATTTATCTAACTGGAAAAAAAGTCCATGCCGAAATCGAGCATTCCAAAGACCATATTTCCACATCTTAAATTATTATTGGAAGCAATTAAACCTAATGCGACCAAAATTATTAGGTCAGACTTTCGGAAATGTGGAATTGTTCCAATAAATCCGAATGAAATATTATCAAGACTACCATCTAGTTCACAAGTTTTGGAAAATAATGCGTGTGCAACAACGGATATTTTAAACTCATTACGATACGAAAATCTCCCTAAACCAAGGCAACAGCGCAAAAACATCAAACTTTTACCAGCTCGTAATGTAACAAAAATGGATTTTAACGAAACCGAAACTAGTAATTCTAGTGATATTGAAAATATTTTGGTTCACAACGCATCAAGAGGAGAAGAAATAGGAGCATGTTTCGAAAAAGACGTAGAAACATTGCCCGATTTTTCTCCAGTTGGTTCTCCAAGCACAAGAATCAATGAACATCCTGGCATTTTTGAGCGTTTTGTTACCAAAAATGGTAAAACTTTTGAGGATGCGTTTCTAGTTACAACGGAATCTATAAGAATTGGCTGTTGGTTGAAGTTTTTAGTCAGAAATACATTGACAGGATTCAATCCATAGATGAAAATTACACGGCAAATTTTCTTCGAGTGAAGCCTACAATGAATAGACCGATAAATTCAACATTTTTTGGTTATCCAGTTATTCCAGATGTAACCGAATTTAGATTCGGCCAAATTATTGGCAAAGTTAGTGTCCCTGAAAAGTCTCAAAGAGGTATTTTTATATTTAAAGTGGACGCCAATAAGTTATAATTTTCTAACTTTGTTTGATGTAAATCAGAAAATGTTTTCTTTTAAATAAACGAATTATAAATAATTTGCAGTGTAAAATCTTTTTCAAAAATATGTAGTTTGTTGCTATCCACCTCTTAGAGAGGGTGAAAGCCATTAGATGTAAAATGAAACAGGTGTTGTTTTTCACACCGGTTGACAGTTATTTTTAAAGAAAGAAAAAATACATATATTAATTCTTGAAGGGGACACCGAGATCTATTCTTTGCATATTTTGTTTTTATTTTATGCGTAATATTAATCCGAGTATAGATGCATTTACGTTAAAAAATGTTGCTATTCACCCCATTTTAGGGTACCGATACTGAATAGATTATTCATTCCTTCATCAGTCATCATTTGTGCCCATGTGATGTTACCAACATCTTTACTAAAGGGTGCAACGCTAATAACTTGCTTGATTCATACACCATTTGTGACTAACTGAAACTGAACTAACTAAATAGCTTTTCGAAGTTCGTCCTATCGATGGTCAGCTGATTATTTCGTAGGACGCATGCCGATCCTTGCTCTACGATCTTTACGCTTTATTGTCGCAAATTTGCCGTTTTTGAGATTAAACTTGGCGGATCTAATAAATATTTTCTCTATAGTACAAACCAATGCAACAAACAGTTCAAAACGTTTGCGAACATTGCAGAATATATCAATTTGGACAGTAGCGCGCGCAATTCTGCGCACCCGCACTCTATTTTGCATGTGATTTGTATATTCCCGAGCAGCATCGGTACGTCAAAAAAACTTGCTTGTTTGTGTGCGTTAGTTTGCACGTCCTCGCCTAGTTCATTCAGTTGGGAGACACGCAAATTACTAGGTTGTCATTTATACTTGCATTGACAAGGAATAATCAGAATCAGTGGATTCGCAATGATATAGAATTATTATAATTATATGTACAGAATCCTGTATTAGCCAATGATTATAATTATCATATGAAGACTATCAAAAATGATGCTTGAAAAGAAAATGCTGATAAAATGAAGCGTGATGTTGAACAAAAGATGATGTCTTTCCTGTCCTCATTTAGACGCGAAAAACTGAAGGTAAGTAAAATGATTGGGTACTGGAAGAGGTAAGGACGAACCCAAAACATTTTCAGTTATGCAAATTTATTTGTTTTATTTTATTTTATGGTATGACGATGTTTATTTAAGCCCGTGGTTTGCTTTAAAAAGCTTTAGCTTCCTTTTGGATAAGGATAAACCCAAAAACACTATCTAAACCGAAATCGTAAGTTATTTTACATTTATTATTTTATAGTTTATTAATAATAATATACAGAGTATGTAAAAAACTTACGCCAACGATGGGAGGAATATTCGCCATTTAAAAAAAAATTGAGTCTGGAACCAGTTCTGATGTAAGATTTTTTTTAGAAGTCCATTAATGCGTGTTTTTTAAAATATCCTCTAAATACTTATATCTAATAATTCCAAAGGTCATGTAGTAAATAAGAAATATACATTCAAGCATAATTATCTTGTCAATTAATTCGTTCCTTACTCATAAAGTTCCTGAGGGAGTGTATAAATGTTTTGAATTTGTATTTTTTGCATTGGTTTTCTGAGTACTCTAAAAACAGTCGATACTATCCCAAAAGCATTTTCTACTATTGTGCGTGCTCTGGATAGTTTGTAATTAAACATTCGTTGCATTGAACCCCTTGCATATACTCCTACATAAGGTTTCATGATAATTTCATGTAACGTAAATGCGTCGTCTGCAACAATCACGTACGGTACTAATTTTTGTCGAACAAGAAGTGGTTCAGGTAATGAAATATTTAATTTGTTTCCTTCTAGGCTCTCCATAAAGAGCTGCTTTTAAAAACTCCTCCATTGAAAGTGCGTCCGTGACACCCGATGTTGGCAAATAAAAAATTATAATCTGCAAATTTACAGAATTTACTAAATGTATACATATAATTAGCGCTTTATGAGGGTACATAATTCACAAAATTTCAAGTTTCTAGATAAACTGAAATTTGAAGAAAAAAAAATAAAAACTCAGTTTCAATTACTACGTTTCAGAGGTGATATATCATAAGAGGGAGGACTGAGGATATTCTTTTTATAAGAAAGGCCGCTAATATTGTCCAATGAGAAATTGCCTCCTGCATTTTTCACAGGAATTTAGAATCACCCTGTACAATTAAATCAATTGATTTATTTTTCGACAATTGACTAACAAGACCGTAATGAAAAAAATGGATAATGAAGGTTCAGTAATTTGTGGATGGCAAGATCAGCCAATAGCTAGTAATAACGAAACTGATGATATAATTGAAGAAATTACTAAAACAACACCAAAGAAAAACCAAATCATTTGTTTCTCCCAAAAGGGCAGTAAAACGTCGAAACACATAAAATTAGGAGGATTCTAGAGTTGTCGAAGCAGACGGCCTTCTAAAAGAAATTTCATCAAAAACCGCAGAAAGAGACGACTGTTCAGCGTACGTTGACAATAGTATCACCATAATTCACCATCACCACTTTTATCTACTTGTCATTTGAAATGATGTTGAACTATTGTATTTTCACCCCCAAGGATATCATCCCATATTTTTTATTAGGGTAAACCATATATTTGCTCACGTTATTTAATTGTAAAAATTACGAAATTTAATGAAGTTGTTTGAAATATTCTTTTCACGAATAACATAATTCACTTAAGTTGTCGTATTTCGGGGTTTCTAAAAATAAACTAGTAAAAAAGGGTGAGCCACTCCCAAATACTTTTTTTTTAAATCTCAAGTTCTAATTGAGATAACTTTAAGTTGTTGAATTGAAGTTAAACTATAGTATTTTCACCCTCAAGCCTATCATTTGAAGAATGTCATTTCATACATGTATTCCTAAAATTACCAAATTTCAGTTGATATGAACGTTATAGAGCTTGCTGAAATTTTTTCTTTCAATTAATAAAAAAAATATAAACTTATTTTATTGGTTAAGTGATTTCTAATTCTGTAAAGTTCATTTAAATTAAAATTTGACAATTTTAAGAATAATAATATATGTATGAAATGACGGTTTACTTTAATAAAAAATAAGGAATAATATACTTGGGAGTGAAAATATCATAGTTTCACATCATTTCAAATAACAAGTAATTTTTATTTTGTTTTGCAAAAATATTTTAGTTAGAACTGGGGATATTAAAAAACGTATTTGAGGGTGGCCCACTCTCTTTTATTAGTTTATTTTCGGAAACCTCCAAACACTTCACTTATTGTATTCGTAAAAAAAATATCAACAAATTTGGTTTAATTTTGTAATGTCCGGAATTGAATTATGTAAATGAATTGTAAGATTAACCCTCATAAAAAGTAAGAGATGATATCTATGGGGTTAAAACAACATGGTATAACCTCATTTCAACTAACACGTAATTTTCACTTTGTTTTGTAAAGATATCTCAATTAGAATTTAAGATTTGAAAAAAATGTATTTGGGGGTAACTCACTCTCTTTTCTAGATCATCTTTTAAAACCCCAAAACATGTTAACTTGAGTTAATTATGGTATTCGTGACAAAAATAATTTGAAACAATCTCAATAAATTTCGTAATTTTTAGAATTAAATTACGTGCGCTAATAGGTGGTTTAAAGTTATAAGAAATAAGGGATAATATTTTTGGGGGTGAAAATACCATAATTCAACATCATTTCAAAGAACAAGTAATTTTCATTTTGTTTGGTAAAGATATCTCAATTAGAACTTGAAATTAAAAAAAAAACGTATTTGGGGTGGATCACCCTCTTTTATTAGTTTATTTTTAGAAACCCCAAAACCCGTCAACTTATGTTACTTAAGTATTCGTGAAAAAAAAATTTTCAAACAATCTAATTACATTCCGTAATGTTTAGAATTAAATAAGCTGCATAAATATATGGTTTACCCTAATAAAAAATAAGGGATGATATCTTTGGTGGTGAAAATATCATAGTTCAACATCATTTCGAATAACAAGTAACTTTAATTTTGTTTTGTAAAAATATCTCACTAAGAACCTGAGATATTTTAAAAATACTGTTTTTAGGGGTGAACTTTAGGGTTCGTTTTCACCCAGTGTCTCTTATTTTTGTATTATCTACAACCACATTCCTTGTTAGTAAATTGAAACCTCTATAACCGAATCTACTTTGTCATTGTTGTCATCCAGTATAGATGACTTTTCTTGTTTTTCTTTGATTTTAATGAATCACATAACACAATAAAAGCTGCGCATGCAATTTGCAGTGTTTCGTCACTCATTTTTCGACGGTTTTTAGTTGACAAACAGCGCGCGTAATAAAACGTTGACGAACACTGATAAACAGAAAATGTTGCAGCCGTTTAGACGTTATCCGCGCTGAGCGGAATGCTTGTTACAAAACGTTTCCGAATATTTTGTGCTGTTTGTTGCATGGGTTTGTACGCGACTTTAGACGAAACTACCACTAGCCATTTTAGTTCAGTCATAACTAACTTAAATAAGTTATTAGTAATACATATTAGTAGAATGGTTTCCATCCTAAATGTTATAATAGATGTCATTATAAAGCTTCCACCAGAAACCATTTGTATTTACGGCTATATTTTAATACGCTTCATATATTTAAACTTAATTCACATAAGTTCCGCATAATACTAAAGCTATTTTTAAATAAAACATTAAAACTAACCGATCCAAAACCTTGTGCCAATATAGTTCTGGTGGGACTCATTGGTCTATCCCGGTAAGCGCTTCTTCCTGGAAGTTCTAATTCTGTGAGCCCATATTGTGTTCTTGTCTTGTTCAGTCTATGAAGCCTTTGGTATACCGCCAGAGCTTCTACTTCCCGTGATGCCTCTAAAAGATATCGAGGTGACTCGGATGCCCATATCAAACCGAAAATGCATCCAATTGTTGGTAGAATACTGAGGAGTAGAAATCTGAAAAAGAGATACTTACAAATTAAACAGTGAGAAAAGTTTTTATAAACTGTAAGCACCTGATAAAAAATGATTACGGGCAAATAACTAATTTTAAATTCAATTCATACATTTTAAGGAGAGAATGGGGATAATAATCAACAATCTAATATAAAATACACCATACCATTCGTTTTCTCTTAGTAAAGTTTTGTTTGTAATGCTTTTTGTACAAAAATTGTTAAAAGACGAAGATGGCGATGTGCTATTTTTGCCTTACTGAAAAAGCAAAAATGGATTCCCAAACATATCCAAAAGAAAGAAAATGCATTAAATTTAATGTAAATGTGCTGGAAGCAAATTTCCCAAACGATTATTGAATGCATTTAATGTAATGCATTGAATTTAATAATTTACATTAATCTAAATTAATTTATTACATTAAATCTAATGTAATCATACATTAAATTTAAAGTTTGATCATTACTTCTTATGGTGATTATATACATAATATATGCAGCCAGTGTGACTACAAAAAGTGTGTATTGTATATATAAATTAAATTTCAACAGGAAATGCTTAACAAGGACTGGCGTGCTTTGTTCTCGTTCGAAATCAAAAAAGCACTTCAGATTACAAGAAACTACTAAAAAAAGGTGGAAATTTTTTTAATAGATACTCTATTTTTTAATAGATAGTCATCGTCAGCACGAAGCAGGCATGTACACCTCACCATAAGAAAAGTGAATCATTTAACAACCTATATGATACTAAACAAAAAGCTCAATACAAGTTGTACCATCTTACGGAATTTCATGCAATATGAATTGAAAAATCCTTATATTATGCTTGAATTCTTCTGTAAATGTACATTCAATTTATTATATATGCAGAATAAATTTTAGTGCAGTATCTGAAATAATATTGCGGTGCTTGTATATATTTTTTGACAAAATGATCATTAAAATTATATTGACAATATAATTGTATAATGTAATTAAATATGGAATTTTAATGTAAATTTCTTTAGTGTTGGGGTATATGAGTATTAATTTTAATGTACAGAAATTTAAAATATCTTTCCCGTTACTTTATTGAAATTTGCGATACCATTTAATCAAACTAAATCTACAACGAACTGATATTTGAATAAATTGCTTTAAAATTCAAAGTAAATGTAATTTACGATTTTTGGTACGATATCATTAATTTTTTAAGATTTTAAGGAAGATTGGACAAAAATTAAGATTAATCAAAAGAAAGTAGGTATTTAATTAATAATAATATGTAACGAATTTTTCGAAACTAGGCGCGAAGGAAAAAATTGATAAAAGGCAGGTAGGAATATGAAATTACGATTCTTTTTAAGATTTATTTCTTCTCTTTCTCCAGCCTGTCGATTCAAACTGACTACAACTTTACACTTCCATCAATAAATTACTGACAAATGAGTAGTCGCGAATACTAGAAACACATGTAGCTTGCACAGTTACATTCATTCAATTTAGTATACGGATGTAGTTTAATTCAAAATTTCGTACAAATTATGAAGACTTTTCTGAAAAACTGAATTAGACTGAAGTTTAAACCTGTGTTATATGTAGAACTATTAAATCCACTTAAAAAGTGTTTTCAGTTGCTATGATATACAAAACATATTCTGTAAAAATTTTAATATTTTTTTATTCAATTTCAAAATGTGAAATAGCCCCCACCCTAAATGCACTAAAAAAAAATTTTTAAAACCTCCTCACCTGTGCCAAGAACTCCAATGTTCTCGATTGTCTCGTACAATATCCTCACCTAATGTAGGCATCGTGATATGAAATATAATTGCTGTATAAACTGCTCCCACCGGCCACATTGAATGTAATAAGCCAGCATATTTGGCTCTTGAAGCACGCGAACAAGTTTCAGTTAAGTAACTAAATGCGATTGGAAATGCTCCCGCTACGCCCAAACCGGAACAAAATCTAAAAAAATACATATTTTCTATAGGTTTAGTCTTAAAAGTATTATTTAATTTTATTTAAACAAGTTGATATTCTCACGTCGCTCTACTAAATTAGAGTTAAATTTAAATATAATTTTCACTGTTATTTCTATCGACATTTATATTAACGGTTTAATACATTAAATGTCATTCGGTAAGACATAACTTGACATGATTATCATAAACGAAATCCGATTACATTGTAACATTTTAAAATCTTACAAGGGGACTAATGGTTGATTTATACTCCCAAAAATTATCAACTACCAACACGAATTTCCTCTAAACTAACACAAAGAAATGAAAATACTTTAAAATTGAACAATTAGTAAGAATAAAAGATGACCAATCAAAATCTTCCATAAATATTCTAACTTAAAAGTAAAATGTAAAAATTGTGGTTGTTTAACTTGTTTTATTCTAAATTGTTTCGACTATTATACCTGGATGTCTCATTTTTACTAAGTTTTATTTGTTTATAATATTATTTTTTATATATTTATGTACTTATGTCAAATTTTCCTCCAGCCGATAACATCCAAAAACTGACACAAATTATGCCGACTTTTTAAAAAGTTAAAAGTTGACCGAATTTTTAGTTGATAATTGATAGATGGGACTATAAGCAGATGAAAGTAAAGTGTATCACTTAACTTGTAAATATGAACCGACCATTAAGCTAGTGGTCGGCACCGATTTGTTTGAAACTTTTCAGGGTGGTGGATAATAAAGAAAAGGAGACTTTTTATTATTATCTGCGGAAAACTACCCCAAAACTTCTGTAATAAAGAATAGATGAATCCTTTGGGGTGTAACCACGTTTGCATTCCTTGTTCTATCAGAAGTAAATTCCATTTTGTTGAGAAATATACCTATTTAGAACTTGGGATAAGCAGAAAAACTGATTTTGGGAATAACATTTAGGGACGGTTTTCACCCTTTCAAAACATTTTTCCGCAGATAAAAAATACGTGTATACTTATTTTTTATACATCACCGTGACAAATTTCAGACAAATTGACGGCGGACACCCACCTAAGTCACCTTGTTAATACTTAAAATTATACATATTAAAAGTTGCAACCAATAAATTAATACATATTATTTTAGTCTACTGTGATTTCAAATAATACTTGGAGTTATTCTTTTACTTTTATACAATGCTCTGCCAATGGAATTCGAACCCTTGTGCAGATAAATACAAAACAAATATAAGACGATATTAACAATTTGTTTACTCCCTGATCGATTTAGGAAGTTACAATTTAGACGTCAAATTAACGTATTATTACCGTTGGTTTATAACATTACATGCTTCAATTCGAAGTGTAAAGAGGCTAGTTTTTTTTTTTTTCAAATGGAAATAAACCATGTATATGATTAGATGGTGAGGATTTTGTTGAGGGAGAACAATTTCTATTCAACGTTACCTATCTTCCAGAAAATTTATTTAAAAAAAATAAACTACATGGTTTTATCTGTATCAGCGCCTAGTTTTATAATCTAGGCTAAATAAGATTCATTATTATGTTTTCTGGCTTTTCCTTGAAAACAAAGTTTGTGTTTACAGTGAGTTTCAAATTATATTGTGTAAAAATGGTATAGAAGGTTTTTATCAACTGCAGTCTCATTACCGAAACATAAGATATTTAAGTATTCCGTTTTTTTTAATTCTTTAAAATAACTTTTTCGTTAAAAATATTTTTCATCATATTTTTGAGTTGGAAAGTAATTTTAATGGAACTATCATGAACGTGCATGTAGATAATAATATCAAAATGTAGAAAGATTGGAGTATAGAAATTTATTTTATATATTTGTGATACATACATACATATATATATATATATATATATATATATATATATATATATATATATATATATATATATATATATATCATTTTTCTTTATTTTGTCTTTTCTTGGGTTTAGGTTCTATATTTAATAAATACACAAAACGATTGACGTTTCGCCCTTTATTCAAGGTATTTTCAAAATTCTTTCTTCCTAAAAATATATAATTAAAATACATCACATAAAAAACATATTTATTTATTTATATATATTTAAAAACAGTATTCAAAACTTTAAAATTTTTTAAAAATATTTAATTTTACCGGTACACACCTTGACATTTTGCTGCTCTGTTACTAAATAAAATTCAAATTTTACATCGTCTACTGAGGATACGTGGAATGCGAATGTGTTTTATTTATTTTTTATATTTTTTATATTTTACAATGCATAATAAAACAAATAAGATATATGTTTAGTTTTATGTTTAAGAGGATATTCAATTTTTGATTCTTATTTGACCGGATCGAATACTTAATATTTTTGTTTAAATTAGGCTTGCGTAAATGTGGCTCAAATTTCCCATATCTGTTCTGTCGTTAACAGTGTTTTTATCTTTTTTAATTTCAATCATTTCCTTTATCTGTAAGTTTTGGTAATTCATATCTTTGTTTTTTATAATGGTACTGTTATAATCAAAAGTGTGTTTTTCGTAATGTGTGTGTTTATTTAACGCTGTTGAGGCGTTTTTCGTACATTTATGGCCATTTAATCTCTTCTTCAGAAATTGGCTCGTCATGGCTATATATTTTTTGGGACAATTTGTGCAGGGGATCGAATATATTATATTTGATTTATTCATTAGAGGAGTTTTACTTTTTAAATTTGTGAACTATGTATTTAATTTATTATGTGACCTGTGGCATACGATAATATCATGCTTTTTTAAAATGTATTTTATTTTTTCTGACAGTGCTATCTCCCTAACGTCTCCAGAATTCCGACCAAACATACTGCAAAAAGTAAAAGAGACACTAATAAATAATAATTTCAACGGAAAGACTATCACCAAAATAATTGATAAACGAACATATAAGTTTTATAATAACGTAAAAACAAAAAACATACAACATAAACAGCAAAAATATGTGGCATTACCGTACACTAGTGAGCTGTCAGAAAAAATAAAATACATTTTAAAAAAGCATGATATTATCGTATGCCACAGGTCACATAATAAATTAAATACATTGTTCACAAATTTAAAAAGTAAAACTCCTCTAATGAATAAATCAAATATAATATATTCGATCCCTTGCACAAATTGTCTCAAAAAATATATAGGCATGACGAGCCAATTACTGAAGAACAGATTAAATGGCCATAAATATAGGAAAAACGCCTCAACAGCGTTAAACAAACACACACAGGACGAAAAACACACTTTTGATTATAACAGTACCATTATAAAAAAACAAAGATATGAATTACCAAAAATTACAGATAAAGGAAATGATTGAAATTAAAAAAGATAAAAACACTGTTAACGACAGAACAGATATGGGAAATTTAAGCCACATTTACGCAAGCCTAATTTAAACAAAAATATTAAGTATTCGATCCGGTCAAATAAGAATCAAAAATTGAATATCCTCTTAAACATAAAACCAAACATATACCTTATTAGTTTTTTTTATGCATTGTAAAATATAAAAAATATTAAAAAAATAAAACACATTCGCATTCCACGTATCCTCAGTAGACGATGTAAAATTTGAATTTTATTTAGTAACAGAGCAGCAAAATGTCAAGGTGTGTACCGGTAAAATTAAATATTTTTAAAAAATTTTAAAGTTTTGAATACTGTTTTTAAGTGTCTTGTTTGTTTTTCGAAATTATAAATATGTTTTTTATGTGATGTATTTTAATTATATATTTTTAGGAAGAAAGAATTTTGAAAATACCTTGAATAAAGGGCGAAACGTCAATCGTTTTTTGTATTTATTAAATATGGAACCTAAACCCAAGAAAAGACAAAATAAAGAAAAATGATATAATCTATGGTTCAAGAATCAAGAAATATATATATATATATATATATATATATATATATATATATATATATATATATATATATATATATTCCCTTGTTTAACGCATTTAATAAAATTTTCAAAACTCAAAACTGAAGATTAACTGTGCCAAACTGTCTCCTCAAAAAAAAAAAATATGGCCAATATAATTATTTTTTATTTCCTATGATAATAAAAAATTAATATTCTGGTATGACGCAATCACTGAGTATGTCTTACACCGAAGATTATTAGAGCAAATTGGTTAGCTATTATCATCTTTGCTTACACTTAATAATACGTTAATATTTGTATCAAATTGAAAAATAGTTAGCGAAAGCGCAGCACACCTTTCATCTTGGACTTACCTGGCGGTCATAAATGTTCCGTAAGTTGGCATTACTGAAGCAACTGCTGAAAAAAGTGTTGCCACTGTTAAAGCAAGAATGAGGGCTCGTCGTCGGCCTACATAATCAGCAAGAATACCCCATGAGACAGAACCAAATGCCATAGCCAAAAGAGTAATGGAAACTAAAAAAAATTGTGTATTTACACATGCTACACCATATTTTTAAAATATAGGTTCATATTTTTGAAATTTTACTACTTAGAAATATGTCAAAATAATCTTTGTATGAAATATCGACATAATTTGATATATCTAGAATAAAATAAAGAAAAAGGTGCCTTTCCCATACGGAATAAATTGTATTGTATGTAATTATACGTAAAATCAAAAATTATATTTTTCGAGGTTATTTTTGTGAAAAGAAATAAAACCAGAAAGAATTTTTTTAATGTTGAATTCCTGTATTTTATTTTGTGGGTAGTCCTAACTTATTCAAGTTTTTCAAAAATGTGTTAGTTTACTTAACATTGTTTCGAAGAGTAGTTTACTTAAAATTGTTTCGAAGAGAAGACAATGTGTATTTAGAATTATACCAACTAACAAGCGGCAAAGCAAGTAACTTCTTGTACCTAAGTAAGTAATTTCATATAAATCATCTCAAATTGGTATTCAGTTCTTTTTTCCAGTATAGATATAAAATCGAAATTTCTGATTTAAACCATTAGAAATCGTTTTCATAAAAATAAAAATCCCGCATATTTATTGGAACCAAAAGCATGTAGAATGGTAAATATTGACTAAAATTCTATTTACTGATAAGATCCACTGGGAAATAACTTCTATATGGATATATGTTGGAAACGAAAAACGAATGATCAATCTCGGAAAACAGTTAAACAGTCAAATTATGTTTTTGGAGAGGTATATGATTTACACGAAGGATGAACTTTTTATACTAAAATAATGCATAACGAAAAGTGTGTATGGAGCGAAGATTGTATTGTGTCGTACTTTCCTGAAGTAGATACCCATTTACTGCCTACATCTCTAAAGAAACATCTTGGAGGTCTAGACATGAAAATTATTTTCTTTTACTCCCTGTATGTAATTTTTCGAAAAACTCTTACACTGAAAATCAAGAACCAAATCTAACCGATGTCAAAAAATCGAGAGGCTTAGAATTCAGAATATTAGCTCATGTTTTTTTTTTTATTAAATAAGATGAATATGGTCCAAATCATAAATCTGAACATTCAAATTCAAACAAAATTAAATAAACTGTTTATGAATAGCAAAAAACCTGCATAACCAAATAATCATAAATTGAAATCTTATAATTCAATGTTGTCAAAACGAAATTCATAATACAATTTTAATAATATCAATGACAAGTCAACTTCAACTAAAAATAAAAAGCAAAAACCTATGGCAATATTCAAAGAAGTCATGAATTATTAAAAACAATTATACGCTTAGGTTTTATTCGTCAATGGTTAGTCTTACAATTCTACTCAGGGGCATGTCTTAGGGGGAGGGGAGGTATGGGCGGTCGCTTCCCCCCTCAAGAGCTTCGAATTCAGAAAAAATATTTTGGTATCCCTATACATAAGAGATTATAGACTAAAGTTTTCAAACTCACATGTGACAGCGAGACACAGGTTTCCAATATATTAAATACTGTAAATACAACCTTTAAATCCCCATATCGTATAGAACAGGACAAAGAGTTCATATTTGATATTTTTTTAATGAATCGTAGTTCACAAAATTATATATTATAAATGTAGGATATCTTATATGTATGCTAAAAAAACACTATACGACTTAAAATTAATACACTTTCCCTAATGTGTTCATCATTTATACGATTTTTTTAATGTTGCTAGTTCAGAACTCGATCTTGCGCACGTAAGTATGCGCTATTTTAACTTTCTCAAAAAATTGAATTCACTTCGCTCGGGAAACAAACCTGACGTTCACGGAAGTTCGCATTTCAAGATGTAACAAGACGATCGAGTGAAAATTCGCTGAAAAAGGGTTAATTACTGTTACGGTGAATTTTCTTGCGTTTACATATATTTAGTTCAGTTGTTAATCTCGTGCAGTGCACATGTCTCAGAGTCTTTTAGTTGAAATTACAGGAAAAATAAACGCTAGCGTGCAGTATGAGACGTGAGAGTATACGTATGGGCATGGAAGAAACTCACACATTGATAATTTAAATATATTTTTACAAATTGGCTTATCAAAAGAAAATGTTTTTTGTAAGTTGCTGCTTTCCAGTTTTAGTTTGGGTTTATGACCTGCTGAATATAGACTCGCCTGCCTGCTGCGTTAGGAACGTGGATCTCGCGGAACCCCGATTATGTGATTTTATTAGCCTGGGCTTATGGCTATTGAATTAATTCTGGCAACTCGCTTTTGCTTGTCATTCTGTACTATCTTATATATATAAGTGGAATGGGGGTAATTTCGACCTTCGAACCCAGGTTCTTACAGTTGTAAATGAAGTGAACAGACTCCCCTAATTTAACGTCTAACACCACCTCAATCTCTGCAGGAGGTAAACCTTTGACAAAAATATTTTTTCTTTTGAAAACTATATATAACCAAAAACCAAAAAAAGCATTAAACAACTTTCTCAAACAGTCAGCTAGTATTGAAGAAAAAAGACGGTTAAAGGTGGCATAATGAAAATAGTGTTGTGAGTATCATCAACTTTTCATCCCACCCTAGCTAATACCCTCAGATAAAATAAATTTTAACGCAAACTCTCATAATTTTTACATATTCTTATTTTTTGCTTGTCAAAATTTTCATTTCAAATAATTCTCTTTTAATTCTACCTTAATATTTTTCCCTAACTTAAATTTGTTGCTTACTTTTTCCTTTGGTAATGGAGTCGTGTTTAATTTTTAAATCACTTTTGGAATGTTAAATTTCCCACAATACTCACAATGTTATTTTTGGTAAGTATTGATATAAAAAAGGCACTTTATAACATTCATCCTTAAAACTCTTCAGCGCTCATGCTTCAAAGCAGCCTTTTTGGGACAAATTATAAACTTTCGCCATTTGTCAAGAAAACCAATGACCTTTATTTCGTCCGTTATCTTTCTTCTCAGGAGAAAAACAAAAATCCGAGTCATACTGTACATTAGGGTGTCTCGAAAAATTTTTTTTTTCATTTCCGTAACGCAAGACCTCTGAAAATTTGCGTAATTGATTGAAAATTACCAAAATAATTTTAAAAATAAAATTTTAAAAAAAATCATTGAACCGACTTCTAAAATTGCGCTAAAAAAAATAAATAACAATAAATTTCTATATGAAATTGAAATTTTTGAAGTCGACGCCAAAGTAATACCTGACAAAATGTGATTCGCATAAACAGATTAAAAATACTTTATTTGTAATTGCTTTCTTACCATAATTTGTATATATTGGTAGTTATTTATTTCATTTACAAATAATTTGGCGCCGACTTCAAAAAATTCAATTTCATATAAAAATTTATAGTATTTTTCACTTTTTAGCGCACTTTTAGAAGTCGGTTCAATTTTTTATAAAAATTTTATTTTTCTATTTATAGTTTTATAATTCATTAGGATATCCATCAACTATTTGAACTAAGTACTAATCGGGATTAGTGTACCTCGCAATGACTCCAAGGTGGCAAAAAAGTACCCATTTTATCCAAAGGTATAAATCACCCTAAAATGAACCACTAAAAATTCTTTGATTCTTAGACTTTTCCAAATACCAGTAAAATTGTGTCTAACAAATATTTAATCTGTCATAGTAAATCCACTATCTTAAATTTCAAATTAATTTTAGATTGGTATATAGGCCCCAAAACCTTCCAATATCGATGTTTAAAGAACCTGAGATGTAAATTTCTTAGCTCGATATATTTTATACTGCATATTGAGTTTGTATACGCCTCAAAAACACGACAATATAAATTTTAGCAAAATTTTCTGTCGCTCATATTGTATCTTATCAACCTAATAGTTGTAAAAAATTAACTTCATATTCGTAATACACGAAAACCCTCTAATACCAAATCTGAAAAAATGCGAATAAGGTTCCGCTATATTGAATTTCAAAAAAAATATTTTAAGTTTTAATCTAATCTAAATCTAAACTCTTCAAAGCCCCCTAGTACCAATTTTGGATGAAATCCGGAAATTTAAAATTTCTAGACTTATATTCGCTATTTACATCGTCAAAAACGATTCAGTCAAACCTTTGAACAAAATCGAAAAATGTAAAATTTTTAGTCCGCTATCTTGGATTTTCCATATGGAATCCTGAAAAAATACTTTTAAATTCATAATTTACACCCTCAAGAACCCCCTATATCAGTGTGAGAGAAAATCGAAAAATGTAAAATTTTTAAGACACCATATTGAATCTGCCAGATTGAGTTTTTCAAAAAATATTTTAAATTTATAATTAATACTAACAAAAATACCTCAATACTGATTTTAGACAAAATCGGGAGATGTAGAAAACTCCTCCGTACCAATTTTGAAGAAAATCGGACAAAATTGATTTTTTCATCCGCCATATTGAATTTTTTTTAAATAATTTTAGGTTAGTTATGTACGATCCTGAAAACTCCCTCGTACCAATTTTGGAAAAAATCGGACAAAATTGATTTTTTGTCCGCCATATTGAATTTTTTAAAAATATTATGGATCCATTATGTGCGACCCCAAAAACTTCCCCACACCAATTTTGGAGAAAATCAAACAAAATTAAATTTTTTTGTCCCCCATATTGAATTTTTTAAAAATAACTTCAGATTGGTTTTGTACGACCCAAAAAATTCCCCCATACCAATTTTGGAGAAAATCCGACAAAATTAATTTTTTTGGCCGCCATATTGTCAGCGCCATCTTGGATATTACTTCACCAATTTCGTCCAAAAAAATATGGGACCACCGCAGCAACTTCCTGAACATAACGTAAAAAATTTCATTCAAATCGGTGCCGCCGTTCCGGAATAATCGGTGTACATACATAAAAAAAAACATACATACTCGACGAATTGAGAACCTCCTTCTTGTAGAAGTCAGTTAATAAAATAGCATGAAATCTTTAGGGTCCTACCGATCTTCATAGTTTTTAAAAATATCAATAAATTTCACTATTCTTAATTTCGACTCTGAACTAAATATAAAAAAAAATATTTACTTTTTGTTCCATTTAGGTGTAACACATACACGACGTTTCGATATGCATGCAACAACACGTTACCAGCGACTTAGGATTTGTTAGGTTTTAACCCGCAAATTCATTCAAGTCTGAACTTGTTTTGAGGACTTTCTTGACTTGACTCGCGAGTGTTTTCTTCATAGGCAAAGTTGTTTTATGATATAAAAGTATAGTTGCGATTGTTACAGTATTAAAAGCAGATTTTGTGATTTTTAAATAATGAGTTCGAGGCGTAGTGAGACTACTTGTGCTATGTTGGGACCATACAAAAAACTTGACGGTCGACAGCTACCAACTATAAGGGACGTCATTAAATTTATTTTGTTTATCAAGAACGATCTGAAATTGAAGTATAATGGAAAGGATTCATCCAATTCAGATATTTATGTGATTGTTTCTGAAGAGATCAACAATATTTGGACCAAAGATTCGACTCCAATTATAACTAAGGAACGAGTTATTCAATTACTGAAATCATACTTCGAAAAGTACCTCAGTTTGAAAAGATACCCCAAAAGCAAACGAAATAATAGTTTTGAAAACAAATTGAAGTATTTTTTTAGAGTCATCTGAGAAACTTTTCGACGTTGCTGCTTCTAAAAGCACTTCATTTGAATCTTGTTCGTGTTTAAAATCTAAGAAAGTTCTCATCAATGAGAGGCGTTTTTTGTTGGATGATGGTAATAGGCGGTGTTGATAAGAAAGAAACGGCCAGATTAATGAAATGACAGCAGAGACAAATGGAAGAGTCGATAAGGGCAACCAAAAAGTCGTGTTCTACATAGAAAATCGATTCTGTCTCAGCAAATTATGATGAAGTTTCGATGCCTGAATCTTCCCCAGAAATGTATCAGACAAGAAAGGCATCCCCGAAAAACACGCCCTCGTCAGAAACACCATCGACTTCTAAGGCCGATCGGAATAAATTGCAGTTGCTAAGGTCTGTCATAGATACGGTTTCTCGACGCAATCTGCTGCTGTTGTTGCTTCTGCCGTTTTTTTCTGACATCGGCTTGGGTTCTACCGAACATTTAACTCTGGTTATCGCTAAAAACAAGATCCATAGAGTTGTATCTAATGCCCGGACAAAAGTTTCAAAAGACATTGGAAGTATTGTTTTAAAAAGCATTTACTTTATCAGGCCAAAAGACAAGACTCTGATAAATGAAAAATGAGGATCGTTACCATCGTAAAGAAGTTTTGAAAGAACACATATCAGTTTTAGCAGAACCCTGATCAATTTATTTGGAACACACAACGTCAAGTCGTGGCACTGCAAAGGGAATTCTTACTTCGATCACAACTTTATTAGAGGGTCACGGTTCGCATTTAAAAGACGTAATTTGTGTTGGATATGATGGAGCTGCAACTAACACTGGTTGGAAGGGTGACGTGATTCAATATTTAGTGTAGTACTTCAATAGACCATTACACTGATGTATTTGTATGCTTTATGCCAGTGAGTTACCCCTTCGTCATTTATTCTTGACCCTAGATGGTTGCACTTCAGATCTTAGAGAATATTCCGAACCTATTGGAAAAAAATTAGCTGGTTGCGAAAATCAAACAATGGTGTCGTTTTGCGCGGTGGCTGGTAATTTGCCTGACTTGCCGAAAAATGTGGTCAATGAACTAACTACGGATCAAAAATATCTTTATGAGATATGTCAAGCTGTATCAACTGGTTTCTGTACTCCTAACCTGGCAAACCGTCAACCTGGAAAAATTGCGCACTCGAGATGGCTGATTTCTGCTAATCGTATACTCAGACTTTGCGTAAGTACTCATAAACCATCATAAAATTTGCAATTGCTTGTCAACTATGTAGTTAAAGTATACGCTTCTATTTGGTTCCTAATCAAGCAAAACACCTCTTTAAAAACGGAGCCAAACATATTTTTCAACTAATTACGTACACTGGATTTTTACACAGATCTGTTGTGGACTCTGTTATCGAAAGAAATGCTTTCTTTGTGCACCCAGAAAACCTATATGTCAGTATGTTGTTTGGTGAAAGGGACCACATTGGGAAGCTGGCATTGAGACGAATAATAAAAGGTAGAGAAACTGAAAGTACCACTAAACGTAGGATATTTAAGCCTCCAAAAACTAACTTCTCTGACAGAGATTACGCCGAAATGATTATGTGGCACGAGTATCAGATTACAGCACCGGGGGTTCTTCGACATATTTCTAATGGAGACCTTCAAATCATGGCAACAGAGAAGAGCTTAGAAATCGTTGACTTTGGGGTCGAAAAAAAAAGAGGAACTTTTGAAAAGAGTTGAAGAAGAACTAAGTATTAATATCCACCGTTTAAAAAGATGAGTTGGATAACTCTTAAGTTATTGTAAATGACTTGCCTTACATTTTGTGAATTTATTAAAAACAAAAAATTCGTGATTCAAATTTTTGTAGAAAAATTTTGTTTACTGACGAGACGTGCTTTACAAGATATGGAGTCACCAACCTTCACAACGAACATGTTTATAAGCATGAAAATATATATGCCATTAAAATATTTATCTAAATTTTTTACAAAATACATTATCACTTCAGGAAAATTTACCTATTTTACTTCGGCGAGAACTATGGTATATGTATCACGGTGTCTCACCCCGTTTTGCCGTTGTCATTCGACAATATTTACACTATCAATTGCAAGATATTTTTTTCTTGGCGAAAGCGCGCATTGAACGAAAATTTTTCAAATTGGAAAAAAAGCTTCCAAATACATGCAATTATCCGATAGAAATATCTAGGGTGTCATAACGTTGATGATATAAAAAATCAGAAGCGATGTGCACAAGTAACGTCATTTTTATAACACTTACACTACTTTATTGCAAATCACTATACTACTAGAAAACGTCATATTATCAGAATAAACCACACACTAAATTGAGTTTTTAAGAAATTTGGGAAAAATTCTTAGTTCCTTAAAATTTTGATGTCTTCACCGCCTAAACGAAGCAGTATCATATATATACTCAAAACGCTGTATATCTTTAAAAATTTAGTAATTGTAACGGTTTTTAGTTGCCATACATCAAAAAAAAAATGTTCCTCATAAATATAACTAGGGTCGTTCATTTCGATTTTCTGTCTTCCTCTCGGAGTAGAGAAAAATAAGTTATTTTTACAATTGAAACAACATTTATACTTATTTCATAATTTTTAACATGTTTTATTATCTAAAATTTTATAATTTTTCAAAATATCCCATTAATATTTGTATAAAAATATGAACGTTAACACGCTTACCTACTCCGTATCTACTCCAGACATAACATAAATCGGAAAATACTGATGATTTTCTCTCCTTGTTTCTCTTAATAATAATGAAAGAGATAAAAGATATCACAGGTCAGGAGCAAGGAACACAAAAGAAAGCCGCTGTTATTTACATAACCTTGCCTCAGACTAACTGTGTCTTTATTTTGTCCTATAATAACGGCAAACAATATTATTAAAGGCATTTTTGTCGACAACGTTGCGACATTTTTATTATATTACGATATAAAATAGTTTAGAAACTTTGTGCCGCTATTTAATATTGTAGTATTTAGTGTTTGTGACTTTAAACACTTGATAGCCTATAAATTTTAGACTATCGTTATTATAATAAAAACACTTTACTAGTGCTTGTTTTTATTGGATTTATTTAGGTTTTCTAACTGGGTATGGATGTACATATGGAAAATTTTAATCAGCTTGATATACCGGTAAGTAACTAATAAAGAGGTTTTTTCTTGTAGTATCTCTTTCGAAAACGTTAAGCAACATTCTGTCGAGCTTTATGAAAATACACAGTATTTCAAACTCATGTGTACACTATGATTAGTTAATGCAGCTTGTACAGAATGTAATTAAAAATATTTAAAATATTATAACAAAGAATAATACAATAGCTGAAAACAAGGGAAACTGCTCCTTGAAACATATGCCTGAAATGCTTAATTTTGGAAGAAAAAAATAAGATGAACAAAATAGTACACATGCACAAATTTTTTAGTTATTTTTACAGGGAACGTTTTAGATTTCTAGGTATTTATTGGATTTAGTGAAGATTTAGGAGATTATTAGAGTACTTTAAGGTAGTTTTTGGAAAAGAAAACGAAATCGTAGCTCCATTCTTAGTATAATGTACTCTCTAGTATACAGGACCCTATCATTTTTCCAACCTATAATCTATATGAAAGAGGCCACTTTCAGCAACTTACATTTGTGTTTTAGGATATGGAGAATCACCCTTCTTCTTCAGGTATGCAGAGTCCTAAATTCCGCCACATAAGAAGCTATCCTATAGCCCAAGATTGGATTAAATTTACTTACGATTATGTTAAAAGGAAGCTGCCTAATTGAAATCCTATAGAGGTAAATTTTGGGTTATGCTTATTTTTATACCTAATTGTTATTAGTGGTACTTTTTAGAAATTGAATTGTTGATTTTAAAAACAACATAGTTGACTCCAGCCCTACTGTTATTTATTTTCTACTACATAACATTTTCTTGTCATATTTGTTTCTAACTTTTGTTTTTTAAGTGATTCAGAAAGTGTTTAAAATGTTTGTCAGTTTTAGTAAAACATACTTCTGACTACAAAGGAACAATACCCTGAAAATAAAGTGTGAAACCTTAGTGACTGCACGGTTGTCAATAAAATTATATCAATGTACACATATAAAAATATTAGTAAATTTGTTCACCCAGAACTTCCCTCATCATTAATTTGATGTGCTTTAATTGCTCAGTTGAACTCGTATAACAATTTTTTTTAAGCCAAGTCACTATTTTTGATTTTAACTAAATATTGATAATATAATTATACATATCATTCAGTTGATATGATTTTTAAATTCTGGTACCTAAGAATCCTGAAAACGTATGACAGTGTAAATTCAAAATTAAACTTCTCCATCTACCAATAACCTCTTGTTCATAAAATATTAAATGCTATAATTCAGGTAAGCAAGTACCATTAAAATATTTTGAAAATACGGATAAATCCCATGGAATATATTAACTTCCATTCTTTTCACTTTGTCTTGTTACAGGATTGTTTCATCTAATTAGTTTTTGTTTACTTATCGTTTCCGGAATACATATTTTGAAGCTCTTAATTCATATTTTAGCCCCAACATTTTTCAAAATTTTATATAGCTGGTATAATTATCAATAAGAGAAAAATAACTTTTAGAATTCTTAAGTTTAAATCTAGTTTATGTGTCCCCTAATCATTTATCCAAAAATCACTTTAAAAATATTTGTTTATAGTATGAAATATGTACATTTAAAAAATTTTCTTTACAGGCTAATTTACTAATTAAAACAAGTAGCAAGGGAAGATCTGGGTAATCAACTTTATGAATTTTTAAAATTCAAATTAGAAACCAATGCTTACACTTATCCCATACAACTGTGAGAACTTTCCTAAATGCCCCAATAATGACAATAAAGGAAACAAGAAAAAGAAAGAGACCAAAAACTGAAGATATGAAGCAACAAAATTACAAATTAGAGATAAAATATATATGATGTTTTCTGAGGGTAAGTATTTCTAAAAAATTTTATATGTTATATTTTATTTTAACTTGTTTTGTTTACATTTTCTAACCCGTCAAGGTGTATGTATAATGAAAATATAAGTTTTAAAAATAAAAAAACCCAAAAAAATATTTGTAATGAATACAAAAAGTAAACATAATTTTACTAAATTAAATAGAATATTAAGATTTCGTCATTTCTTCATAACAATTTTTTATTTGTGAAGGTACCTCAATAACAGTCTCAATATTGTTGGAACGATTAAAGGCAAAAGAAATATACCATGGAGCAAGGACAAATCTAGGCATATTACTAAAGCAAATAGGATTTATCTACAGGTAAACAATCATTTACATACAGCAAATAAATGTTAGATACAAATATAAAGCAGTTGCAATTGGGCCAAAATAATAAGCAGAATTTTTCACAGGAGACCTGTGTAATTTATTTTTGGAGGATACACATTTCATTTTTATTTATATATTTATATAGGAAGGATGACCCACGTAGAGCTTTAATGGAGAAACCACAAATTCAGAAAATGAGAAGAGACTTTCTTGAACAATACTTAAAGAACGAAGAAAAAGGAGAAAATAAATTTGAGCCAGTCTTTATAGACGAAACATGGATTTTTCAAAATGGAGAAACCACAAATTCAGAAAATGAGAAGAGACTTTCTTGAACAGTACTTAAAGAACGAAGAAAAAGGGGAAAATAAATTTGAGCCAGTCTTTATAGACGAGACATGGATTTTTCAAAATGGCACCCACAGACGATCATGGCAGGACAATAGCACTCAATCAGTACAAAAATTATCTGGGGAGGAATTTAGGTAATAAATCAGTTATTTGCACTACACAATTTGAATTTTTTTCATCTATAACAGGTTGCAAAAAGCTTTATTTAAATAATCCTTGGATTATTTCCTATTAGCAGGATGTTAAATATTAAATTTTTACTTTAATACTTTATTTCCTGGGGAGATTGAGAAATTTCTTACTTAAATTTCTGTATGTTTAATCAAACAAGTTTGAATCTTTTTAGGAAAAATTTTTACTTAATATGATAAAAATGTTTCCTTAATAAATGAAAGTTAAACAAATAATTTAATTTACATTTTACAAAATAATAATGATCATCTTACTTTGATACAGGCTTTCCAGAAATCCAAAAAAAAATCTTGTAGTGATTTCTTAAGCGGTTTTATAAAAGAATTTGATATAAACATATATCTAAAATATTTCGTTTTCAAAATACAGGGCGTTAAAAATTATGAAAAAAAAAAATATATTATCAAAATATAAAAACTGATTACAGGTATTTTGCTGAAACGTGAAGTAAATCTGTATCGCGTAGAATCTAATTTGTTTCGGTTTAAGGAAACACAACTAATATTTTTATATTAAAATATGGTACATCAGTGTTCTTGCCCAAGTTCTCAGACGAGTCAATGCTTCGCCAATAGAAACTGCTGATATGGTATATTTTTAACAATGCATCATATTTCTAAAAAATAAACAGATGAAATAAATTTTCCAATTTCAAGGCATTAATGACATAAAAATTGAGAAAAATAAATTAATTTTGATATTATCCTTTAACTAAAACCATCAACACATGCAATGTTCCGTGTTCTAATTACGTGAAATGAAGACCCCTAAAGATGTTTCGAGCAATCTAGGTAAAAAGTTGCATAACATTTCAAATTTGACTTGGTCTAAACTCAAGAACCACTATTTCTCAATTGACCAAAACCATGAAAGCTTCCGTTGGTTAAGACCAATTTGTGTTTCTGCAAAATATTTCAAATAATTTGTACTGCCACATACTACTCTACTTTTTTTCAGGTACATAGTACTGAATGCAGGAAATGAAAATGGATTCGTTGAAGATGCAATGCTGATTTTTAAATCAAAGTCAAAAACTGGAGATTACCATGGAGAAATGAATTCGAAAAACTTTAAAGCTTGGTTGAAAGATATTTTGCCAAAACTGAAAACACCTTTAATTGTTTTAGATAATGCTCCTTATCATAGTAGGCAACTTCAAAAATGGCCAACAAAGGGTTGGAGCAAGGACGCTATGAAAGCGTGGCTGAAAGAAAAATATATCAACTTTGGAGAAGATGCTACAAAAGATACTTTGTGGTCTTTGATATCTCGGTACCAAAGCCTGCAAAATGCTTTGTAGTAGATCAGCTAATAGAATCTTCTGGACATAAAGTTTTACGCTTGCCTCCATACCATTGCCATTTTAACACAATTGAAATGGTATGGAGTCAGGCAAAGAGAAATTATGACCAATTGATTCTACAAGTTAACGAACCAATAGAGGCTTGGAAAAAGGCGTTAGGAACAGTGACAAAACAGAATTGGGCTAACTGTGTCGAACACACAAATAATATTATTTAAAAAATTGGTGTTTGTAAATTTATCTGTGAGGATAGGGCATGAGGAATCTTGAAATGTAGTCAGTAAAAGACTCGGAGCCATGAGTCGTGCGTTGTGTTAACTATTATCTGTTGAAGCATACATTTTTTTAAAATTTATCTATTTATTTTTAAGAAAACTAGGCTATTTGATGAAGATGATTAATTATTTATCTTTTTATTCAATATTTTTGCAGTTTAACTACTTCATTTATTGCAGTCAGAAATCATAAAGTTAGTCATTAAGTATAAAACACTGAATAATTTCTAGAATATTGTATACTTACCCACTGTTTCTAAGAATACTGTTTTTTAGTTCCGATTCTATTAGAATAGTCAATTTATTTTTAGTTTTCAGTTAGACTACCCTAATATTGTTATACCTAACTGGAGTATTATAATAAAAATAGAACTTTATCAACAAATTGCGTATAATTTTTTCTGTTACCGAAATAGTTACCAATAATTTAGAATATAAACGATTTATTTTATAAAATAAATAAATAAAGCTTTTATTGTCATAAATTTCATAGGTGAAACATTACAACAACATAGGTTCACTTATAAAAGTGAACATACACGTAAACACCCCACACTTGTACCTTCAGACATCACCCTACTAATCCCAAAATTAAAAAGAGTGTGTTTAAAATTTTTAGTACAATAGTTTCTACAATTTCAAAATTATCAGCTAACAATATATTAAAAAGGCAATGCTTATTAAAGAATGTACTAATACGTAAAGTAAATTATTTTTAGCAGTAGTACATCTCTTAGTGTAGTAATATAAAAGAGGAAATTTTAATCCGCTTTTAAAATCTCTCATATTTAAAATTTCACTTAAAATATCAAACCCATTATAAGCACATAAACTCCTTCATTAAATAGCCCTATACAAATGGGATATAAAATTATCGATATGTCTAAACAGAAGGAAAAACTTCGATTTTAAAATTTTTGTGTATAACATTTTTATTTTTTAAGGATATTTAGTTTGTAAAACTTGCTTATAAACCATTCGACAAATTTCTTGTTATATAACCGAAAAAGAAAATAGTAGAATGAGCCACTCCGATCCTGTTACAGTTCTCAAAAAAAAATGTCACTAGTTTGATGCATATGTCAAATTTTGACGTAAAGATATACAGCAGTTTAACTATAATTAAGTTCGCTTAAATGGACCTATTTTGACGTCCCCTATCATCAAACGTTGTATACGTCTTTTCCGGACACCCTGTATAATGTAATATTCAACTTCCTTTTCAAACACCAGTATTTGCTCTATTTTAATATTTTTCAAGGCAAATATCAAGAATCCTGCCAATAAAGAAACCTCTTTTTCACTTTAAATAAAAATTAACATGAATCGTGTCAAGAAGCTATCCCTTAATTCATTCAGGAAAACATAAAAAATAAATATATCCTAGATGTTCATTCAATGAATCATTTTCATTGAAATAAAAACGAATGGTATAAAAGTAACATAACCATTGGTTATATGGATCATTTTAACTGGAACGAAACTGGAAATAAACGTTCAAAATGTCAAAAAATCTTTGATCCTTATTAAATTTTTCTGTCAGCATCATAAACGTTTAGTACTCACTATGAATGTTATTCTCCAGTATGTGAGTTCGAAAATAATGTGAGAAGCTGTTTTCTCGTACTCTTCACATATTTTACACGTGGGTCTATCTCCGTAGATTCCCAGGGAGTAGTGTCCAGTTAAGAGACCCGCTATTCATGACGCCATTTTTATTTAAATTCAGTATTTTAATACTCTTTGCATGCAGTATCTTGAATTTTGTTCTTGAGTCCAAATTTTTGACCAATTCCTCTTCAGTCCAGATAGACGACTACAAAATGAGGTTTTTGGTACGCCGAATACGAGCTCTAGGCCTACAAACCTAACTATGAAGCCTTTTCTGGTCAGGTATTTCATTTACCTATATCGTCCTGGAACTTGGCATCCACGCAAATGTTACCTGTTTATTATTGTCTAGGCTAACGCAAATGTTACCTGTTTATTATTGGCTAGACTATCTTAAAATATTTTGTTAATCCTTCTTTCGTATTCCTTTCCCAAGTTTTCCTGCAGCAAATCTCAATAAAATAAATCTTCGCTTGCAAAAAAGTAGCAAATCAATAATGTTCAACCGGATATTATACCATGTATTTCTGCAGCTGTTCGTTTCTTAGTTTGGGATCTATCAGTATACTACTGTTTTACCAGTCTGATGGTATATGCTTTAAAAAAAATTTTTTTTGATATGTAGCAAATATTCCAAAGAGTAGACTTCGAGAAGTAAAGCCTGCTATAATATTATATATTTTCTGTTCCAATTTGCTAATAAAAACTAATATGAATCCTTTTTTAATAATCTTAAAAGTACTTTTATTACTGGTTATATAGCAGAACTTCGTAAATAGTTTGTTATATATGTAATTCTCCTTTCAGGCAGAGAATATGAAAAATATATATACAAACAGTTTATTTCCTGCAAATATCGCTCTGGTCCTCTCCATACGCGTTTCGATCACCTCATGATCTCGTCAGTGGAGCTGTATCGGACCAAGAGCAATATTAGCAGGAAACAACTGGTATATGAAATATAAATTTCAAGGTATGTCGGTAGGATATTGCACCTGCCATCCACCGACCTCGATGTCAGACTGAAAAATATCGCCAGTCGAACGACATCTATGAATCACCGGAGTAATGTGAAATTTTTAAAAAATTAAAATTTTAGTTAGAAATAAAGAAATCTTTCTGCAGTATTGAAATAGTTTGTTATATATGTAATTCTCCTCTCAGGCAGAAAGATTTATTTCTTACTAAAATGTTAATTTTTTAGAACTTCGTAAGTTAAAAAAACTTTACCTAAAAAAGGTTTACATACAACATTCCTCTCCAAAACAATAATTTTAGAGTAAGTCCCCAACACTTGCAAAAAACTTAAATTGTACTTACCTAGCCATTCTTTTTTGTGCTCTTCAATACATAGATGTAACTCAGCTGCTGGTAAAATAAAATCAAGCATTGTCACCTCCGAACAATCAGCAGCCAGGGAAAGACCCAGAACAATGGCAAGCATTATTTGTGCCTTACCCATAGCCGCCTGAGACAGTGCGTCTTCATGAAAACCAACAAGTGCTTCTCCATTAGATATAAAACAGCTTCCGCTACTTGGTGACACTAAAAAGATTTAATACTTTTTAGGGCTTTAAATCCTTTTTTTAACTGAACTGACCTAAATAAAAAAAAGTTTATGCTCCTCTGACTTAAAAGTATTATTTATTTTTAAACATGCGAAAAATTACAATAAAAGGACACATTAAGAACGTTATACATATATGCAAATTTAACGGTAATTTCAACGTTGTCGCGACATATACATATTACATAAATGTTGGATACATAATTATTAGTTTTCATTTGCTGCAATAATTAACATGTTTAATCTATATACTTCCTAAATATGCGTCCCTAAAAGATTTTCTCAAACATCTTATGTTTATTTTTTTTAAATAAATGTTTATTATAAAGAAATATAGTAACATAAATTACACTTGTGTCAATATGAACAAGCTGAAACTAGAGTAGTGTAAGAAAAAAATGTTTAAAATTAAATCTAATTTCAGATGTATCAAACACCACAGCAGAAAGAAATATGATCAGCCAAATCTTTTGGTGATCTAATTCTAATTTTAGCCCAAAAATATGTTAGTGTTGTAGTGTTTGAGCTTTATGTAGTGATATTGTTATGAATTTATAGTTGTGATCGCATTGCATTTTAAATAGAGAAAGAAAGCAGACACATTGTGTGATATCCTTTTATCCTTTGATGTAATATAACAATACTTTATATAATACTACAGTAATGATTTAATTAAACAACATCACATTAAAATTATTTTGTTTTAGAATATATGTATTTTGGGCGTAGACTGTGAAAATAAAAACGAATTTTCGTGCAAACATTATATTTTTGAGATATTCCTTCTTAAAATGTATCTACTTTGGAGGTTATATGTTCAATTTTGTTTATTTATCATTCTCCATTTTTACGGTTATATTCATCTGTTTTTTTTTTCGAAAATCATTGAGAGTGTTATAGTGGTCAGCGTCAGCTGCACCTAGAGACCCCAGTTTGTATCTCGGCTGGAACATCGAAATTTATTTGCTCGTCGCCCCACAGAAGGCAATGGCAAACTACTCCGCAGTGCTCTACAAAGTAAAAAATTCTTAAATATGCTCCGGAAGGTACGTAAAGCCAGTGGTCCTGCATATCTGTATACAACATTGTCGACACGCAACACAGATATGTGCGAGAAGTTGCCTAAGCTCTGTAAAGAGCATAGCAGTTGAATAAGTGCCAAAATACAAGCATGGAATAAAAAATATTAATATTATGAAATAAATTTACCTTATATTTTTACAAAATCTCCTAATATATAAAAATAAGATAACTGAAGATTTAAACTATCTGCACTGGTCACGCAGTACTCTTACGGAATACGAAACGTAAGTTCTTCCAAACGTTTTCTAAAATTGTTTTAAATTCTTATGATAGTTTTTCTAAATCAGTACTTTTTTAAATTAAAAACTACCTAACAGGTTATTTATAAATGTAATAAATTAAAAGATTGTAGCAAAGGCGGTATTAAAAACTGCTGATTAAAAGCGGCCCGAGTCGGTATTCTTGAAATCTTGAAGTGAAAAGGTGTATGAAAGAGTGATCTGAACTTTAATTTCATATTTTGAGAGTGAATCCAATATTCTTGAATTAGCAATGTTGTCAGATATTAAACATTTCTATAACCATATTTTTATAGTTTTATGAACGGCATGCTTGCATGAAAGAGCACTATATATGATAATTCGAATTAACTTGTTTTATATCTTTGCATTTTGCTAAAAAAATTATTGGATTTAAAATTAAGATTAAGAATTTGAAGTTCTTCCTTTATAGACGGACCAAAAAATACTAAGTAGATTTGTAAAAATGTACTCTGATCGATAGTATATATTAAAATGTAATTAAAATGTACTCTGATCGATAGTATATATTAAAATGTAATAGTTTCAACTGCTCGAAGACTGCCACGCCACACACCTTCAGTACTAGCAAATATCTGGCAATTTGGTTTGTCAAAAATACTTCCTCTAAATTTGTTATAAGTATAAATAAAGAAATACTAATCGTCAAGTCAGATATTTCATTTCAGCAGATTTCATTCAGTTCGCTTACTTTCCACCAAGCGAAGTGGGATGTGAATGATGACTGAGTCAAGAATACGAAATTCGTCATTTTTGTGTATCTGTTCACATCACATTCACCAGTTCGAAGATAGGTGCCCCGATCACCTGCATTCATAAACTCACAATATGAAGGAATATGTTTCTTGCTTTAAAATCATTCTGTTCTGATAAACTTTCAAGGTTACAGATAGAAAAAGTAATGACGTCATATGAGGATTGTCTTTTCATAATATACATCTTCATCCGCCAAAGAGAATTTGGAAAGAATATTGAAAAAAACTATTTCCAAATTTACAGTTAATAAAATATGAGTAAGATTTTATTCTTATCATTTTTTATTATCATTAGAATTATCAATATGCTTTGACTAGTCCTTCTTCTTCCTCTTCGGGTGTCATGTGATATGCCGCACGTCGACGATCATTTGTCCATCTCATGGTCACATTATAACTAGAGTGCCCTCCTCAGCTTGTTTAAACATGGTTGCGGCGTGTGATATACCACACCAGTTTCTTATATTGCGGAGCAAAGAGTGTTGTTTTCTACCTGGCTCCCGTCTGCCTTCAATTTTTCCCTGTAGTATTAGCCTTGGTATGGAGTAGCGAGGTCCTCTTAGTCTATGCCCTAGATATGACTCTTTTCGTTCTTTTACAGTGTCCATTAGTTGCCTTTCTATGCCAGTTCCTCGTAGAATTTAATCATTCGTTATGTGAGCAGTCCAGGGGATACGCAGTAGTCGGCGGAGTGTCCACAATTCAAAAGCTTCGATCCGATTCAGCGTCCCAGCCTTAACTGACCAAGTTTCAGCACCATATAGTAGAATAGACCATACATAACATTGAACTACAGATATTCGGGTGTGTAATAGCACATTTCTGTGTGCTGTTTAAAGAAAGTTGCTTTTGCATGGCCAATTCTTCCCTTCACTTTTTCGTCACATTCCCACTTTTCATTCAGACTAGCGCCAAGATACGTGAACCGTGCGACTCGTTCAATATTTTCCCCGTTGATGTTAAAAGGAGTGATGTACTGATGCCTACTAATCACCATAATTTTTGTTTTGGGCAGTATTAATATGCAGCCCGAATTGTTCACCGCACTCGTTGAGTTTTTTAAATATTGATTGGAGATCTTCAAAGACTGCAGTATCATCTGCATAGCGAATATTGTTTATTGGGATGCCATTGATTTTGATACCTCGCGTTTCATTTTCTAATGCTAACTGAAATATTTTCTCAACGTAAATATTAAACAGAACAGGCGACAGTACACATCTCTGCCGGACTCCCTTCAGTATATTAAAGGTCTCTGTTGACAGATCGCCATCAATACGGAACTCAGTTAACTGTTTCCAATAAAGTTCTCTTATTATTTTAATATCTTTATTATATTTATACAGTTATTTCCTTGATTTTTCTATGGAAATTAAAGGAGTCGTGCAGCTTATGAAATCTTTTAGCCTCGTCACATTGTTCCTGAGTCCATTTCTCCTTAGCTTCCCTTATCTTTCTTTTGACAGTGCAATTCAGTTCCTTATATTTATCATTCTGGTTTTTAACAATCCGACGTTCAGACAGCAAGTTCACTATTTCGTCGGTAATCCATGGTTTATTTTTTTTTGTTTGTGTCGACCAAGAACAGTTTCAGTAGCTGATTGGATGTTTGTTTTTAGAGTAATCCAGATCTTATCAGCTGCAACTTCTTGACTAGGGTTATTTTCTTGGCAAAGTCTGTCCAATGTAGTCTTCATGCTCCTCTGCACTGCGGGTTGTTTTAATGCCTAAATATCATATTTTCTGGTCCTTAAAAAGTAAAAACAAATTAGAACAAACAAAATTCCTTATTTATATCAATAGCATGCAGTGATTTACAAATTCTCCGCCTCTACCGTTTATCCCATCTAGAGTAACTCAAAATATTGACACTGCTGTTAAATTTTTAGTTAGTTAATTTAATTATTCAAAAATAATTTTAAATTCGCATTCCCAACAAAACTCAAGTATCACTTTTCGATAAAACCAAGATATGTAAAATTTTAGTCCACCATACTAATTCTCTTTAAAATAATTTTATATTCGTTATGTGCGACCCATAAATTCCCCATACCGGTTTTGGAGAAAATCGACCATATTACACGAGCCATCTTGGACCTTATTAAACCGATTTGGACTAAAATGATATAAAACCACCGCATATAATACAAAAAATATCATGCAAATCGGAAAAACCGATCGGGAGTACCACGTCTATATATATATATATATATATATATATATATATATATATATATATATATATATATATATATATATATAAAATAAAATAGAATAAAATATTGGCGAAGCGGACGTGAAAATTTGTCAATCTACATGATTCTCGTATTAAAAAGTACGGAGCACTCCAAAATATGGAAAAACTCCGGGTCCGACAGATGGCGACAGCGCTGTTTCGTCCTAATATGGGACTGGTCAGGCCACCGCAGTCGGTACAAATCATCATTTCGTCTTTGCATCGTATAAAGCTGAATTTATAATCAAAACACAGCAAATAAGACGACATCTCGATGGTCCACTTGATAATACAAGAACCACACAGATTAACAAAGTTTGTAAAAGAACCGTCATATGGTGGCGCGACGGTGAATTAAAACAGAAATATGTAAAATCGAGTACACGAAACGCGCTGCCCAACGGATAGGGGTCGCATTTTTCGGTACTGGCAAGCAAGCCTTCCGCTATTTAAGCAACCAAAGCCACGTGCCGCACCAAACGATCCCACCATGAGAGCATCGTTTAGCGTGTTTAAAAGCCAAACAAGTAAATAAATATGTAGATAAGTTTTTGTCCGTGTAATTTAAAATAAAATAGAATAAAATATTGGCGAAGCGGACGTGAAAATTTGTCAATCTACATGATTCTCGTATTAAAAAGTACGGAGCACTCCAAAATATGGAAAAACTCCGGGTCCGACAGATGATGGTTTGTACCGACTGCGGTGGCCTGACGAGTCCCATATTAGGACGAAACAGCGCTGTCGCCATCTGTCGGACCCGGAGTTTTTCCATATTTTGGAATGCTCCGTACTTTTTAATACGAGAATCATGTAGATTGACAAATTTTCACGTCCGCTTCGCCAATATTTTATTCTATTTTATTTTAAATTACACGGACAAAAACTTATCTACATATTTATATATATATATATATATATATATATATATATATATATATATATATATATATATATATTAAATGGGACCCTCCAATTTCGATCCCGGGAATGAAAAGGGCGGGAAATTTTACCATCGGTTATATTCTTGACCTTATAGTGAAGGTCAAGTACCAAGGCCATTTCAGGGTCAAAACAGAAAGATCGCAGTATTTCGTGTAAAAGCTATTGGGTGACAAAGGGGCTAAGTAGTAATGACCTTAAAAGTAACCTTGACCTTGGCCTTCAAGGTCATTTGATGTGGAATACTTAATGACAAGCTTTTCATAGGTTCATAATTTCTTGAAAGTAATTTAAACGCCGCAAAATATCGTGATATTTTAGAAAATCAACTTTTGCTTGAAAACGTACCCTTAGATGTAAGGCAACAATTGTGGTTCTAACACTATGGGTGTCCAGCGCATTGTTGCCAATTAGCTCATCAAGTGTTGAATCGCGAATTCAAAGGACGGTGGATTGGTAGAGGAGGTCCAGTAAATTGGCCCACAAGTTCGCTAGACTTTACGTCACCAAATTTTTGTTTATGGAGTTATTTAAATAGCGAAGTTTATAGAGACGTGAAAACATGAAGCAGCGAATCAGAGATGCTTTTGCCAAAATAACACCTGAAATGCTCCCCAATTGTAAGCAATCTTTTGAAGTGCGGGTCTATAAATGTATTGAAGTTAAGGGTAACCATTTTCAGCACTTATTCAAATAAATTCATATGAAACCTTAAACATGATCATAAAAAATGATGAGGAGCGAGGGGACTCATAGAAAACAAGTACTTCGATGGTGAGAGACGAAGAAACTCACCAAAAACAAGCACCCCGATGGTGAGAGGCGAGGGAACTCACAGAAAATAAGCACTATGATCGTGAGAGGCGAGAGGACCCACCGAAAACAAGCACACCGATGATGAGAGACTTACCGACAATTAGCACCCCGAAAAGAACAAAAAACTACTACGTCCACGACGTTGTTGACGGGTAGTGCTAAAAGTAATTAATCATGCACATAGTCGTACTAAGTACAGTTTTTGTTAACAATTCATCAAGGTAATGTTATAGCAACTTTGCAATCTTACAAATTTAGTATGAAATATCTTATAAAATAGTGGCCTTGAAGATATTCGTTTGACCTTAAAATGACCTTGATGTTAGACCTTAACCTCGGGGTCAAGGTCATATCTGATGATGAAATTACTGTGAAATTTATCTGTTTCCAGTTCCGGGGCGTTCCTTTTCAAATTTTGAAATTGAGCTTCAAATGACCTTGAAGGTTAAAATTCTGGTTATTTTCAAGGCCACTACCTCTTGGCTCCCGTTCCACCCGACAATTTTTCTACGAAACATTTCACGAAATAGTGCAATCGTTTAGTTTTGACCTCAAAATGACCTTGAGGTTTGACCTTCGCCTTGACGTCAAGGTCACGTCTGATGGTAGAATTTCCCGCCCTTTCCGAAATCGAAATTGGGAAGCTGATCTTCGAATGGCCTTGAAGAGCGAGCTGGCGGTCCTTTTCAAGGTCACCACTAGTTAGCCCTTCTGCCCCCCCCCCCCTAGAATTTTTATATAAAACATTTAAAAAAAATCAGATCCCACCCGGAGATTCCGTTGTCTCAAAATAAATGCTGCACCCTATATATATATATATATATATATATATATATATATATATATATATATATATATATATATATATATATATATATATAAAAGCAAAATTAAAAAATTAGTGCTTATGTTTCAATGTCCTCAAAATCAGATTCGGGAGGAACGGAAGTGGAAATTTCAACGCCAATAAAAGAAGTTTCAGTTCCAGATAGTTTAGACAGGATATATATATATATATATATATATATATATATATATATATATATATATATATATATATATATTCTTCTTCTTCTCATGTTTCAGTGAAAATTGAAAAATGTATTTAATAATGAAATAAAATCTAATGCTACTGATTCATAACCAAATCCGCATATATATATATATATATATATATATATATATATATATATATATATATTATATATATATATATATATATAAATATATATATATATACATATATATATATACATATATATATATATATATATATATATATATATATATATATATATATATATATATATATATATATATATATATATATACAAAATTCTTGTGTGCAGGTTAGTAGAAGATGAACTACTTGGAGGATGGTCATAATAAATCTTTAAATGTTTCAGTAACCTCCAAAAATTTTTATATCAAAAAAATTAATTTAGATACAAAAAAAACTTGGTTCTTGTTGTGCCCAAAATAATGATAGTAAAACTATTCTTGAAGGATAACTAAAATTAGAGTTTTTATTCATTTTTTAGTTCAATAACATGCAAGATTCTGCAATAATAACCTACGTGGGGTAAAGGAATGAAAACTAGGATTCCTCAGTTTTGTTAATCATTAAATATCAAATAAGTAAATGGGTAACAAGTAACAATATTGATTATATCTTTAAAAAGTAATTTTCTGAAGCCACTTACTTCAGAAACCTACCAAACTTTATCAATAATATGTGAGGTAATCCATATTTAATCAATACTTTAGCGCTAATACAAATATTACAAAACATAAGGAAAAAGATACTTAAAATTATATCTAAATACATTCATGTCATTCAGCATGTGATCAAATAATATTTTAATCTTTATGTCATATCTTATTGGACTTTACGTACTCAGCAGCATAACATCGTTTAATTATGTTTATTAGCTAATTTTGAATGTTAGTAAGTCAAACAGGGGAAAGGAGGATATCCACATTCGACGAATAATTACACCCAATGGGAAAATTACAAGTAGAACAAGATAATGATATTTGACCACGCTGAAGAATACAGTATGCAATACGCAGCACTTTTTATTTCTACGTCTTTTTAATCTAATAAATAATTTTCAGATTTTTAGCAAACTTGGGTAAACCGAGAGTAACAAAAAAGACAAAAACTAATTAATATACAAGAACTTAATATGATTCACAGGTGTACAAGACTATTATATAAGGAAGTTTAAATCAAAAATTTAATATTAGTGCCGTAAACAGCAGTAAAATGCATTCTGCTACAACCACCTCAATATCTAATTCAACTAGAATATAGGCGCGTTCTTTTATTCCATCGATGATTTTGCGCACTAATCTGAAATCCATCAAACCGTTCTTAAAATAAAGCGATAAAAATGCGATTAATTATTACACCGTTCTTTTTTTTATCGATGGATGCATCAACAATCCATCGAATCCATCGGCTTCAGACCCCGATGAATGCGATGGACAGGTAGTGGGGGAAAAAAATAACTGTTAATTTTGAAGGTTATGTTTTTATTTCTGTCTTGAAAAGAAATAATTGCCACTATTTTTGATTTATTGTTCGTTATATATAAAAATGACAGAATTTCTATATTATATAAAAATATTTATATAAATATAAAATAAACTTCCAAATAAAATATTGGATTTTTAAGGTTAGGTTTTTGGAAAAATGTCACATGTCAATCGGAAATGAGCGTTCTTAAATTCAACATAATTTCATTGAAAATCCATTTATGACGTCACAAGAACCCATCGGACTAATTCAGCGCTTTTTCATCGATGGAATAAAAGAACTCGCCTTATTGTTTGCGCCAAGATAGAAATTTCTGTGATTTCGCACAATACACCAATACTGTGTTACGACGGAAATATTTCTGGGTAAAGTTCATTGTTATATAAATATATCAAGACATACGTATAATGTAAAATCGTACGACCTGACAACTGATGATAGGTTTATACTGAACATCATTGTTTATACTGGAAAAGCTATATTAGTCGAGGAGGATTCATCCTATTCTGAAAGTATGACAAAGGAACTAGTGAAGAGTTATTTGGTTAGAAGACATACAATTTACCTCGATAAATTTTTTATCAGCGTATATTTGCCAGAATATTTTTTCAAAAGGAAACTGCGTAGGAACTTTATAAAAAACAAAAATAGAAATCACAAAATCACCATAAAAGCTAATCTCAGAAAAGGAGAATAAGTCTGGAAAAGAAACGACCCAGTTTAACTAAAAAATTAAAGCTACAAAAAATATATCAGGATAATTAGTAGCGCCCATAGGTGGAGACACGGGAAAAGAAGTGTAATAAAGCAAACACCTGTCTCTATTTTGATTTTAATCAGCACATATCACGAATACGAAGTCAGATCAAATAATAGCTTTTTATTCAATTCCACAATATTTTTCTGTTTAATAGTTTTATCCACGTCATAAAAATAAAAGTATCCAATATTTACATTTTAAAGAATCGATCATCATACAACTGTTACAACAGATAATTTCCTAGCAAAAAATGAGACAATTAATCAAAACAACTTTCATTACTTAGAACTAATTACATGACGCAACAAATTTTAGTTTATTTGTTATATCTTGTATGAAAAGTGCATTTTTTGTTAATTTTGGGGCACTAAACACAAAAATGACAATGAAATTAAAAACTTTTCAAGAACAAGTTTTTTTTAATTTTATTTTTAACAAAATTATAAACAATGCATACTTTTACACTTGTAGAGACACTAAATATCCTGTCTTTTTGCTTTTCTTTTGTGAATTGTTTCTGAGGCATCTCTAACAAGAGTCCAATAGTAGTCGGCAAGCATGGAAGCATTCCACTTTCCCTGGTACCTTTTCTCCATTGTTGATATATCCTGATGGAAGTGTTCGCCGTACTCATCACTGTTCAGCAGCTGTCAGGAAGAAAATCCAGATGCGACTGTATGGATCTTTAGAGACATATTGCAACCCATTTTTGGACACGATGCCAGCATATTTTCAACAAGAGTAACTTAATTATCAGCTTTTGCATTTCCAAAGAAATTAGTGACAACGAGGCGAAAGTCAATCAAAGCATTTTTTTTTCAATATCTGATAGAGTGCTGTCAAAATGTTTGTCTTTCAGAATATTTCGAATCTGTGGTCCAACAAAAATTCCTTCTTTAATTTTTGCTTCACTTAGCCTTGAAAATTTCTGACACAGATGCTGAAAAACTGACCCATCTGAGTCTGAACAGTTTTTCATTAAGTCCAATTTGAAATGCAATGGTGGCAACAAAATCTTTTTGGGGCCTACCAATGCCATATGTTGTACATTCTTTTCACCTGGCTGTAATGATTGTCGAACGAACCAGTCTTTTCTCTTGTAATAAAATGCCTTTGCCCGAATGTCCCATTCACACAAAAAACAGCAAAACTGTCTAGCTGTAACTCAAGTAAAAGGCAGTCACCTTTAAGTCGCCACAGATGTGCCATTGGTGCTCATCTGGTTTTATACTTGTCAATGGTACTTCATATTGTATGATTTTTTTACGCGAACTGCATATCCAACGGTAAAATATTTCCTATATGCAATAGTAGTGCTTTTAAACTCAATGTTGAACTATCTGTAAACAATCTTCATTCTTCTGGCTTGTAGTTTATATTTAAAGCGGCCAACAAACCGCTAAAGTTACTGCAGAAAATCAAGTTCTTTTCCATGTTAAAAAATGATGCTAGGTTTTTATAGCGTTTACAAAAAACATACACTGAAACATCGTCTTCTAATAATAGGTGCAACCGCTGTAATCTTGACCCTAGTTACTCCGCTTTACTTTCTGAAAGTTCTAAATCTTTTACAAGATGGTTTAATTCTGATTGGGTTATTTTGTGCGTTTGGCGGTATAACGTGCTGGGTGTGAAATCAGGATCTCTTGATGTTGATGACATATCTTATTGATAAATCGTTATATCGTTATTATCTGATCGTAAGTGGATGTTTCTTGGGGTTCTGGAATAGAAAGTTCGTCACTATGAAGCACAAGTTTTATGGCAGATGGTATATTTGGATAGTTGATAACCGACTTTTTTTTATGCCTTGCCCAACACAAGGTATAAGGCAGAAATAGCAATTATTAACATGATTTGAAGGCTCTATAAAGATCATTGGAACAACAAACCGCATAGATAGTTTTTTACTAATTAACCACTTTCTTAGAATTGAAGTTCATGCGCCCTCTGTGTGTCTTGATCCCCAATATTGCATCCGAAATAAAGCTGATATGCCTTTTTGATCAATGGGGTATAGACCGCATTTGAGAGGCAAAAATCACCTCACCACAACATAACAGAAGGGAGCTGGATTGTTTACACACTTTCGATACATCTTATAATCTTAACTATTCGATTCGACTCACTAACTTCGACCTCCATATCCAAATACGGCTTCTACATTTCTAGAGAATATTCGATAATTTTCTATTCAATTCCATAATAGTGGCGTTTGACATTTGTTTGCATACAGAGGCTATTCAGTATAAAGCAGACATAAAAGTTGATTTATATTAGTTTAAATGACTATCTCCCTTATTTTAAGCCTTGAGGAGTGGGATTTCGTATATGGGGGGGTCATTCAATGCGATGTTGTGCCAAGTTGTGCAAAATTTCGATAACATGGGGGGAATGTATATTTGGCAACGTCTCACACCTCTATTGTTATAACAATACAAATAATCACGTGCATTCTAGCGATTTCATTGTTAATATATAGGAAGACATGACATCACGTATCTCTAAAACTTAAACTATTATTAAAAAGGTAGTTCGGTTGTAGCCCATCAACATTGGTAACATTTAGTCGATTTTATTTTAAATGCATTTGGCTGTTGTCCATTTTTCTCACCACTGAAAAGAACAAGAGTTTATTGCCGTTAATGTACGTTAAAAAAATAAAGTACATATTTTTTAACCGTGTGACCCGAAACACCGGGATTAAATATTTTTTTTTGTATTTTGTAAGTTTAAAAAAGAACCACAAATTACTCTATTTATTTATTATCAAGCTAAAAAACTGGAATATATATATATATATATATATATATATATATATATATATATATATATATATATATATATATATATATATATATATATATAGAAGTGGATACATCCACATTATGCCGTTGTAGTGCTGAAATCACATTCAGCAAACTTCGTTCCAATCATATCCTTTCCGTGTTAGAGGTTGCACAGTTTGAATAAATTGCGATAAAACACAATCCATCCCATTCCACCACCATCTAGATGATGGCCCACCTGTATCACCATACCGAGAAGAAAGTCAAAACTTACCCTCCCCGTCACAGTGAACGGCGGGCGGTCGGCGAAGCCGCGTTCAATGTTGCATGCTTCCTTCCAAGCTGTCCTTTGCACAGACAGGTGCATGTCGGTACCCTGATGAGTCTAGTAGAGACGAAACATGTACCTCTGCCGTATCACAGGCGGGGAGGGTAAGTTTATTTTCGACGGTATTTACAAACTTTTTGAACCATACACAGCGAATTTTTATTAAAAGATAGGTCTGGTTTCTGAGAAAGGTTTCTTCTACTCGCCCATGACATTCAAAATATTAATAACGTAAGATTCTGAAACTTTTTGATGTTTACATTTACGAAAATTATAAATCTGGCATCTAACTATTTTTAAATGTATACCATTTTCACAAATATGAGAAAACTCAACCCATCTAATGTTGTTTTATTATACCCAGTAGTTAGATAAAGAATACACACTTTCCACTAAATACTGATGACATTAATTAACTTTATCTTCTAAACCGAATCAGTCATCAAGCATCGATTAGGTAAATTCATTATATCTTACACCCATGGGAGTGGTTAGAACAATATTAGGGTCTTCAATTAAATATTTCAGTTATGAAATCAATTTCGCGAAGGTAAAAGAAATTTTCAATTTCGAAAAAGCTCATATTTAAAAATAAGCAGGCAGCAGCCAACCTCAATATAGCTTCTAAATTACGATAATGCTAAAGACATGCATTTTTCTAATGGCGTTAAGTGCAAATTTATTAAATAACTTTGGATTACATCAAGGCAGGAGCTGAAGATAAATTGCTATTGCGTGCTACATGCAATAATTTTTAAATAAAATTAATATTTTTAGGATTCCGTATGAAACCTCATAGGTTCATTATATCCACCCGTCGGTTCCCCCAACCGTCCATATGTCCATCCATATGACTTATAAATTCACCAGTTTTTTAAATCAAATCAGAAAAGATTAAATGTTAAAGCGTCTCTAAAATTTTAAGGATAAAAGAAGTCCTTTGTTTCTGGTTTTATAAATTATTAGGGATGCATCTTATATCGATATCGATACCGATATATCGGCGATATCGTTGGATTTCCGATTAATCGGAATCGGAGATATTAGTTTGCCAATATATCGATACATTTCGAATTCCGCGCCATAACCATCCATTGTGTAAACTCGCTATTCCCAGGCTTAGTTCGTTCATGTAAACGCTGTACAATTTTTCTACGCTGGGGGAATTCCCGCGTATTATAATTTCATTCCGCTAGTTGCTTGTCATTTATTGCTTGCGACGCGTAATAAAATAAATAATTAATTTCTTTGTGACTTGTGATTGTGGCATTTTTTTACTAAAGGCGTTGTTTGGTGTTAAAGTGTATAATTCCTAGCATTGTTTTACATAGCATTTTTTTAATGTGTATTTTGTGGCCGCAACAGCTTAGACCTATTTCAAACGTATACTATTGTGAACTAGAACCATTAAGGGAGATTCTAGAATGCCGGCCGGCAGAAGCGAAACCAGATTTTCGTGTGATAGTTTCCTTATACATCTACAAAATAAGCTGGTCCTTTGCTGTTATCGAAACCATACGTATGTAGTAACTAAGTAATCCTAAGCGTGATAAAAAAACAACAGTTAATCAATAAGTATGTTGACCTCGAAACAAAAAAAGTTCTATATGGACTCACTTTGAAGTTAAAGTGGTACCAATTCAAAAAATTTTAACTCATTAAACTTGTGGATCCATATGAAAAGACACAATCAGAGTGAATTGGACACCGCTTCGGTGCCGAAGATAATAACTATTAAAAGAGGTGTTACATATTGTGATAATCACCGACATGTGGACAAGTCACTCTTCTTCGCAACAGCTCATGGGATATAAGCTAACTTCGAGTACAAGCTTTACTGCCTCGAAGTAATGCCATTCGAGGGTCTTCAACACTCAGGATCCAACATAGCATGTAATCTAAAGAAGGCTTTTCAGTATTGGAATATACAGGACAGAGTTCGAGCCATAGTTACTGACAACGCTGCAAATATGGGTGTCGCTATCAGAGAGATTCAACAAACATACAATTTAGTGTCCATCAAATGTTTGGCTCACTCACTATAATTAGTTAATAAAGCTAACGCCTTTTAAACAGGATCAGGTGAATGTTATGATTACTAAAGCACGATCTATCATTAATCATGTTAATCATTCTACGAGCAGTAGCAAAATTTTAAAGAAAATGCAAGACGCTTATAGCTTTCCGAATCATGGACTTATACAAGACGTATCTATGCGATGGGACTCGACACTGCAAGCGTTAAGGCGATTGCTGGAGCAACGAGTTGCAATGTAAGCTTGTTTGCCTAGTATAAAGTGCAACATACAACCCACAACGGAAGAATGGATAATGATGGTCAACATTTGATGTTATTATGAATAGGTTACTAAATCAATTAGCAAAGACACAGCTGTATTATCCGACGCTATTTCGTTAATTAACAGTCTTCGAAGAGTTCTTCAGAACATCAAAGACACAGGCGATCAGTCTTTTGCAAGAGGGAATGTATCGAAACTTATGGCGGTTGATATGATATTGGCTCTTAATGAAAGATTTGATTATTTGGAAAATGAAGAATCGTATTGTTTAGCCATCGTAATAGATCCTCGTTATAAACTTCGAACATTTCACAAACAATCTATTATTAGTACGGTAAAAAGACGGTTTGGAGAGTTACTGAGTTCATAAACTATTTCAGAATCAACAATGAAACAACCAAGGACAAGTTCTGAGCTATCTACGAGATGTGGGATATGGGGCGTTTATGGAAATATTATTAAAGAGGCTGAAGAAGATGAGCCTCTCTCTCTCTTTTGAGCACTGATTGTCTCAAACAAGATCTAGAGAGATATTTGAAATCCCCCAATATTGTCACATAGGGAAAAATATAAAAACATAATATTTCATAAATTAGCATTTTCCAATTTTACTAATCTTTTATTTTAAATTTAAACAATAACAATCGCATCACCTTTTATAATTTTATAACATTTTAATTATGAAATGTTATGTTTATTTACTGGCCGTTGATCGTGCAAGTTCACCAAGTCAGCCAGGCCGCTTTCCGGGTCATGATGAACTGAGATTGTAAGAAGGCGATTCGTTGACTGAAAAAAATAAAACAGAATAAAAAGGACGGACATGCTTGGGACAGGGTTCAATCGGTTCAATCGGTTTAATCAGTTTAAGAGTCCGTTGATCTAATGCAGAGCAGCTAGTCTATCGCGAATTACTTAATTGCCCCGAAGGTTAGTGAAGCGAAAATTCCGAGCGTGTCCCAGTCCTGAGCAGGTCGACAAATAGAGAACTCTAGTGACAACCTCCGTGAAGAGTGCCAGGATGAAAATAACCTTAATGTAAGTAAAACATTTAGTCATAATGATGTACAGTCTAAAATGTTAATGTCGCTTATTTTTAATTAAACTATTTTTTTATATGTAATCCGAAGTAAAGAGTTTATTTTGAGTTAAATCTCTGAAGACCAAATTCCTAAATGCTACGTTCCTAGTCACACCTCAAATTAAACTCTTTACTTCGGATTACATATAAAAAAATAGTTTGATTAAAAATAAGCAACATTAAAATTTTGGACTGTACATCATTATGACTAAATGTTTGACTTACATTAAGGTTATCTTCATCCTGGCACTCTTCACAGGGGTTGTCACTAGATTTCTCTATTTGTTGACCTGCTCAGGACTGGGACACGCTTGGGGTTTTTCGCTTCACTAACCTTCGGGGCAATTAACTAATTCGCGATAGACTAGCTGCTCTGCATCAGATCAACTGACCCTTAAACTGATTGAATCGATTGAACCGATTGAACCCTATCCCAAGCATGTCCGTCTTTTTATCCTGTTTTGTCAAGTCAACGAATCGCCTTCTTACAACCTCGGTTCATAATGACCCGGAAAGCGACCTTGCTGACTTGGTGAATTTACACGATCGACGGCCAGTAAATAAACATAACATTTCATAATTAAAAGGTTATAAAATTATAAAAGGTGACGCGATTGTTATTGTTTAAATTTAAAATAAAAGATTAGTTAAATTGGAAAATGCTAATTTATGAAATATTATGTTTTTATATTTTTCCCTATGTGACAATATTTCAAGAGAAGCAGATCATCTCCTTTTCTGGCGCAGTAATGGCTTATATACAAATTTTAAAAAAATGGCACAAAAATATTTCTGTTTCCAAATGAGTTCTGTCGCATCTGAAAGGCTATTCTCAATGTCAGGTCTCGTCCAAATAGACTTACGAAATCGGCTTTCACCTATTAATTTAAGGATATTGTATTTTCTGAATAAAAATCTCATAGATGTGAATTTTAATTATTAATTTCTAATCTGAATTTTAATTGATATTTTGTTTAATCACTATTTTAAAAAATAACTAATATTTTTTTAAATTACAATTTTCAAAACATAATGGATATTTTGTTAAATTACAATTTCCAAATTTCGTTAGTTAACATTTAAAACAAATATAATATATGTAATATCTTCGGTTTCTTTATCTTGTATCCTAAACTCAAAGCTTTTTACTTTTGACACCTTTTGAAGCCTGCAGTGTCCGCATCGCTATCGGTATCGGTTCGTCGATACTTTTTTATAAATATCGATATCGGTATGGTATCGGCAGAAGTGCATATTCTTGCAGTCCTACATATTGTTATCGAAAAAAAATAAAACGAAAAATTCTAATCGAATTTCTGCAAATGTGATACAGTAACAAAGATTTTTAGATAGTTAACCATTTTCTGATTTCATATACAATTGTAGTTAAATTACTTATTAATAAGTATTTGTGGTGGATATTAAAAATCTCTTAGCATTGATATTTGCCTTTTTAATGCAGATTGCATAAGCATACATCATGCCATATACAACAACAAACTAAACATACGTCGGGATTCAGAAGACCCATTCGGAACTTGTTCCAACGGAGGTACCAAACATGCTGATTCTTCACACATCCTTACCCCCAGCCTTCGTAGAACTACAATGAGATCCTTCCCTAATTTCTACTGCATCGTCCTGGTTGAATTCAACTTCAAAGTTTTCTTCGATCATCTGTAATTTAGAACGATAAAAATTAAAATCGTATACAGGGTGTCCGAACTTGATGATGACAGCATTGCAATCTCGAAAACTATAAGAGATATAAAGTGGGTTAAATGGGGAAAGTTTTAGGCAATTATGTCAGTAGGTTATGGGTGCTTGTGTATTGGTCCTGGTTTTTTGCATCATTGAGATATTAAAAGAAAAGTAAAACGATTCATTTTCTTAGATCGGCCATAATTTTTTTATTTCCCAATATTTTTTAAATCTGTATGGCCATTTTTTTCACAGAATGCATCTATTTAGTCAAATTTTAGTTACAATGTTTCAGTTATAATTGCAGAGTACTCCCAATATGTACGACAAAATAAGGTTCTAATTTTTTTTTCTTTGATAACATTGTTCTGCATGAACATTTTCTAGGCCAAACTAATACATTATTTTGATAATTTCAACTGCCTAGAGCTTAAAATAGCGGATATACCTATTAAACCCCATGTAATTCCTAATTTCACAATACCCGTAGTCATCGAAGGGTCAATTACTTATCGAAAGGCCCCTATATACAGGATTTATGTCGTTGTTTCTGGTACTCTTAATACCCGATGTTTCTAGAAAACACCAAATATACGATACGGGTATATAAGCAGCCGGGCAGTCGTCGGAGGATCAGTATTGGATATACGAGCGAAGTGCAAAGAACTAGCGAATAATCATAGCATTGTAGTACTGCTATTAGTTTCGCTGTATGTAAACGATGTCATCATGATCCTGTGTGAACAAACCGAACAATTTCTATTATATATGTGATGAAGTGACAATTAAAACTTAACGAAAGAATTTAAGTCAACTTGTATAAAAAGTTATATTTTGGGTGCAAAGTTGGAGATCAAGACAAAATTTGGGCTTCCAAAATTTGCCACCATACTCGCCCAAGAACCTTAACAGGATGGTTACTAGGTACTTACAAATCTGTGAAGTTTGAAGTGCAAATGATTTGGCAGGAGCCTCAGAATCAAGCTGATGGTTTCTAATTTTGCTTAACCAAAATCCTGGGGTTTTCTACTAAAAGCAAACATAAAATTGAATATCCTAATATCCTCTCAGCCACTAAACCTATACCTCACGACGCTTCTATCATACTTGCCCTAAGCCTCCAAAAAAATACAAAATCGACTCGAAATCGGATGAACTGGATGATTTTGAACCAAAAGCTGGTCTAAGCTTTCAAGAGAAAGACGATTATGAATGTGATAACAGTAAACAACCCCATTTTATATCTCAGGAAAATCAGGAAAAACTGAACGATTTTATTTGTGATTTGGATCTTCCCAAAACAAAGTCACATCTGCTTGGATCTCATTTACAGCAATGGAATCTCTTACAAAAGGAAGTGAAAATTTCCACGTTCCGGAAAAGCAGTCTATGCTGGTAGTATTTTACTTAATGGCAAATGACTTAGTTTACTGTCATGATATTTCGAGTTTAATCAACAAACTTGGCGTTGCTACACTGGTACTTAAGGACATGCGCAATACCTCACAATGAGGCGAGAGGCAAAGTTAATTAAAATCAAAAAATGAAAAAAACTAGAGTATAGTTGAAGGTTAGTAGCAGCACCAGCGAGCAAAAACGACGAACTAATCCCCGATGCCGGAAAGTAGGAGGAGGAGTTATTCAGGACTCTACTGCATCGAAAGGTAAGTTGAATTCAGAAACCTTCCACGATGTTGTTAGGAACCAACTTTCAACTTTACTCCACAGCAAGCACAACAAAACAAAAGAAATATAAACGCAAGTAGCATGTGGGTCAAATGAAACTCGTAGTAGATCGTTATAATAAAATCTTTAATTAAATTAGATCATTATGCATGTGGCATCTGGTTCATTATACAGTTTATACTAGGTGAAAGATAATAATTCAATAATTCATTAAAACTTCTATTACTATCATTGTAGCAGGTCAAAAGTCTTAACAGCATTTGTCAAAGTCAAGCGCGGAGCCCTTCGTACCTGCGCAGTGTTGCTCGGACTTTTTTTGACGTCAAATTATTCACTAAAAAATGCACTTCTTCTATTGATTATATATCTGTTAAAAAATGACCTTCTGAATTATAAAGAGTGTCCGGCAATGATTAGGACAAATTTTAAGGTATGACTCTATATTAAAAAAAATAGGAAGTTCATATAGGCCCCCAAATGCTTCCCTAGGGAGCTGTAGGCTTTTGAAAATGGTGTCATAAAAGTGGTTTTTATTTCGTTTATAAAGATATATTACAATACAGAAATGAAATTTTAGGAATAATTTAGTTTTATTGGAGATCACTTTTTAAAAACATCAGGTGACCCATATTGCACCAGTAGCGTCAGAATAAAGAAGTGGCTAGATTTTTATTGTTATTTTTCTTTAATTGGTGTATTTTCGCTATTGTTTAAATAAATTATAGTATGGTATGGTATATTTTGTAATATTTAATTGGACCCTATACTTTTTCAAATAGATTAAACTGGGAATCATACTTGGAGTTTCTAAGAAATTTGTTACTAAACTTGCTTGATGATGTGCCTTAAGCCCGAAGGGCAGATGTGTACTTCTTCTAAGATGGTTTTCCACCAAATTTTGGTCTTAGAGGCGCGGATCCAGTAGCATTGAATTCAGAAAAATAGACGCACCCACCCCTGTCGACAGCTCGCTTTCGCTTGCCATACTATACTCTTGTGATATCGTCGCCCCCCCCCCCCAAAGAGAGAGGCTGGATCCGCCCATGTGTGAGTACACATTTAAATAAAGTTTATCTAGATAAAGTTCTAAGATGATGGACCCTGTAGGTTACCCACTAAGTTCTCCAAATTTAAATCCATTTCATTATTTTTTACGGGGTTACCTAAAAGCCCTGATATACGAAGTACCAGTTTGCAACGTTGAAAATTTAGAGAAACGGATGTTTGATAGTTGTGAAGTTACCTAATATAAACCAGTTAGCAACGTTAGAAGATCAATGGAAAAAAATGCATAGTCGACGAATTGGGAACCTCCTTCTTTTAGAAGTCGGTTAAATAGAGTTCGAAGATGCATCGAAATAAACTGAATTATTTTCAACAAAACCTATAAAGCTTGTAATACCAAAAAAAAGAATTCAAAAAATTAGGGACAGCATCCTTAAATCTTTTGTTATTGATTTGTTGTTATCATTATTAATAAAATTATTATTCAAAAAATATTTCTGTCAATTTATTTTTAAATCCGTCGATTATACAACTATATTCTTTGGGGCCTTTTTTACGTAAAAATGTTCAAGGAATCATTATTTATATAAAAAAAAAAACGAAAAAGAAATACCACTGATGTTTTTAAAAAGTAACCTGTAACTACCAAAAAATTCATTTCTATATTGTATGCAAATCCTAATAAATTAAATAAAAACATCTTTCATCATACCATCTTTAAAGGCCTGTAACTCCCTTTGGACGCATTTGTATAGGATTTTTTTTAATATTTTTTTTATATAGAATCATTCATTAACATTTGTCATCATCATTTACTTTATTTTTGCATTGAGCCATGTTATTTATAAATTAAGGAACAGACGTAATATATAAATGAAAACTAACCGCTAAGCCGTACATATTTATTATTTTGAATTGTTGTCTCTAGCTCAATATAAACTATATTTTATATCATTGTTCAAGCCACGCCATGAGGCTACCAAAAACTACACGCGGGACTTGTGCAACTTCTGCCAAGAATTTTGAACCGCTTTTCAGCCGGCAATGTAATATTAAATAATTGTCTTTTACTCAGTGTAAATTTTAAAATAGATAATGAATTAAACGGTCAACTCATTTTTTTGCACGTCTCGCAGCAGTACAATGACCCATCGGCAGATAGTTGCACTAAATTTATTATTATTAAAGATCCAACAGTATTCAAAATTTCATTTTGACGCAGATAAACAATTTGGCATATTTATTTACATACTTCGGTGCCCCTGTTCATCGTAGGCCCGGGTATACGCTGGCAAGCACTGACCTTTCGTATTAAGCATCATTTTAATAATCTAAAAAATGCATTTTTACACTGATGCTTAAAAAATACAATTTAATAATAATGTAAATTGTTAAAAAAAAAATATTGTTAGGTGCTGGACATCAAAAAATTATCGTTCACCCAATCTGGGTTAAAACAAAACAAAACAAAAAAAATCTAAAGGAGTAAATTGCTTTTTTATTTTAGGTATATTTCTGTTCTCTGAGTAATCAGTTTTATTAAGTATTTAGTCGGTTTTTGTAAAATCGTTTGATCATATTATTATTCATGGTTAATTTTTGTTAAAATATTGGGGTCATCCATTTATTTGTTATGAGAGAGACCTTTTTTTATTAATAAAAATAAGCTTCTATGAAAGTAGACATCGGAATAGAAAGTCGCAAATATATCTGTCATATGGAAGTATTAAAAATACGTCAAAAAAACTGATTTTATTTTTATTGAACAAGTGTATATCATATTCGTAAAAATTATGTAGGACCTTCTCTGAAGATATTAAACGATGTAGTTCCTACCTTAGGAATATGAAATAATTCAACAACCTACGTCGATAGCGAAATTTCAGAAATACATGACATCTCGAAATATATCTGTCATAAGTTACTTCTATGATAAAGCGATATCTATCAATTTATGTTTATGAAGTAAATAACTACTTATAACTGTTGCGATGTCGAATTAGTTACTTATAATACACGAATTAAAAGTGCCATTTTATATTGTGAGTGGGGAATATTGCTAAACGACTGAAATAACCCTGTGAAAAAAATAAAATCACTTTTAACATATATATCATACAATATTTTTTTTACAAACGTTCTGTATATTTAAATAAAGGAATATAATAAAACTGAAGAAAAATATATCTTTAATATATTTAATTTCCACAATCATGACTTTATGAATTTTACATTTGCTTAAAACCAAAGTTTGATTATGACACCGCTTATTCAAAATAACGAGCGATTGTCAATTTACTTTTAACGCTAGTAAAATAAAATGGCAGTTTTAATTCTAGAACGATCTGTTAAAAAGCCTACTTTGAATAGTGCCTGTAGAATATTTTCAAGAAACATTCTGGATATTTATGTAAAAAATGCAATAGAACTGACGAAGATAATAACCCTCTAATTCACTAACTTAATCTAACTTTAAAACCCATCCAAGTTGGCAGTAGAGGATTTAAATTGAGAAGTGCATCAATAAGGCTTAATAAATATTTTTTTTAATGAAAAGGGTTTAAGATATCGAAATCTCCGCAAAACCGATAGTGGGAATAGGTTCATTGTTCCTCTTGTAAGAATATTTTACCGGACCGGGAGCGTATCGAGATCGTATCGAGAGTGGCACTATAGTGAGAATCAAGCCTAAGTTAGTCAAGTTTTGAACATAAAAAACATAACAAAAAAATCGCTCTTTTTATTGCTAAGCTGGCAAAAATATATAATTTTGTTTATATTTGAGAGACAAAGGTTTTTATTTTAAAAATTCATATAAAAGCGTTTATTTGTTGACATATTTAATCCAAATTATACCAATATCATAAGTAAAATAAAACTGACCAATTACAAAATCGACTTTCATGGCAATTAAATCGAGTTTAAATTTTAAAACTTCTTTGTGAATATGGCTATGTCGGTAACTATTTAATTTTAAGAATCATGAATTTTACATTCGCTTAACAATCAATATTTGAATTTATATAAAATATTACAAACAAGCTACTGTCAATTACTTTTAACACTGATGAAATAAAATATCACTTTTAACACTAGAACAACCTACTTTTAATAGTGTTTGTAGAAAAAAAGTAATATTATAGAAAATAGAGTTATTTAAAAATATATACAAAGTTGCTTCAAAATCAGTTGTATGACATGTCAAAATGTGAATTTTTCAATCTAGAGAGAACTCGTGCTTAAAATAGTTGTAAAATTTATGTTGATTTTGGATTATTCAGGTTATAATAAAAAAAAATTAAAATATATATGGTCGGGAATGCTACCTCAAGTGTAAGATAATCAAGGACAACTTTTTAGGCAAAATACATTTGATAATTTTACATTATAAACTTAAAAAGTTTCTTTTTGTAATTAATGTAAAAATTTTATGATCAATTAAGAGATGTAATCGTATTTCTAAACTATTTTTTTCCGTAAAATTTAAATTATAAATAGAAGTAAACCTGAAAGAGTTGATCAATTGCTTCCCGGGTTTTTATAAATAAAATAGTATAGACATTGAAAAAAGATAAAACACCTAAAGCGATCTTAAATCTCCATTTTAGGTCTTACTGCAAAAGCAATATCTTTTAAAATGGGACCATTAAGCTGTTTTAGGCCTGGTTATATAAAAATAACTCTTATTTAAAAATAAACGCTGGCGTATTGAGCGTGTTTAACATTTCCCTATTACAATTTAACATAAAATAAATTGTGTGATTATTATTTTATATAAAAATTTAATTAATATTAATAAGTTAGATTTAAATTTCTACAGTTTAAAAAAACTTACTTATAGTTGTATACAATAAGTTCATAAATTTAATTATGGCACAAAACTCTGATCAAACGCGTTTGGCTTATGCTTTGGACTCCTCTCAGTTTGGGCCCGGTGCCTGGACTGGCTTCAGTCCGGATTGGCTAGCTCCGACCTTCCCACGCCGAGACGGGATCGGACGCTGGCGTTCTAGTCGCATAGGGAGAACTTCACGCTGCCGTCTTCTTAAGGGTGGTAGCGGGAAGACTAGCAAGCATCAGAAGCCATCTAACCCAAAGTGGAAGGCATCGTGCTGAGAAGTGCGTGGTACATAAGGCGATGTATCCCAAACGATTCCTCCAGAAAACCGGGCAATCTTCTGGAGAGCTTTATCCCAATAAGCAGCTCTGCTGGGATGGATCAAACTTTCCGGCATACTCGTGGGAACTACGTGGAAACCCAAAGTAATAAAAACAATAAATGACAACCATTTTCCTCAAAATCAACTGTGGATGACCAACAAAGTCTAACCAGGGACCAACTGGAGAAAGCACAACCTGGAGGAAGCAATGTTGGTTCATTCTCGAAAACTGCTGAAATCCAAAATGTACCAGCTGAGGCTAAATCGTCTAAGACTAATACTCCAGCGACAAACCTCGAACGGATGGATGAGGCACTTAAAAAACTAAATGTCAACAAAAGACTTTCAACCAATCAATCCCAGAAAAGCCCGAATTAGCAGGAACCCGCGATGGAAACAAATGCAGGAGAGAACTAAAAGTCTCGCTACAGGATCTGGGGTAAATGTAAACCCAGCTCCGAAAGCTAAAGTCTCGAGCGACCAGCGGCAGGTGTAAATCCAACATACTTTCAGAGGTCATGCAAGGGGCTCTGACTATAGTGGACGAGTGGTGTACTAAGGAACACCTTAGGGTAAACCCAGGAAAAACAACACTGATATACTTTATTAAAAGAAGAAAGTTGGGCGAATTCAAATTACTAACTCTCTTCAATATACAATTGCAAATGAGCTAGGAGGTTAAATATCTAGGTGTAATCCAGTATGCAAAGCTTAACTGGAACTAACACCTGCAAAAAATTACCTCTAAAGGTAAAATGTCCATCATGACAGCAAAAAGAGCACTGGGCAAGATGGGACCACACATTGTGCTTTGCGGTGGTAAGACCCATGATAACCTATTGTTCGGTTGTGTCGTGCAGAAAAACGATGTAAAGACGGGTCACTCTGGAGCTCTCAAAACTCTAGGGCCTGGCCTCCTTATGCATTACGGGTGCCATGAGAAGCACCCCATAAGCAGCCATGGAAATCCTATTAAACCTTCCTCCCCTTGATATAATAATCCATGCTGAGGCGAGACTGGAGGCTTATAGGCTTAAAGAAAACAACGTCTAGTGGACTGGACCTGCTTTCGGACACACCAGCATCAATGACGTGGTAACAAACTTATTGCAAGAAATGAGCTGTGATACCAGGCCAAGAACCTACAACTTTGACAAACCCTACACCAATCAGCTTGACTGGTCTGACCGAACAGTGAGTCAGTCAGGAAACCTCGTCTGGTACACAGATGGGTCAAAGACTGACCATGGTACAGGCGCCGGATTACACGGGGATACACCCAGGCTCGATATAAGTGATGAGCTGTGGCAGCATACCACAGTATTTCAGGCAGAAATTCGCGCTATTGATGTCTGTCTTCGAGAGAATTTGAGAAGGGTTTACAGGGGCTAGACCGTTCTCATCTCTGACAGTCAGGCGGCGCTGAAGGCTGTAACGTGTTATCAAATAACATCAAAATAAGTCTGGAACTGTCTTCAAAACCTTATCGCTTTAGCAAAATACAACAGGATCACCCTTGCTTGGGTACAAGGGTGTCTCGGGCAATGAAAAAACGGAGCAACTTAGAAGGGTCTGCCACTCCATTTATTGGACCAGAGACAGCATTATGAATTACTAAGGCTGCTATTTGTTGGTGACTGTCCTAATCGATAAATCAACAACATCAGACCCACTGGAACTACCTTGCGGGCCACAGACGCAGCAAGCTATTACTGAGGAGACCATCCGGCAAATTAAGCTGTAAATTCGTCGTATAAACAGACAACAAATCAGGCTGATGACAGGACTCATCACTGGCCACTGCAGCTTCAGAAAACATCTACATGCAATAGAAGAACCACTTTGTAGACTATGTGACCTCACACGTCATCTTCGAGTGCGAAGCTTTGACCTATTGGAGACACTTTAAGGGATCAATCTATCCGAAAAGCGTATACCCAGAGGATAAACTAATGAGCAGACTGTTACACCTGATCAAGGCAGCCAACCTGTGCGCCTAGAAAGGATATGGCAGGCAATACAATAAGCCTGAAGGCTGCAGTGTAAGAGCTTTTCAACCTGCTATGTAATGCAATCAATCAATCAATATGCTTAAGAGGTTTTAACCAATTTTTTAATAAATCGGCCACATATACAGTAAAGTCCGCATCATATGGGATTTTTTTTATTAATAGCTTTATTCGAAATTTGCCTTTGGCGACAATTTCTGCTTCGATCGAGATAAAAATTAACCAAAAAAATAATAGTCACGTGATTGTGATTATCTGTAAAATTTTTATTTTTTTTTCCATATTTCAAAATATCGAAAAAGTTATTAGAAAAAGTTTTTCTAAATGCAATTTTTAGCCCATATGCAATTTCAGCTGTATAAGATAATTTAGATTTTTTACCCATTTTGTGTAACTTGCACCACTGTTGCAAAATAAGTCTCAACGCAAACTACATAAAACTTCTTAGTTTTGACAATGCTTCATTCCAGACATATTTTTTATTTAAAATAGCGCCATATTAAATGTGTGTTTTTCTACCAAGTCCAAATAGGGCTATTAAAATTTGGACAATGTAATGAAAAGTTCATTTGTTTTTGACTCTTATAAGGTAACTTCATAAAATAACTATTTTTGAAAATATAGCTTGTGTCTAAAACTAATACATTAATATTAAGAAAATAGTTTAAGTGAAAATACTCAAATTTTCTAATAAAAAATCGTAATATAAAAATTAAATGCATTTCAAATTTATTTTCCACCAAATGCAGACTTTACTGGTGGCACTGTGTACTTGTTTGTTTCAATTACAATATGGTATTACTTTTAAACACAAACTACGTTTTCAAAAATAGTTATTTTATAAAGTTACCTTATACAGGGTCAAAAACAAACTTTGCATCACACGTGACCAAATTTTAATAGCCCTATTTGGATTTTGCAGAAAAACACACATTTAATATGGCGCTACTTTAGGCAAAATATGTCTGGGATTAAGCATTGTCAAAACTAAGAAGTTTTATTTAGTTTACGTTGAGTCTTATTTTGTAACAGTGTTGCAATTTACAAAAAAGTGGGTAAAAAATCTAAGTTATCTTATACAGCTGAAATTGCACATGAGCTAAAAATTGCATTTAGAAAAACTTTTTCTAATAATTTTTTCCATATTTTGAGATATAACCGCACTTTTGAAATTTTTGGAAAAAAATTAAAATTTGACAGATAATGCTAATCACGCGACTAATATTTTTTTGCTAATTTTTACCTCAATCGAAGCAGAAATTGTTGCCAAAGTCAAATTTCGAATAAAGCTATTAACAAAAAAAAATTTGGGCTCATGAAGGGATCTCGATAACCATAATAAATACCAAGTTGGTTAAATTGGGACAAATCTGCACAATCTGGTGCTTAATTAAATCCTATTGAGCAATTTAGAAAATTCCAATAAATTTCAGAAATTTATAAGAAAAATACCTATTTCATTTCTATTTTTTCCTGACCTCATTGAGGAGATATTTTAAAATAAATTGCAAATTCTTATTGTCCCTTCTTCTACGGGATAGTATCACCAGTTTTTAAATTCGACGATTAAGACCATAATTAATTTAATTTCCATACATACGCATTTGGTGCTTTTATTACATTTTTAAAAGGGGTTTTGATCTCCAAAATTTAATATTGTACATATAAGACTGACACCTAAAGTGAATATGCCCTGCTCTTTCCATAAGAACCTCATGTACTGAGGAAAGAAACCAAGTTACTCTCGGATTAATACACTAATATATGATTATTTATTCCCAATTTTGAATTATTCTCCTTTGACTTTGAAAATGAAACATGTATATGTTTCCTTAAAAAAATATATTTTCTTCTTTATTCACTTTACTGGAAACGATACAAATTGTTTTCATAATGAAGTACTAAATTATGTCGCTTGTGTTTCTTTTGACATCATTTTTGTTTAGGTTTACTTAATATTCACCATTTTGAGTGTATTTAGGAAAGTATTGTGTACGCTTTGACCTTATTATTTAAAAAAAAAATAGATTAAATTGAAAATTAAGCTCTTCCAAAGAAAATATTCGTAAACTGCATATTGAAATATACTAGTTTTAAAAAAGTCGTAAATCTAGAAGTACTTACAACATAAACTTATTGTATTATCATATATGACGTCATCATACAAAAAGGATGTTTTAAAAGAAAAAAAATTGAATTAATACTATATTTACTGTTTCTATACAGTATGCCTACCTTTAAACTAATAAAGAACTTGCGATATACCGTAATTTTTAGAAGCAAAGAAACTCCCTCAAAAATAGCTTTCCTTAATAATAACATATGTTGGCTGGATAAAATGGTATTCAATTATAAATTTAAAATAATCAAAATATAATCTCTGAGAATATCTAGGCACGTGTTTGGTAAAAAATGGTCTAGAAAATCAGTCCAAAGCTTTCGTATTCATCATTAATTACCATTAATAAAAGTGAACAAATATATTACGCACATGTTTAAAAAATTGAAAATGACATTAAAATTTATTTTTTTAACAAGTTATTACCAATTCATTAAAATAGGTCCCTAAAATTTTATAAAATCAATGTATACCGTCGTGATTAATTAATAATTAAGCAGCTAGAAAATACATTTAAATGTTAAGAAGTAACTTACCTGAAAACCTAAATAACGCCTCTACTAGCTCATTTGTATTAGCTAATTCAACTACATATGTGTCATGCTACCGGCCGGTAATCACAATATTGATCCGGAGGCAAGTCGGCTTTTTAATCAATAACCATAAAAATTTACGCTTTAAAATAATTTTGGTAAATACATAAATCTTTGCTTAATTTTACTACTAAAATTTCTTCTTTTACATAACAATTATTATTCTCAAAAGAAAACTCACTAAGTATTTTTTACAAAATATAAACTGGCAACTTTTGCTGTTATCGCTCGCAGTGTAGGGGTGCTACTGAAAGCACTTCAGCCACTAAGCGACAGCCAACAAGGGTTGCGAATTGTAATTGTGATTATATGAACGTTTGCGCGACTGTTTCGATATCTTCACTTTAATCTGATTTCTTCTGTAGGTCATTCCATATTAAAACTAGAATAATTATATTTACAGGATATGTTTTTTGTTTCTTTTTATTTTTAAAACTTAGAGGTGAACTTCCTTAAATAAAATATTACGGATTTAATAAGTTCATCTAAACTGTTTAAATATAAGAGTTGACACACAAGTCAAAAACGTCTTTTTAACTTACGTAACTTATATTCTACAATATACAGGATGGCCTAATAGTAAGGCAAAGTCTATTATATTATTATAAAAATAAGTAAAAAACATTTTATATAAAAGTTGTATAAGATTAATGTCTATGTTTCGAAATTATTTTTGACCATATAGGGTAATATGGAGAAGTAGGAAAGCAAAAATATATAAATATTCAATAGGTTACCGTACGGCCGGTCTTCAAACAAACGATACACACTGTATGATTTTTATAACTTCTGGATATATGAGAGAAGGAAAGAGGAGGAGGAGGAGTAAGAAGAGTAAATCATCAACACTTTTCATCCTCCTCCTCCTCTTTTCTTCTCTCATTATACTTTTCAAATCTCTCATTATACTTATTAAAAAACCTCGTATCATCAACACTTTTCATCCTCCTCCTCTTTTGTTCTCTCATTATACTTTTCAAAAAGCCTCGTATACATCACCTTGAGTTTAATCTTAAAGTTAACAACATGGCTAACCTTTCATCGAATCCGATCATAGTAGGAGATCTAACCTTATGTTTGACCTTGAGGTGGATAACCTTATTTGACCATGAAGTCCTACCACCAATGAATTTTCACTTCAGTAAATTTATAAAATAGATACGTGGAGCAACAAAAGATGATAAATTAAATACCAACAAATAATAAGTAAATAATAAGTAAATAATTTTATATTTAATAGTAAATATTACAAAGTAAATATTAAAAAATTCATTCAAAAATTTATGGATAATAATATTGAAGAAGAAGATCCAGATCTAGATGAATTAATTGGAGTATTGGATTACAATACACATCTTAACGAAGAAAAATTTCAGAAGAACTTCAGAAATTGTTTAAACTACGATATAAATAATTTCGAACAAATTGAAGCTGACTCTGGTGACTCCGATATTGAAGAAGATAATGAAGAAGACAGTGCTAGTGCTAAATTTTGTTTAGTGAAACATAAGTACACTGATCCCAAAGAAGTTGTGTTCTGTATTACTCAGAGTTATATCGTAGTGTTTGCAGTGACGGAAAATCAAGAAAAAACTCTTTGTCACGCATGCTATCAAATTATACAATTTTATCAAAGGGCAGGGGCTCATAGACATGTAAATACTCATAATAAGAGAAAATTAAAACGCTTAAGCAATGATTTACATTGCGATATGTGTTCAAGACAGTTGTATCAAATTATTACCCCCAAAGTTTGTTTAATTTGCAATAGTAGTGTTAAAAATATTGATTTAGATTGGGACGCAAATGTTCCAGTGGTGCCAATATAATGCCTGGTAAAAAACCAATATATAAAAACGGTAGGAAGTCGCGAAGGGTAAAAAAAAAAGTTGTTAATGAAATAATTGAAAATAAAACCGAAGAATGTCCTATATGTCTTGAAGATATATTATCTAATAAAATGATATCACCAGAACCTTGTAATCACAGATTTTGCATCCCTTGTTTAGGAATGTGGATGTTAATTAATAAAACATGTCCAATCTGTCGCAATGAACTATGTGTAATTAAATGTGAAAATGAAGAAACTGTAGTCCTAGAATATTTAGATTAGAATGTATTATTTAATATTTATGTATTGCAAACCACTTCATAAATGTGAAAATGAAGAAATTATAATCCTAGAATATTTATTTTAAAATGTATTATTATTTAATTTTTATTATTTTAAAATTATTATTGTTTGTATTTAATTTATCCATTTATTCTTATCTTATTGGAATAAAGAATTGAACAATTTCGAAAAAAAATGTTTTATTTATAAGAATAACGAACAAACATAACAACTAAATACAAGAGTTTTGATTATTCATAATAGATTGAAAAAATATTTTAAATTAACCACCCTGTTCAAAAATTCTTAATCCTTTCTTATTTTAGAGAGTTTTAAATCTAAAATTAATAAGTTTATAAATATGAAAGAAAAATATTATAGGAAATTTAGGTACAGTTATCTTCATACTCCTTTATAATTAGATCAATTAAATAAAATTTACATTACCTTAAATCGTCTCCGTTACTATTCACTATCACTTAAACACTTTAACTTAACCTAAAAATAGTTTCACTTAACACTGTCCCTAAACTTGGTCTATTGTTTGTATCTGTCAACTGAAAAAAAAAAAATCAATTAGTATTTTGATATTAGGAAGACTAATAATAAATTTAATATAAGCTTAATATAAGCTACTTACTTTGTAGTGGAATCGACTTCGTCACACTGGACTGGTTCCTCCGGATTTATCTGAGGTTCCGCTTGAGGATCCTCATTTTCCTCTGGATTTGTCGAGGAGGTTATGGATGGTACTTGTACCGGAGGAGGAACGTTGACTCTTCTTCTTATTACAAGTCTATTACCATCCATAACCTGAATTTCATAATTTCTGTTCCTGAACATATTGATAATTAAATGAAATAATAAAAATTAAAATTTAGGAAGACAGCACTGATGATGAACCAAAAATGAAAAAGTCACCTCGCAAAACAGTCATTTTATGAAAGTAGGTCAAGGTAAAATTTCGATTTTTAAATCGCGGAGAGGGCCCCTCATACCGCCCCTATACTCCTCCTATACCCCCCCCGCCCCCGCCCCGCCTCCCGAAGGGACCTGGACCCCTCCCCAGTCGAGATGCCCCGAAAAAACCTTGTGTTTTTTATAGGCCCGCAAACCTCTCGAGTTTTTATAGTTACAGCACATTTTAGGACGTCTCACTGAGAGTTATAGGGGACCCTAAGGTAAGATGCTCCGAAGAGAATTTTGTGTTTTATACGCCCGCAAACCTCTCGAGTTTTTATAATTACAGCACATTTTAGGGCGTCTCACTGAGACTTATAGGGGACGTAGCTCCCTAAGCAGCTCAGCAGAGGGACTCAGCTGGGGGGGCTCAGCGGGGGAAGGGAGGAAAGGGGAAGGAGGCTTTGCGGGGGAAGGGGGCGGGGAAAAAAATTTGCGGGGGAAGGGGGGAGGGGGAGGGGGAAGGGGGCTCCGCGGGGTGTGACGCGCAGAATTGAGGTCATTGACCTTTATTGAGGTCACTATACGTACGAGGACAAACCGTGGTCTGCTTTCATATAAAACGGTCGAGGATCAGTTTATAGCAAGCTTAAGTCGAGTTTACCACGCTTTAAATTTAAAGTCTCCAATTTTAGTTTGTTTTAGTTTGTTTTAGTGTGTTTTAGTTTGTTGCTGTCAAGTGTACTCAAATTTTAAAGGTATGTCTTTTCCTTTTGCCTCAACTTCCACTGAACAGTTAGGAGTGGTGAACAAAATTAATATAATTTCAAATATAATAATTCAGCCTGCTTTTTTGAAAAATGAAAATGAAAGTGACAACCAAAATTTAAGTCAGAGAACCCAAAATTTTAACGCGATGATTAATACGATGCAAGAAAAAAATTTAGAAAACAAATTACTCCAAAGTTGTTCAGAAACGAACATAAAATTTTTAGAAAATTTGGAATATTTGCCTGAACTAGAGAATATTTCGGAGACAGATTTTGACTTTCAAAATTCAATTTTATCACAAAATTTAGATTTTAATAATATTTTAACGCCGGAAACCCCAAATTTTTTAACTCAAGATTTAGATGTAACAACGGACACTCCCATTACAAATACTCCCGACATATTAACTCAAGATTTAGATAATATCGACAATTTTAAAAAGCTAATGGGGATTCCCAAAATTAATAAAAATTTAACAAATTATCAGAGTAAAAGTGACAATGACAGTGACAATGATTCGAGTTCAAATAAATCACAAAATTTTTTTGGAATGTTGAAAACTAGAAATTTTGAAAGTGAAAACAATTCTGGAGGAATACCGGGTAATTCTTCATTTTCTCCTCTATCTCTGTTCAAAATTTCAACTAATCAAAAAAAAAATAAAATTTCGGAATCGACTAGTAGTGGAAATATGGGGGTTGATGTTTTGGGGGAGGAGGATGGTTCACGGGATAGTTACAAAATTTCAGATTGTAGTGAAGATTTGGGAGCATCGTTTACTAGTGGTGGTGGTTCCCAAGAAATTCTTCCAATAATAAGTGAACCATCTGAAAAAAATGAAAATTTTAGTCAAAATTCAATTCCGTGCGGCCAAAATACCTACTGTGAATTAAATTTTCCAAATTCTCCAATAATTTTTGAAAACTCGCCACCAGATTTCGATGAAATTTTAAATTCTGTTTCTACACAAACAGAGACAGTTCAAAATTCTGTTTTAACACAAACGGAAGTGTCAATCCCCTTCGAAAACGATTATCCGAAACTAAGCTTTCATTCAAAATCAAATTTCAAAATTAAAAATAAACATTTGTCTTATCAAAGATCATTAGGATTTGTTTTGGATTCTATTTTAAATTGCGATCCTAATAAAACAGCTGAGGAGAAAAGGAAGATGTGGGAAAGGGCGATAGAACTTTATAAAGCTACTCTTAGCTTTTTCCATCCCATTCTTTAACTCCCCTCCTACTTCTTTTCCACCATTTAAATTCATACCTGACCGTGTTACCTTCAGTATGTTAAAATCGACTTGGGCTTCACAATAAGAGATTCGTTTTAGAAAAATGGATTTTAAATGTGAAGAGTGCTTCAAAATTTTTACTCGAAAAGACAATTTGAATCGCCACAAGAAGATAATTCACTCTAACAATGGCCCCCAGTTAGAACAGAAGAAGAAAAGCTGTAAGTTTAATTTTAAATAGAAATTTTGTTTCAATTTAATAATTAGTTATTAATTTGATGAATTAGAGGCAAATTTAATAAAGAAGTTATTAAATTTTAGGTGAAAGAAGATATTGTCAATTCTGCAAAATATTTATAAAAAAGTCATTATGGTTCTGTCATTTGAGAACAAATAAACACAAAACCAATTCAATGGTGGTTAGGGATGAAAATGTGTCTGTAATAAAATCGGCATTTAAGGAAAGAATCATTTCATATAAAATATCATCGACTCAATACCAAATCAACATTTATGATTTTTTCTCCGAAATACAACAAAAAATAATTGAGGTAATCAGTTATGAAATCCAAAGACACACCTGCATCAAACTCAACATGGAGTTATTTGGTCTTTACTTAAATCCTTCCAATGAAAGTCATGAAGTTAAGTCTTTCAATACCCCATTTCGGATTTTATGTAATAGTTCAGAATTAACGCAAGAACTAGAAGATATTATTAAAATTATTGACCGGAAAGCTGATGAACTGGCAGAAAAAGATTCGGGTAAATTATTTTTTATTAAATATTTAGTAACTAAACTTAAACCAAAAATACATTTGTTGTTAATTATTCTTCTTTAATTTCAGGATGGATTTTAATAAAAATATTACACGTTGAGCTTAACATCAACAAGTACAACCCCTTAAAAGCTTCTTCATATATACCGCTACCGTCAGAGATCAAGTTGAAAAATGCTGTAGTCAACGTTCAAAACAATGATGAATGTTGTTTCGCCTGGTCTGTGGTTGCAGCTCTTCATTCACCTAACGGACCAATTGAAAAGGTGGAGTCGTATCCACATTTCACCACTATTTTAAACTTTAAAGGTATCAATTTTCCTTTAACTTTAAAAGACATAAGTAAATTTGAAAATTTAAACAATATTTCGGTTAATGTTTATGGATTAGAAAAAATCAAGAATAATTTAAAAACTCAATTCGAAATTATAGGACCTTTACATTATACAAAAAATAAGCGAGAACGTCACCTTAATTTATTATTAATTGGAGATGATAATGGAAATTTCCATAATGGAAATTTCCATAATGGAAATTTCCATTACTGTTATATTTCGGATTTATCTAGATTAATTTCAAAACAATTATCTAAACATCATGGGAAAAAATTTTTATGCGACGGTTGTTTACAATATTTTACTACTGAAGAATTATTAGTCAGGCATAACACATATGATTGCGATTTTGTAAGAATAAATCTACCTTCAACTGAAACCAAAATAGATAGATTTGGAAATATTATTCCCGAAAATATTTTAAAATTTCAGAATATACAAAAACAAATTGAAGTTCCATTTGTTATATATGCAGATTTTGAATGCATTCTTAAGCCTTTAAATAATGAAATTAATGATGTAGATCCAAGTTCTCCATATACTGAAAAAAAATGTCAACATATTCCATATTCGTTTGCTTATTATATAAAGTGTTCATTTGATGATTCAATTTCCAAATTTCAAAATTATATGGGTCCCAATTGTGCACAAATTTTTATAACTTACTTAGAAAGAGACGTTCTTAATATTTACAATAAATATATGAAAAAGTTAATACCAATGAAAAAATTAAATGTGTTGGAACAATTACATTTTGAATATACGAATGATTGTCATATATGTGATAAACCTATAATTTCGGATAAGGTTGCTGATCATTGTCATTTAACAGGTTCCTATAGAGGTCCGTCACACTCTATATGCAACTTAAATTATAAATTATCTAATTCCATTCCGGTAGTTTTACACAATTTGCGTAATTATGATTCTCATCTGTTTATAAAAAATTTATGTCCAAATCATGAACAATTATTTGTCATAGCCCAGAATAAAGAGAAATACATTTCATTTCAAAAATCTATTGAAGTAGATCAATATTTAGATAAAAAGACTGGTTTCACCAAGTCAAAATTTCTATATCTTAAGTTTATTGATTCATTTCAGTTCCTACCATATTCTTTGTCAAATTTAGCTTCCATCCTTAATGATGAACAATGCAAAGAAGTGTTCAAATATTTTAATGAAAAGGAAAAATTTAAGTATATCCGTCAAAAAGGCGTTTTCCCTTATAAATATATTGATAATATCGCCAAATTAAATGAAACGGAGTTACCAGATAAAAAAAATTTTTATAATGACCTCACGGATGAACACATTACTGATGAAGAATATGAGAGGGCTAAAAATGTTTGGAATTTATTTGAATGTAAAACAATCGGTGAATATTCCGATTTATATCTTAAATCTGATGTATTACTTTTGACAGATGTTTTTCAAAATTTTAGAAAAACGTGTATGGAAACTTACAAACTTGATCCTGCACATTATTATACTTTTCCAGGTTTAAGTTTTGACGCTTGTTTAAGATATACTGGAGTCGAATTGGAGTTAATAACAGACCCAGATATGTTACATTTTTTTAAAGGTAGTGTAAGAGGAGGAATCAGTACCTGTGTATGTAGGAAATCTATAGCAAACAATTTATTTCTTTCAAATTATGATCCATTACAACCATCTAAATATATTATGTATTTTGATGCAACTAATCTTTACGGATATGCGATGTCTCAATATCTGCCCGAAAAAGATTTTGTTTGGTTATCAAATCAACAAATTCAAAATTTAGATATAATGAATATATCTGAGACTAATGACAAGGGTTATGTGCTAGAGGTTGATTTAGAATATCCTGAAAATTTACACAATTTACATAATGAATTTCCATTCTGTCCAGAAAATTATAAGCCTCAAAATTCTAAAACTTTTAAATTAATTCCAAATTTAAAAAATAAAGAAAAATATGTAATTCACTATACTTTATTAAAACAATGTATTCAATATGGAATTAAACTAACTAAAATTCATCGGGTTGTAGAGTTTACACAATCTCAATGGTTAAAAAAATTTATTGATCTAAATACAAATTTAAGAAATCAATCTAAAAATCAATTTCAGAACAATTCTTATAAATTGGCAAATAATAGCATCTACGGAAAAACAATGGAAAATGTGGATAAAAGGACAGATATACGATTGGTTACACAATGGGCAAAAAATCATAGAAAAGATGGGGCAGAAAATTTAATTGCTAAACCATCATTTAAAGATGTAACAATATTTTCAGAGAATTTAGTAGCTGTGCAAATGCGTAAAGTGTTAGTGCAATATGATAAACCTGTCTATGTAGGCTTTAGTATTTTAGATATATCAAAAACGGTGATGTATGACTTTTTTTATGGGTTTTTAAAACCTTTATATAAGAATAATATTAAACTTCTGTACACAGATACAGATTCCTTTATTTTGGAAATTGAGACAAGTAATGTTTATGAAGACATTAGGGTTAATATTGATAAATTCGATACTTCAAATTATGATGTTAATAATATTCATGAAATACCAATAACTGAATCTGTTGTTGGAAAGTTTAAGGATGAATATGCTGGTGAACCAATAGAAAGCTTTTATGGCACAGGGGCCAAAGCTTATTGTGTTAAGTCAGAAAATGGGTTGCTTAAAAAAGCTAAGGGGATAAAGAAAAGTAGCATTAAAAAACAATTAGAATTAACACATTATAAAGATGTTGTAGAACAAAATTCAAAAGCTTTCTGTACAATGTATTTGTTTAGATCTCGACTTCACAATATTTATACAGAATTAGTTAACAAATTAGCTCTCACTTCTAATGATGATAAAAGATTTAAAATTCCCAATAGTTATGATACATTAGCATGGGGTCACCAAGATATTCCATTTTTTCAGTGGTTAATAGACCATGAAAATGAATTATAAAAAATTATTTTAAGATTAAAAGTTTTACTCTTCAAGGCTAAATTTGAAGTATTTAAGAACATGGTAAATTTTAAAATTATATCAGTATAAAATATACCACCGTCTAGAATAAATATGTGTTTAGAATCTTTTGAAAAAGAAATTGATAACAAATTATATAGAACATATGAAAAAAGACTTTCCTCATTTAAATTCTGGAATGGAAAATTAAATCCTAAAGTGTTAGCCCAATCAGGGTTTTATTATTTAGCTATTCATGATGTTTGTAAATGTTTTTACTGTGGTGCAGAAATATTTGCCTGGAAAATTGATGATTGTCCAATTGAGGAACATTATCGTCACTGGAAGAACTGTGACTTAATCGAGTGTTTGTGGTTAGGTGAAAAAAATAAAAAATGTGAACCTGTTGTCCTTAAAGTGAAAGAAAATATGTCGACATCTTTCATTTTTTTATTAGTTTTAATAACTATGTTAGTATCTCTAATTTGTAAACAAATTATTTAATGTCCTTAAAGTGAAAGAAAATATGTCAACATCTTTCATTTTTTAATAGTTTTAATAACCATGTTTGTATCTCTAATTTGTAAACAAATTATTTAATATTTTGAAAAAAAAAAATGTCTATATATTGTAGAAAATTAATTAAAACTGTTCAGTCTTATTTCAATCTCTTATTGTTTTGTTAATAGACATTTAAAATTGAAAAGTGTTTTAATGGCATCCCTTATCAACTACATTGTTTTACATTCAATTTTAAATAATACTTTATATGTACTTTATCCTCCAAGGGTTTTACATGGAATGGTGTGTTTTGAAAACGAAACCTCTACTATTAAACCTGAAATATGTAATTATATGAAAGCTATGAATATTAATAATTATTCAACTGCTTTCGCATATAATATGAATAATAGTCAATCTAATAGTAATTTTTTCAAAATTTACTTTCATTATCCAAATAATACAATTTTTGACACTAACTGGATTGAAAAAAATAAAAAACCATTTACGATTTCTAGCTGTGCTCATATTAAAAATGATGAGGAAGGTAAAAACTGTTTAATTCTATTTATCTTCAATATAATTTTATCAATAGGTAGTTTTTCACTTTTGTCGTTCTTGACAATTTTGTTTTATCAAGATAGGTCATAAAAATTTAATAAACTTGCTTGACCTTGAAATTTATAGAGGAGTGGGGTGGATAAGATATATTCAGACCCAGTATTTTAGTTTTCAGTTAGCATCAAGACATCATGTTTAATAGTAGCAATTTTAATGGATATAAATCCAGTTCTAGTGAAACCAATGATAAAATTAGTCAGTGTAATGAAAAATTATTAAATTCAAAAATCTACTATCTTAACAATTCCTTATCAAAATTTGTTTGTGTTGGAATTGGTATAAATGATTTTACACCAAAAGTTCTAATTGGAGGTCGAAATGGATTTCACATTTACTTGAATGAAGAAGAATGGAAAGAACTTCAAAAAAATCAAGGAGTGTTGGTGAATTATTTTTATTCTGCTCAAGCATATGCATACCCACTAAAAATTGAAAAAATCACAGTGTTTTTTGAAAAAATAAATCATTCTCCTGTTATCAGAATTCAAAAGGATGAACATTATGTGATTCTGGGAAAAGAATCAATAGATAAATTAGTTGAAATCGATGAACTTGTTGACTACAGAATTCATATAATTAAAAAGCAAGAATTTTCCAAATATTTTAATTTGTTTCATCACTATAATTATCAGTCAGGAGATGTGTTGTCTCATATTTATAGTGTTTTGGATCCATGTCAGAATTTAAACAGTGAAAATGTCGGAACTGTTTTAGAAATGATATCTCTACATAAACAGGAATTAGAAAACAAGTTAAGAAAATCCGGTGCATTACAATAGAAATATGAAGAAATCAGTGACAATCAGTGAGAACAATAATAAAGTTTATATATTAGTGACATGGGACTTTGCATTTAGACAAGCTCGAAAAAGTGAATATCAGAAATTTTATCTTGACAGACTAAGATTTGAAAAACGAGTTGAACAATGTGAAAGTATTCTTAAAAATATTTTTGATGTAGATCATAGAAAAAAAATATATATTGAAAGATTTAATGTAAAAATATAAATTTATATTGTTAATCTCAGTTGTAAACATCTTAAAAATTATATTGTTGATATTTGTTGTAAAAAGGATTATCGTAAATAAAAAATATGTTATATAAATAGGTCTTTTATTTAAAAATTTGATATACAATATTACTTAAAATTAATTACAATACATCTTTTTTAAGAATCCATGAATTATGTGATTTATCGAATCCTAACCATTTAACAAAAACTTGGTTCCCTTTCTTCCTTAAAATTTTTTCAACCAAAAACACATCTGGATGTTTAACTTTTTGTAACTCTTCTTGGTAGAAACCTCCTTCAATATATTCATTTTTACTATCTTTTAATAAATAGGTGGGTGGATTTGTTAACTGAACCTTTCTAATTTGAAAAATTTCAGTTGACCAATTTGGAGTATATCCTTTTTCAAAAGCTTCTCTTTGTTTGGAAATTCTAACAAAATCATTTTCTTTAAATTTAGTGCGCTTTAAATCAAATGTTTTTTTAAAAGTAAAAGAATTTTGCAGTATAGTTTTCTCATTTTATTTATTAACCTCAACAGGTCTATATCCGGTAGTTCTATGAATACTATTATTATATTTTTCAATAATAGTGGGTAAAATAGAGTACCATTGGTAATTCCCTCTATTACTAAAATATTTCCACATTATATTTTTTAAAGTTCGATTTACGCGTTCTACAATACTCGCTTTGAGATTAGAGTAAGTATTATAATGATTAATTTTGTAATAATTCATAAGATCTTTAAAATCTTTATTGAAAAATTCTTTTCCCAAATCTGTCTGCAAATTTTGCGGTTTACTTGTTTTTTCTAAAATTTTTTTCATAGCTTCAGTTACATCTTTTCCTTTTTTACTTTTAAGTGGTTGAGTCCAAACATACTTTGAGAATGCATTTATCACCACCAAAATATATCTATAACCTTTATTAAATTTGGAATAGGGTTGCATCTCTACCAAATCAGCTTGCCATAAGTCATTAAGGCTTTTAACAATAGTTCGTCTTCTTCTATATCTTCTTCTTGCCGGTTTATGTAATTCATCTACAACTGTTTCTTTAATATTTTTACTCATAGTACTAGAATAAAATTTCTTAATACCTTCTTTAAATAACTTATTTTATTTGTTTGTTATCTTTTTTTAGCAAATCTTCGATTTTATATTCCAAAGTTTTAAAAGATGCATTATTCGAATCTTTGACTTTTTTGATTTCATCTTCGATTTTATATTCCAAATTTTTAAAAGATGCATTATTCGAATCTTTGACTTTTTTGATTTCATCTTCAATGTTGGTAATTCTTACATTAATTTTAGTTTCAAAAACAACAAGTGATTTTATACTTTCGTTTCTCATTTCTCTTACTGTTGCGTTTAATTCTTCTCTAGCATATGCCATTGTGTCATTAAACTCTTTTCTAGAAACTTCGACTGCTCTTTGAACTAATTCGTTTAGTGATTTTATTTCTTTTACCAATTTATTTTCTAGATTTTTTATATCTTTTCCTAATTGAAATTCTACATTTGTTAAATTTAATTTTATTTCTACCAATTTTTTTTCTATTTTCTTTATATCTAAAATCGCTTTTTCAATTTCAATTTTTACATCGTTCAAAGATTTTTCATAATCATTTAACTTTGTTGAAATTTCTTCAATTTTTGAACTGTGTTGTGCAAGTCCTTTTTTTAAATCATGGATAGAGGTGTTAATCATAGCTTGTATTAGTTCTGCTAAAGATTCTAATTCTTTTTCTAATCTTTTATTCAACATCTTTTGAAAATATTCATCGTCAACAGTGGTTTTTAATTCTGTTTTTAGATTGTTTAATTGTGAGATTATCTCCTTGATTTGTTCACTATTTTTTAAAATTTCATTTTTAAATTTATTTTCAATTTTTTCATCTACATTTTGTAAATCTGTGTTTAATTTCTTTTCCAAATTTTTCAAGTTTAATAGAATTATTTCAGCATTATTTTCAATTGAATTAATTTTCTGATTTATTTCATTAATATTATCGCTATCTTTTTTATGGATTATAAAGTGTGTATTCATAGCTCTCTCTATTTGTTGTGTGTTTTTATTCATACCATCATGAATGTTTTGAAAATTACCTATTTCTTCAGAAACCCTATTATTAAGTTTGTTCGTAAATTCTTGGAACTTTGATACCATATCTTTTATAATAATTTGTTTAACATTTTCTATTGCAGAAGTATCATTTATTTTTGATTTAACCAATGTTATTTCATTTTTTATGTTATTTTCAAAACTCTTTACTTCATCATATTTCTGTTTTATTGTTTTAAAATCATCTTCACACTTCGATGTTTTTTGAGAAAAACTTTTTAATAGTTCATCATTGTCTTTGACAATATTTTTTATATTTAATATCCTGTTATCATAGTTTGACACAACATTTTCTTCAAATAACTTAATTTTTTTCGAAATAGATTCCACATTTTCATCATTTTCACTAACTCTCTTTTTTAAATTTACAATATCATTTTTTAACACAGGTTCAAATCTTTGAACAATATCATCACTTTTAAAATTTTTTAATATTTCATTTTCAACATTGGCTAGTATTTTATTTTCTATTGTAGGTATATCTACGGTATACTTTTTAGAAATATGACGTCCAAATTTATCAATGGTCATTTTAACAATGTTATGTAACAATATTTACTACATTCTTTTATACAATTATATTGGCTTCTTTCAATTCTTCAATAATAGAAATAATTTCGTTGTTATGTCCTGTATTCCCAGCCATCATAGATGCTACCAACAGTCGAAGTCTATCAACAAGTTCATTTACGTTATCCCAATATACGTAATCGGTATAAGGTTTATTAACTTTTAAAGTTATTCCGGATCCTGTTCTTTTCGAAGATATTCGAGTTTCCCTGTATGGAGCTTTTCGTCTGTCAAAAAATCCTTGAACTATATTATGCGTTTCGGGATTTATGGTTTTAGTTTTTGTAATTCCTTTATTTTGTAAATAAGGCCCTATTATAGAAATATATTTTTGTGATCCATTTCCCTGTACCTGCTCATTTGGATCATAATTTCTACGGTATGCATTGGTTCTCTTTAAAATATCCATATAATTTTCCAAATCTTGTTTTTTATAACCTACTGGTTCCTTTTTAAATAATAATTCATATAAACCTGGTGTACCTGTATAAGTTATACCTTCAACTTTTATGTTTTTACCGATAATTTCTATAGGTCCTTGTGTTAAACCCAAAAAGAATTTCTCAGTTTCAAAATCATGTACTATTCCATAGAGGTGATCAAACTTATGTTCCACATCTTTTACCCCTCCGTCAATATATTGACGAGGTAATTCATGAAATCCTGATAAATATTCTTGATATAAAGGTGTACTGACAAATGTTTGAATTGTTTGGCGTGTTTGTTCTAATATATCCGAAAGATTTCCTACCGTAGATTGTGAAATTGAAGAAGGGGTGGTTTCTGCTATGACACTTGTTTGTTGTAAAGATGGCATCTGACTATGTGAAGCTATACTGGTTTACCAATCAATAATTGTTGGTATTTCTGTAGGAAGAATTGGAGTTTTCCCTGTCTTTCTTTTTTCTGGTGTTGATGTTCCATACTGTAGTTTTTTTCTTGGTGTTAGTGTTGGAAACAATCTTTTTTCTGGTGTTTCATAATTTTTTTTAATGGGTGTTTGTAGCTCTTCCTTTACCTCAGCCGATTCAATTTTACCAACTGTTGAAATTAATTGTTGTAGGGGTTGAGTTATTGGTTTATAGGTTTCCTCCAATTTGGATTGTGCTTCAAATTCAGCATTTTTTAAACTTTGATATTTTTGTTTAACAGCTTTCCTTGACTTAACAAGCTCTCTTGCTAAGCGTTCATTCATGATTAGTTAAATTTTTCACAAAACTTTTATTTTTATAAGAAAATATATGAATCAAATCCTTTTCGATATCGACCGGATTTTAAGTTCGAATCCTTGTCTATTACCAAAAATCCAAATTTATCTTTCCAACACATCAAACATAACTCATTAAATTGATTAAATGACATATCAACATTAACATGATCATCATAAATATGTTTTAAGTTCGTTTTGTCTTGTTGAAATATAACAATCAAATTCGCATTGTCTCGAATTAATTGTTTTGGAATCGAAGAATACGTTTGACACAAATAAAAACAATCAGTATTTTTATGTCTTCCGAAACAAAAATAATCTTTTACAACATTCTGATTGCAACACACTATATCATCAAATATAATTATGGAATTTGGTTTTATTTCTTGTGGAGAAACAATATTTTCTTCATTTTCGGATTCATAATATCCAATTTCTCTCAATGGTTTAAAAAGTAATCTCAAATATTCATATTTTGGTTGATATAGAGACTTTGAATAAATATATAAATTTTCAAACCGTAAACCATTGGGATCTTCAATTAAACTTATAATGATATTAGTTTTACCACACCCTGATGGACCAATAATTAACCCCCTTTTACTAGAGCCTTCAAACAATTTTCCATGTTTTCTAAAATTATTTCTTGAAGTCTCATGGTCTTTAATAATAATTGAATAAGGTTGTTTGACAATTTTCATATATAAGAGGATGTATAAAGGGTAAGTTCTAATTTAAAACTAGTCAGTTTGTTCCAAGATTTCAATTATATAATGCCAATCTCATATAAGCAACAATCCATTTATAAAAGAAGAGTCAGAAAAAGAGGTAGTGGTTTAATTAATACTCTAATAAATAAGTTACCTTTTGAATTACATCTACCTGGGTATAATTTTTGTGGACCTGGAACCAAACTAGAAAAGAGACTAGCTAGAGGCGATAAAGGCATAAACTTATTGGATGAAGCTTGTAAAGAGCATGATATTGCCTATGCACAATCAAATGATATAAAAAGCCGACACGCTGCTGATAAATTATTAGGTGACAAAGCTGCCGAAAGGTTCAGAGCAAAAGACGCCACTTTTGGAGAAAAAACTGCTGCACTTGGAATAAGAGGTGCAATGAAAATTAAAAGAAAATTTGGTATGGGATTAAAAAAAAGAAGGAAAAACAGAAATCGAAAAACTCGTCTAGGACGAGGAATAACTTTATCTCAAGCTATTTCAAAAGCAAGACAAGCACTAAACGGAAAACAATTTAAAAGTTTGACCGATATTATTCAAACCGCACTTAGATCTATCGGAGATAGTAGAATATTATCACCAAAAAATAGAATCATACCAATTCCAAAAACTGGTGGATTTCTACCTCTTATTCCTTTATTTGCTGGTTTGTCCGCTTTAGGTGCTCTTGGAGGAGGAGCAGCAGGTATTGCGAAAGCTGTCAACGATGCAAAAGCTGCTAAAGAAAAATTAGAAGAGTCCAAAAGACATAATAAAATGATGGAATCTATAGCAGTAGGAAAACAAGGAAGTGGTCTTTATTTAAAACCATATAAAACTGGATGTGGATTATATCTGAAACCTTATTCAAAAAACTGTTAAAACAAATACCTCGAAAACCACTTACAAATTATGATTTAAGTAAATATATTAATCTACTTAAAATTCCCAACTTTCGAGGTATATTCATGAGAGATAAATTACCAAAAAAAATTAATAAAAATGAAAGTGGTATTGTTAATCTCGATAAGAATAGTGGTGATGGAACTCATTGGACTGCATACATAAAAAAAGGGAAAAATATTTTATATTTTGATAGTTATGGCAATTTGCGACCATCTACCGAATTAACAAAATATTTTTTCAGCGATAAAAAGAAAAATATTGTGAAATATAACTACGATCATTATCAATCAATTAACAAAACAAATTGTGGTGAGCTCTGTCTTAAATTTCTTTATAATAATGGTTGAAAAACAATATTAATTCATTTTGTTAAAAATTTTTAAAGAGATATGTCGTACAGTTTTGTCATTAGTGGTAATTCCCCCACGCTTTCTGTTAATATTCATCCTCCAATATATTTAGATGAAAATTTTGAATATTCCATTGGACTTGTAAATTTTGAAACTTTTAATGCTATTCCAAATATTGATGAGACTAATAATCTTTTCATTTATGACTCAAATAAAGAAATAAGAATACCACCAGGTAGTTATGAAATAGATGATTTAAATAATTTTATTCAAAAATTTTTGGACAATCGTACTTTTCTTCATATTTATGCCAATAATAATACTTTACGAACACATATTAAAACAGATATTCCTATCTCGTTTCGTGATGGAACTATAGGAAAAATATTAGGTTTTAAAAATAAGGAATTAGAAGGTCTAAAGGAGCACATTTCAGATTTTCCAGCGGAAATTATTAAAGTAAACGCCATAAACATCGATTGTAATATTGCCGAAGGATCATATTTAAATGGAAAACCTGTTCATATAATACATCAATTTTTTCCTAGTGTAGCTCCTGGTTTTAAAATAATAGAATCACCACAAAATGTACTTTACTTTCCTGTTACTGTAAAGGTAATAGACAATATAAACATTAAAATAGTAGATCAAGACGGTGATCTCATCAATTTCAGAGGAGAAACGGTAACAGTAAGACTACATCTTAAAAAAATAGATGAATAATGGTTATTTTATATAATAAAAAAGTCTCAAATTATAATTTTTCAAAAAAATTTTACTCTAAAAACATTAATAAGAAAGATACTAAACGACATTTAACTAGTAATAAATTAAACTCTCAAAGGTTAACACCTTCTAATAAAAAATTTCTGATAAGTTTAGGTTTCAAACTAAAATAAAATGGAATATTTAAATGTAAAAGAAAATATTCTTGTAGATGAATCAATATTAAGCTGGGAAATACTATCATTTGAACCTTTCAATCCTACAAAACTTGGATTAAATGATGAAATTAGAATTGCTCTACAACAAACAGGAAAATATCCTTTACCTTGCAAAAGTGAATTATATTTAGAACTTCAAGTTACCAAAGAAGATGATACTCCATTGGCTAATACGGTATTAATCAACAATGCTCCAGCATTCTTGTTTAAAGAATTACGTTATATTTTAAATGGTGTTACAATTGATTCAGTTCGAGATGTAGGAATTACTTCAACTCTTAAAGGATACATATCATTTAATCAAAACTAAAGTGCTAAATTGGAAAATGCTGGATGGTATCCAAAAACGAAACCTAAAGAAAAAATTATGACTGATGAAAAAGGAAACGTTTCCTTATGCGTCCCATTAAAAATGTACTCGGGATTTTTTGAAGATTATAACAAAATAATTTTAAATTCACAACAAGAACTAATACTAATAAGAAGCAAGATGACACTAATGCTTTAGTAACCACAAGTGATGATGAAAAACCGAAAATTAAAATAACCAAACTTTGTTGGCGAGTTCCACATCTTACTGTGGCCATTCCCCAAGAATTGGCACTAACGAAAATTATTGATAAAAACAATGATATTCTTCTTACTTTCCGAAGTTGGGAATTAATTGAATATCCAGAGTTATTAGAAAATACAAGACATAATTGGTCTGTCAAAACCTCCACAAAAATTGAAACACCAAGACATGTACTAATTGCTTTTCAAAAGGATAGACGTGGTAATTTAAAATCAGATATGAGTAAATTTGATCATTGTGACCTAAGGAATATAAATGTGTTTTTAAATTCAGAAAGATATCCTTACCAGGACCTTCAGCTTGATTTTAAAAATAATAAGTTTGCTACCCTGTATGAAATGTTTTCTGAATTTCGTCAAGTATATTATAACTTTCCAATAGAACCAATATTTAATCCCAAAGAATTTAAAGATAATGCACCTATTGCTTACATTAATTGCTCTCATCAGAGAGATTTATTACAATCCGGCCCAGTAACCATGAGAATTGAATTTGAGACAAAAGAAAAAATATCGGGAAAAACAGCTGCGTATTGTGTTATAATACATGATAAAGTATTTAGCTATAATCCATTAACAAAAATTGTTAAACAACTTTAACTTCTCCCACCACATCAAATATCATTATTAAAATGAAAATATATCGAATAAGATCAGTTGTTTCTATACCATAGTTTGTTGCACATCAAATGGAATGTACAAAATACAAAAAGAAAAAATAGAACTATTTTTAAAAAAAATTAAACATCTAAAAAATCTTATTGAAGACTATTCGAAAAAACAATTTGTAATAAAAAAATTTAGTACTTTAAAAATTTGCTAAATAAAAAATGAGAATAGTTATGGATGTTCAAGGATTTAAGGATGAACACAACAAGTTTATTCCTAAAGAACTTGCAATGTTTGATGGACATAAAATGAGTCATTATATTTTTAAACCACCGTATCCACTACAAATGCTTCCACCAGAAACATACAAGCAAGCAGAATGGTTAATGAAATTTCATCACTGCATCAATTGGAATACAGGATATATTCCTCTTCATAATTTTTCATCTATAGTAAAAAACTTAACAGAAAAAGGAGAATTCATTTATATTAAAGGAGAAGAGAAAGCTAATTTTATTAGGAAATATTGTACTAAGCCAATAATTGAATTGGACGAACAACCTGTTTTAAATAAATCATCTCCTAAATGTTTTTATCATTCTCAATCACCTTCAATGTGTGCCCTTTCTAATGTATTCTTTATGTATAAAAATTTTTTTATGAATGAATAAATTAACAATGAATGTAATAATATTTTTTTTATTTATCCACATCCCCACATTACTAACAGAAAATTATATTTTCCTATCTTTACATAATCAAATATTTAAACATAACAGCCGTTACACAATAATAAAACAACTATACAAATTTAAATAGTTTATTTCACACCAACTTTAATTAACCAATAAATCAATACATAAATTTATTTCTTTATTGAGTCCAATTTTTTTAAGTTCATCAAAGAATTTTAAAACATTTTTAGTCTTCAAAAATTCACTACACAATTCTGCTGCTTTTTTACAACAATTTGCATGATCAACATATTTTATATATAACAATAAATCTTGACCCTCACTTTCTTCTTCAACTAAACAAGATAAATATCTGGAACATGCTTCGTTCATAATGAACCCTTCATAAAGGTCCCTCACAAAATTTTCAATTTTAGGCATCATCTTCACCACGCGATTTGATTAGTTCTTGTAATACAACAGGATCTCTAATATATTGGTTTAAATGACGAACTTCATCATGAAACCAACTTAACTTCACTAATTCACGTAAAAACTGTACAATATCTTTGTTTTGAAAATAACGTTCGCACAATTTCACAGCCTCTATATGGTTTTTAGATATATCCAAATAATATTGAAACCAAGATGGACCACTATCAACTGCATAATGTTCGAACTCAAAAGCAGAACTTTTACATTTTTTATAAAATTTTTGAATTAATAAATTTAATTCACTTTCGTTAGAAGCAGAAGACATATTTCATTTTAGTATGTTTTAAGCTGGTAAAGTGTTGCTTTTATAATCAAAATTTAAAGAAGGGATACAAGGTCATGTTAACATGTATACGAAGTAACTCGAATGTATACGAAGTAACTCGAATGTATACGAGATAATTCGAATGAGAAAACAAAAGAGGAGGAGGATGAAAAGTGTTGATGATACGAGGTTTTTTAATAAGTATAATGAGAGATTTGAAAAGTATAATGAGAGAAGAAAAGAGGAGGAGGATGAAAAGTGTTGATGATTTACTCTTACTCCTCCTCCTCCTCTTTCCTTCTCTCATATATCCACTACTGTCAACCTCACTTTTGACACTTGTCAGGCTAATTCAAGTTGCGTTGACAAGCTTTCAAACTATACCATCAACGAAAGCCGATCTGGATCCTTCATATACCCTTTTGATCGATACCGGATGATTTCCTAATTTTTTAGAAGGATTTCCATACTATATGGTGTATTAAAAATAAGAAAAAGGAATAATGCGGCGTTCTATGTAAAAATAGAGAAATAGAATTCCCTAAACCCTTTCAGACCTTTCATACATGTCTCCTGAGGAAATTAACAAAGGTAAAATTACTTAAATAGATTATGAACTAGTAGAAAATAAACCTAAAACCCTGCAAACTACAAACACTAACTAATACTATGAAATGTAAAACGCTATAAAGTTCGTTACATGGCCTTTTTCCAAGCCTTGATCGTCCCGATCAATCTTCTTGATCTCGATAATAGGCCAATCTGTCAAGATGTATGACTTTCATCTTCGCATGAGGGCTTTTCTGAATTGAGTACACCAGATCGTTTCGTCGGGTCACTATGTTGTACGAACCTTCCCATAACTTCTAAAGCTTTGGTGAACTCCCTTTGGTTCTTTTTAGATTGTATAACGACATTTTTCACCAATCATGAATCCACCAGTATTGGCTTTGAGGTCATAGCGAATCTTCATTTTGTCGCTTTCTATTTATAGTCGTCTCTGTACCTTTCCAAGAATGACTTGGAAGACGTTCTCTTTCCGTAGTCTCTTTCACGGTCAACGTACCTTCTCGAGGATGACCGGTAGAACGTTCTTCTTCCGTAGTCCCTTTCGTGGTCACGGTTCCTCTCGTCACATTCTCCACGGTCGCCGCGAGTACTCCTTCTATGTCTTCTGGAATGGTCCTTTCTTCTATCGTCTCCACCAGCAGTAATTTCCGGGCAATCTCTGTAAAAGTGACCACTGTATCTGCACTGGTAACAACGCATGTTATTCGAATGGTACCGGTGACTCTGACCCTCTCACTCTAATACGACAACCGCATACTTCAATTGCATCGCAAGCCTTGACGAAAACTGCAGCATTTTTTTATTTTTATTTTTGGAAACAGCAAATCCAAAATAGGGAGTATTGTTACTTAACCAGACTTCTTTAAGTTCACCATAAGACTTTCTTCAAGTCGCTTCTTCGAACATCATCACCTATATTAGCAATATGACGCTGATAGCCATCAGGGCCTCTGTCAGGAACATTGCGAGTACATTGACTTTGTAGATATCCCTCTTGGCCACACTTCCAACAACGAATTCTATTTTTGCTACGAAAGGTTGTATATTGTTGTCATGTGTTTTCTATTCGTTCAAAAATTCTTGCAACTCCCTCATTAGCCTCATGAAAATTTCCTCGTTGGTCTTGCGATAATCTCGGGAAATTTTGCCTCTTCTTATGATTCCTTCTTGGTTCTTCGATGTCTGTTTGGCTATCTCAAACTGAAAATCATAAACATGAGCCTCAGAAATCTTCTTCATTCGGGCCATTCTTAGAGTTTGACTTATTTCCGGGTTGCGTAAACCTTCTATAAAACTATTTACTGCCAACTCGTGCTTTATCTCTTCTGGATATGTTGAATAAGTTAAATTTATTAATCTCATTATATCCGCCTCGTATTCTTGAAGACTTTCGTTGTATTTTTGTCTTCTTCCTTGGAGTTGAGCCCTATAAACTTCTTGGAGGTGGACTTCCCCATAGCGCATCTCCATAAAAGTAACAATAAACTCGTAATCATACTGTTTTTCTTCGGGAATGTTACGTAGAATCTGCATAGCTTCACCTCGTAGTATTAGAATAAGAGCCCGTGCCTACTCCGGTGAACTTGCATCTGTTTCTGGATTCCCGTAACTTGACCATGTAAGTCTTCTCTAATTTTGCTAATCTTCTGTTGCATTTCTTGTTCCATATGCTTCATGTCTTCTTGGTTTTTTTTAAGTTCCTGTCTCATATCCTCCAGGCTTGTTTTTAGTTCTTGTTTCATATTATCTTGTCTTGTCTTTAATTCTTGGTTCACAGCGTCTAGATTTTTCGCCGGACCTTCGTGGCTTGTCTTTAATTCTTGTTTCATATCATCTTGGCTTGTTTTAAATTCTTGTTTCATATTATCTTGATTTTTCGTTTTTTTTTTCAATTTTTGTTTCATCTCTTCTTGGCTTGTTTTCACCTCTAGAATGAAGTTGTTCTTCCATTTTTGCTTTTTGTTTTCTAGTTTCTTTCTTTTTCTAATTTTCTAACCTAAACTAACCTCTTCTGGATTTGATCCCACTTCTGACACCAATTTGTTCTCGACGGCCGGTCTTCAAACAAACTATATACATTGTATTATTTTTATAATTTTTTATTCTCGACCTCACTTTTGACATTTGTCAAAATAATTCAAGTTGCATCGACAAACTCTCAAACTATACTGTCCACGAAAGCCGATCTAGACCCTTTATATACCCTTTTGGCGATACCGGAAGATTCCCTAATTTTCTAGAAGAATTTTCATACTACATGGTGTAATAAAAATAAGAAAAAGGAATAATCCGGCGATTGCTAGACCTTCTATCATAGGCGTTGTATGTTAAAAATAGAGAAATAGAATTATCTAAAAAGTTCCAGTCCTTCTTTCATATACGTCTCCTGAGGAAATTAGCAGAGGTAAAATTAATTAAATAAATTATGAACTAGTAGAAATTAAACCTAAAACCCTAGAAACTACAAACACAAACTAATACTATAAAATGTAAAACGCTATAAAGTTCGTTACAATATTTTTACATATGTGGGTTCCCAACGAAATTCTCCGTACAATTCTAGCATTAGCTTTACATTTTTTTTGACTTTGCTAAATTAATGAAAAAAATCCATGAATTTTTAAGAAAACATGGCGTTATAAAGTTTGTAATATTTTCCAGTTAAAATTAATAATAGATAAAGGTTAAAGATTATCTAAACCCACAAAATAAATAATAATCTGTTTAGGATGCGTTTTGCAGACATGAACACTTAACAAATCTTATTTTCCACGTTTTTTAAGTGGAACACACTGATTTATCTAGTTTGTTATAAAGATACTTTAATATGTATATGTCTATTTTGACACGTTTTGGCTTATTTTCAATATATTAAAGGGGTTTTAAACAAACGCAATATTTTTAGTTTTCTTAGTGTGGTATTTTAATTTTTTTATATATGTTTTTCGAGCATCAATAACAAGGATGTTTCTGTTTGAATTTCATATTATATTAACGGTTTAATTACCGAATTTTTGTTAATTTTTTCCAAAGATCTATTTTTAATATCTTTCACGATTCTAAGTTTTGGATTTTAGCGAGACGTCAACACATTTCACCTTCATTCCGTATTTTTTTTTCTACTACACAAATTAGGATTTATTGGTTATGTCCTGCCAAGCTTCCTGATTATGATAGGAACCATAGCCGCCTCATCTGTCTTCTCGCTCACCGGGAACCAATTAGAAAGAGATTATCAAGTAGCACTAATCCTTGACTCTAGTTAACTTTTATTTCACTTTTTTATCCCATTTAACTTTTTTACTTTTTTCACCACTCATTTTATTTACTGAATTCAGTACTGTGTTCCGCAAGTCAAGTCCGGGATTATTTTAACTCCCCACTGTCACATTTGGGTTTTATTTTGTTCAATAATCAACACGAAGCTAACTATAAGTCGCAATGTCGAATCAGGTACTTTTTCCACTTTGTTACGTTTTTACAGGATCAATTCAACCCTTATGGACTGGCAAGAAATATATGTTGATTCATTTTTTTTTACCAAGTATGTTAACGAGGTGCGATTTAACTCAAACAGAACGTTTGAAATCGCGAGCTAAATAAGATTAAATTCAACGGTAATTTAGATGCCAATATCAGTTTTAAACTTTTTAATATCAGAAATTTCTCGTCAGGATCATTATTAACAGAAGAATTTACGCTGTCAAGACAATCAATCTACTTGAGAACCACGATCTGCCTAAAAATATAACACTCTGTTGGCCCCTGTGAGCTAAGCTCGATCAGAAAAAGGGCAAATTCACTCCAAGAGAGCAATCGGGGATGCACTGAACCCGAGCACCGTCGTATGATGTCTGGCCCTGTCTCCTCGAAACACGAAGTTTTCGAGTTTTGGCATTGTTTATATTATTTTTTGGGGTAATAATAAATATTGAATTGAATATTTTATCGTACAATAAGTGTATTAATACGACATTAGTTAGCCATGTCAAAAACATGAAAAGTTGTGAGACTTCTTATGTTATTCTTACCTTAAATCAAACTTTGTTTTCCTACGGCTAATTTGATACCATAATACTTTAAAACGAATTCTTCCAAGGCTGAAATGCTTTACATGATTTGTGGTCTTGGTGCTAGCGAGAAAAATTCACTATTAGTAGCAATATCCAGAGAAAAGACAATCGAAGAGAAAGGCATTTGAAACGTTAAGGGCGCATTCTGAAACTACAGAAAGTATAGTATATCATATAGCAAAAACCATAGAAGAAAACGGATTCTTACATAAGAAAAGAAACTAAATTTCATATTAGCTATTCTTCAAGATCCGCATATCGGCCAACGACCCTTTACTCAACAAATGGATATAACGCGATCATCAGTAAAAATAATTGCAACAGCCAATAAAATGAACCCATATCACATTCGATTATTACAAGAAATTAATGAAGATTGCGAGAGAATAGTAAAATTTTGTAAGGAAGCAACGAAACTTTTCAAATTATGTGTTACTTGGCCATATACTAAGTGAAATTCGGAACGCATGTGGTGTATTCATCCATTTCACTAAGTCAATTAATGATTTTTAAATAAAACCTATAATCGGAATGGAAGAGGAGAACCAGTTCCATGGCCAACTTTCAACTGTTGTCTTCTTAAAAGATACATACCGGCCTCTAAACAGCCCTTTCTAATTGTACTATTTTAAAACTAGAATAAGTATACTAATACTTACAATAATTTTAAATATTTATTTACTTACACTAGTAAGTAAATAAATATTTAGAATTATTGACTGGGTCCTAGGTGACGCTGTCTGCTGTATTTCCTACGAACTTTCAGACGGTTCTCGCGGGATATCTATTATTATTATAATATTATTATTATAGCATGTTGCAAAAATTATAGTACCTAATAATGTGTTAATAGTTATAGTTTGTTCACAAGTACTTATTTTTATCTTTTAGCTTTGCACACAATTGAAGTTCTAGAAGTACCTACCACCTTTCCAAACTCAGCAGATAAATCAGTACAAGTATAAATATTATACAAATTCAGAAGTATAGCTGTCCAGACTGAAGTTAAAACAGTGCACTAGTTAACCTCGCTCCCAGCATCAAGGAGTCGATTCTTGACAAATTTGTGCTATTGGCCTTGATAAATCCTTATTCCATGACGTTATTGTACTTTTGGAAGAACGAAACTGACACACTTGATAGTTTTATTCACAAAATATCTGATTAACAATGCAAATAATGACAAATTCGAACGATAAATGCGATAAACAATGATGACAGATGTGTTGTTTACGAAAGCGTGACGTCACGCGCTTCTGATTGATGTTCTATCTAATATGGCTTATTTCTATGTTTTGTGTTTTTATTTTTACTAAAATAAATCGCTTGTAATCTAAATAGCGTCTTTTTTTGAATCTGTCTATCCTATATAATTACAGTGATTCTTCGTTACAGTCATCATGCCTATTATATTTAAAACATTATTTATTTACCGTCTGAAAATAAATAAAAGTTTTGCATTTAAACCGCATGCCATTCGTCTGCTTGTTTGGTTGGTATCTTGTAGATATGAAAACAAAATGTCAGATACCGAATGAAATTTTGGCGAAACATCTAACAGTCTCCACAGCGAACAAACGAATGGATGTACTCCCAGACTAACATAATATTACATGTTCCCATTCCAACATTCCATACCTCTATGTGGAGGCAATATTCAAACAAATCGAGCTATACGGAAGTCTGCACCTTTCTATTCAATCTCACCGTCTTAAGAAGGTACAGAGAAACCAAAGTGCAACCATCGCTTATCTAGTCAATATACCACACCATAACAAGAATAACTCTTTCAATATTGGCCAAATCTCACAGTGCCCTACTTAGAGAAGAAATATGACTGAAGAAGCTACTAAATACAAAAAAAAACACACACTCTACAAACATAACTTGTCTCTAAGTAATTTAATACCTATGGAACTGCATAGAAATCCACTGCTATTATGGAACTGAACTAAAATATAATGAAAAATCATCACACACCCGACAACAAACAAGCAACACAAATGGGAGAAGCATTAAGCTCCTTAACGCTCACTTCCGGACATATACCTTTCCTAATTTCTTTCATTCATGTCTAACCTGCGCATTTCGCTACTAGTTCCTACAAGCCTCCGACCATATATAATCTTTCTACCGTCGTGGGAGTCTACCTATGCTTTGTTTTCTTTCTCTGGGTCGCTATTATACAATTTTTAAATCAGTGATCTTTGTAATGATATTCTGGACACGAGTCATTTGACGTATCCTTTCATTGCGAATCTTGTTGCTTAGAGATATGTCAAGCATAGACCTTTCAATTACTCTCTACATTATTCTTAATTTTTTGGCGTTATTTGTATTAAGACCAGTGTTTCAAGACCGTATGTTAACATAAGCATCAAAAACCTTTCACGCCCTTCATGGGAGATAGCTTTTTTCAAAACATAAATTAGCTTCCTAATACAGTTGCATATGCAATGTCCCAAGTTGTCTTTTCCTTTTCGAGTAATATTATGTAGCTTAAGTAGTAATACTCGTTTATCCTTTCTATTTTGATATTTATATTTTATTTAGAGTCTTTCCCTCTCCGACTCATGGTGTAGTTGTTGAAATATTCTGGATGTTTTCGGATATTTTCAGCTGTAAGAAAAAAGTGGCAAGTACAAATAGCAAAAATAACATTATAAACAACTAAAACTTGGTAAAAATGTATCATAAATAGTTGAAATAGTTTAGAAAAAAATTAGTTAAATAACCACAATTGAAAAGCAATAAATTTACGTTTTACTCTTAGGTTAGAATATCAGTGGACGATTTTGACTGGTCGTTCTTAATTTTTATTAACTGTAAAATTTTGAAGTATATATAACCCATTTTTATTTTATTGCGTAAGTGTCAGCAAAGAGCGGTGTTAATTTAGTAGAAATTCTTAGTGTTAGTTATTAATTTTTGGAAGTATGATGCGACCATTAAAGTTTTATTGGATTCAAAAATTACGTAGTTCCTCTGATTCTGCGACGTGTAAATTTAGGATAGGTGAATCGGTTAAACAAATTATTTTCTTGTTAAAGTATTCATTACTCTTTGTTAACAGTAATAAGTAACACAAATACATTTTGTAAACATCTTGTAAGGAAATAATGGACTGGTTAAATGCTACCCCATGTCCAATGGAATAGCTATATAATCATTTAAATTTAGAAGGTTATTGTGAAAATAATCCCATTTCACTAAATTGAAAAACAAATAAGCCTATATGTCCTAAAAATAATTTTTATCATGGTTTTATGTACTTACTAAGTTATACATATATTAAGCACAATAAGCAATTAAAGATAAATAAGATAACAAATTGATTACATTTTTAAAACTCTTAACATTAAGGCAATATAATTTCTGTGTTAAATATACAAGTATTTAGTTACATTAACGTTGTTTATTACATTTTTTATAATTGATTTTTTTTAAAATGCCATTTAAATTTAAATTGATTGTTGCTGCTTGTGAAAACAATGGAATAGCGAAAAATGGGTACTTGCCTTGGGATATACCGTAAGTGTATAGATTCTTTAGCCGTATCTTAAAAACTGCCCGGAAATATCATTTTAATTTTAACGACAAATGTAAGTTTTTTATTTGAAGAAAAGGAAAGCCACATAAATTATATCTATTTGTATGCATTTCTTCATAAATTATAAGGCATTTAAGAAAAGAAACGGGTACGATAATCTTTTTTTGTTATGTGGAAATAGAAAATATAAATTTTATTCCTACGGTAAAAAAGTCCCCCTTATCCGACTTAAAAAAAAATAACTATAGATATGGAAAATCAACCATTTCATAATAAAACATTATTTTATAAGAACCAATACGGGAAATAGAAACTAAAAATTGGATATTATTTTACAATAAGATGTAAACAAAATTTACGGAATTGCACGAGATTGATGTCAGCATCTTAAAGCAAGAAGATTGCTAGATTTTATTTTCATGGATTTTACCAAATAACAGTATTTTACATAGATAATTTAAGATTTTTTGCCCATATATACAAACTTTAATTACAGTCTACTCAAGAGATTTTCGTCTAGGTAAATTATTTCCAGATAAATCAAATTGGGCGTGGAAACGATATTTCAAAAAATGTTTTTGAATTTGTTCAATGCTTTGAATATGTGAGTCAAAGATAATCAAAAGTCTTACGAGATGGGATGTTATAAAACTACGAACTAACAGCGTAAAAATATTACCATACATAAAATCACGCCTTGTTTATGATCATTGATGAAATATGACGTCAATGTATGCTCCGTTTCATGGGCTTCTGTATAAGTTCCGCTAAAGATCATCTCTAACTAATAAGAAAGAAAATCTTGTCACATGGATGTAAATTAACCAGAACAGCCGATAGTCGATTAATTCTGAGGGCTCCTGGCAAGGAATGATATCTTATTTATGATCTATTATGATTATTTAAAGACAATTTTTAATGAAATGATTCTCACAGATTTATAAAATTATTATAAAATTCTGAAATTGATAGTAAAATTGCAGATAAAATTCGTTATAATCGCGCCTTATTTTCCTGACACGTTACACGCGTTCAAATCATCTGCGAGACCAGTCCAGTAGTTCATATCTGTAAAGCCAACACAACGTTCAGCATTACAGCCTACTTGGAACCCAGTGACGACATCAAGCAAGCCATCCACAAGCGAAACAAGCCTCGTATGAGCTAAACTTAAAATATAAGTCAATCATTTATTAAATTTAGTTAATTTGGATCAGCACGTCACTTTTTTGCAAAAATATTTTATATATGATAACACTAGTCAACAAATACAAAAAAATTGTGACTGATATTATAATAGCTGTCCATGGGAGTTCCAAGCATCCTGATTGCGAATTCAACAACGAAAATTTTCCACCAGCTATAGATTTTGAGTTATAAAATGTATCAGTTATTTTTCTTTAGTACAATTACTTTTATATAATATTTATACATAAGTTCAAAACAATAAAAAAAAACAAGATATTTTGAGGATAACAGGATTTATTTACAAAAATGCACATGAAAATATATTTACAGTAAGTCTTTCGTACATAACTTTTTGCAAATGTTGACTCTCGTTGATATTTCTGATCGCTTTCTCTCATAAGAAACCCACAATAATCCCCCATCATTGCTGGATCCTATATGCCTTGCTAGCGTTACTCCATTGTTAATATATCTTGGTAGAACCTTTCTTCTTGCTCGTCACTAACCCCACCTAAATTTTCTGGGAAAAAATTTAAATCGGAGTGCAAAAAGTGTATTTTAAGAGACATGCGACATCCCATTTTACTTTCAAATAATTCTTCAGCAAGTTTTTCATAGTTTTTTCCTTTTTTATTTCCTAGAAACTCCGAAACAATTGTTTTAAAAGAACTCCAAGCAGGTAATTCAAGGTCCCCTAATTTGTGATCAAACTGTTGATCCCTTAGTATTTTTCTAATTTGTGGTCCAACAAATATTCCTTCTTTCATTTTAACGTCACATAGTTTTTATCTTTATCTAGTGCTTTAACGAAATTTTTATTCAATCCTAGTTTAATGTGTAATGAAGGTAACAGTACTTTCTTGGGATCAACAAAAGGTATATTCTTTACGTTAGCTTGACCTGGAATATATTGATCTCTCGGAAGCAATTATTTTCCTTGGTAATGGCTCTGTGTTGTTCTACTGTCCCACAGATAAAGAAAACAGTAATGCTTCGTAAATACACCCTGAAGCCCTAGAAATAGTCCTGTGACTTTTAGATTGTCACATATGCCACTTATACGTATCATAATTTATTGCATTTAGAATAAGTGACAAACTTTCGTATGTTTCCTTCATGTCAACTTTAAGTGCAAGAGGAATAGAGGGTCTTTTGGTGCCATTATGGAGCACAACTGCTTTTAAACTTATTTTAGAAGAATCGATAACCGACATTCGTCCGAGTTATGTGCGTATCCTAATTTTTCCATAATACTATTTGGAACACAAACACACATTTTATCCAACAGAGTAAAAAACGAAGATAGCTTCTGGTTATGATTCCTAAATATTGTAACTTTCATTCCACTGCCTAGTAAATTCCATTGTTGTAATCTAAACCCTAATACTTCAGCATGCTCTTTTTGAACAAGTAAAGGTCCCGAACTAGATTATTTAATTCAGGTTGTTCGATTAAATGGGGTACTTTTCCTTCACTCTCGAAAAAACAAGAATCGTCCTTTTCTGATAAATTATCGGGTTCTGTCATCAATATATATTTCTAAATCTTCCTCACATTTTGCCGAGGGCGCTGGAACTGGAAAACCTTCTCCATGAAGAGCCGGCTTTATTGCTGAAGGAATATCCAGATATTCAATCTTATATTTGCTCTTTCGTGAAAAACCAGACACTTTTGTCATGCAAAAGTAACCATCGTTAAAATGATTTGTTGGTTCTCGCCAAATCATTGGAACTGCAAAAGGCATAGAAGAGCGTTTGCCATTTAACCAGTCACTTAGATTTGCTGTACAGATTTGACAACATATATGAGGAGCCCAGTTCCGATCTTGATCGCAAACAAGACATCCGAAATATTATGATAAGTTACTTTGGTCATTTTGTTAATTGTCCTTTTCTGCGATTTAGGGGTAAACTGACCACATATGTAGCAAGAACTATCTGCGAGTTTAACACAGCCACGTCTCTGTACATGAGATTTTTTGTATTGTCGCCTACGTTGGTTCAGAGATGTGATACTACGTTTACAGGCGTCAACTAACTTTATTGAACACAAAGATAACACAAATACAAGGCTCTTACTACTGGCTTGTTCACGCAATTCGCTCTCTCTAATCCTGACCACTACTCGTGCTAATCGAATACTGATGATACGACTGCCGGTCAGCTGTTTTTATAGCCGTTCCGTGCTTCGGGTATTTTTTAGAAATATCGGGTATCGGAAGTTCAAAAAGCGACGGCGTATTTCTCGTAAACAAGGGGCCATCTATAAGTAGATTCGGTTACGGGGCAGAGAAAGATTTTGAATTATATAGATTTAAATGGCTACTTCCGTTATTTCAATCCTAGAGGGTTGACACTTTGTGGTTAACTTGTCATAACTAGCAACCCCACGCGGTGTTGTCAGATTGTGCACAATTTTCTTAACTTATGGAAAACGTAAATTTGGTCACGTCGCGCTCCAGTATATAACAAATCACTTTTTAAAATAATGTGACTAAAATACTCATTTGTTTTTGCTGAAAAAATCATAACTCAAAAATCTTACATATTAGAAAGTTTTTACCATCATTTTTGCACTTAAAGACCAAAAATTAACCAAAGACTGCCTTTTACATTACAGTCACAAATTGGCTATAAAGTAATGTAATTTTACATAATAAGTATAAAATACGAATAGAAAACAAAACGGTAAAACATAAATAGTAAAGTTAGGTTCTATCCAATAAAAATCCTCACAGAAATTTGCTTTTAGCGGGAACCCCTTATGTCGTATCTTGTTAAGATGAAATAATCTGTGATAGTATTCCCTCTAATTTTAACAATTTCTCTCAGTGTGGGTCAAGAAAATTAACCAAATTTGGTTTTCGTGGGAATGCCTTTTGTTGCATTTGTCTCCCATAATATTTACAATATAATCCCTGAAATAGGGCTCGGAAGCTATCACAACAGCTAAATTTTGCACTAATTCACATCAATATAAAATTTGTCCATTCACACTACAATTATGAATTACTGATTATTAATACTATATTCCAGCGCCGCATTTTACTTTATTTTTATTAAATTTAGTTAATGCTCTATTGCAGTCATTTTGACCTTTTATTCTTAGACGTGACTTGATATCCTCCACATAAAAAAATAATCAATGTCCAGCGTTTGCATGATATTATTCAGTAGAGTATTAAACAGTAGAGAAGTCCCTGCGGTTCGCCTCGTCTTGCAACAAGCTCTAGAATTACTAATAGCACAGAATAAAGTAAAGTGTAACACACTTAATAACACTGAAAAATTAAAACAAATATATTTAAAGTTCCAAACATATCTAGCTTATCTCATAAAATCCCATGATCGAATCGATCGAAGGTTTTGGAGCTATCGACATAAATAATGTCAATTTGCTCTCTATTATCAAGTGATTTAGAGAGATCTTGTTGATAAACTATCTAATGACCTTCCATAAAATCATGTTATTGAAGTAAGGTAGGTAATTGTACCTTATTTTTCTACATATTTTTTATTTCTTATTCTATTAACTTTACCCAACGGTGCTTCAACATTTTTATAGCTTCCCAAAAAGATTGTCTAACCCTTAAACCACTGATTTACTGCAATGACTAGTTTATAGAGAATCACTAGAGATCAGGTTGGCAGAATAAGGTGAATCTTGAAATAATTAAAATTCGGTATCCCACGAGTACACCTGTAAACTTTTATTTGATTTGTCTTTGATTACGTGCCGCAATTTTCAAATAAGTTGGACATAACAAGATTCTGTTATTATATACCCTTTCTAATAATCAGCAAACATATTCCTTGAGCATCTTAAAAATAGAGGGCATAAAGTTTTCAGTGGACAGTTGTACATAGAATTTTTGATATGTTTTCATTCCTAAATGCGATTTTTAGTTTGAAAGTTGAAAAAACTAAAAGGGTACAGAATACCCCTTAAGATAAAACTGCTAAATAAAAACCTAATATGACTTATCAATTAGACATACCATTAAATCAAGATTCTTCAATCAAAATTAAATAAAATTGATTTATCTTTCTTAAATATATAAAAATATTTTATATTTCTGATACCTCATATTTTCACTTAACTAAACAAAAATTACATAGAAATAAACTATTCAGTAAATTTAAGTTTCAAAATGACAAAACGTATTCCTCTTTTTAGCAGAATACAGAGTATTGTTAGTTCTGCGAGTAATTGAAGTATTTTGGTATTTAAATTAGATTTTTTCTTTATCAATTTAGGAACCGAAGAAAATATTGGAACGCAAAGAGATCAATAATATGTTGAACGCTTCTTGCATCTTTATTTCTAACTTATTTTGTTATTTCGCTAACCAGTAAACCTACCGAAGTGTAATTCACCGAATTGAATGAAACACTGGCATACGAGTAGAACATTGAAAGATATTAGAGATGTATTTTTGTAGCGGCCATATTTCACTTTTAAGAGTAAAAACTACTCCTTGATGGTGTAACAAAGCGTGGTAATCAAGTAACGGAACAGCTAAAGACTTCCCCAGATGATTTGTTTGGTAAAGGTTAAGGTCACACCTTTTTCAACGAGAAATCAAATGATGACCTTGAATTTAACCTTGACTTGAAGGTCGATTTTATTTTTTCAAGTGAAAGCTCTCTTTTTTTACATCTGTAATCCAAAGACCAGTAGATTTTACGTCCAAATATGTTAAAAAATTCGACCCTCATGATTATTTCAAGGCCAATTTTTTTCTCTTTTGTAACCATAAGATTTTGAACTAGACATAGTCGATTCAACTTGATATTCAGGACCATTAAAAGTTAATGACAATAGCTTTAAAATATTTTTTGGATTCATAGTCATTTTCTGGTATGGTACATAAGAATTATGAAATGCGAAATTAAATGTGTAAAGAATTTATTGATTGAAAACTAAAAATTATATTCAGAAACATGTTTTCCCAAAATTATCTTGCAATTAGAAGGCTATATATACATTTTTAATATATGATTTTGGTGATTTCTGATACTTTTTTGAGGTTAAAAAAATAATCTAAAGAAATAGCATTTAAATACTTCCGAATTTAGAATCAAAAAGTTTTAAAAGATAAAATTATGGTGCTCATGAATGCTAAATTATCATCTCAAGTTTTTTGTACATATTCTCGCAATACGCATATTTTTTTAGGTTAAGTGGAAACCTAATGAAGTATAGTCAAGCAAATTTCAGGTACTCCAAAAATCTCGTAATTGTACCGACCATGAAACTATGGGCATTTGATTTTCAAAGTATCTGTTATGTAATGAGAAGGTGGTGTAAACGTACTGCTCATATCTGACCTCCAAAAGTTTTCGTGGCCTCAACACGTTTTTAGTATTTATTAGATTTTGTTTGTCAAATTTCACTTGATTATTTTTTAGAATTTGTTTATTTGAATTTAGCGCATTTTCTTATGAGCATTAATGGGTTTATTAGAATTGCAAAATTAATTACTTAATAATTTGTAACAAATTGTATATTAATACAAAATACATCAACTAAATCGGGCGTATTTTTTCCCTTAGAGTCACATTTTGGCGTTTATTATGCAAAAAAGTTAATTTTGCAATAATTTGTTTCAACAAATTAAATTTGCAAAACTAAAAGCAAATTTGAATTCAACGTTGCTTGGGGCCCTTTAAATGATATATGGTTTCTCTAGTTATGGTTCAAAATCTTATGGTCACGAAAGACAAAAAAAATTACCTTGAAATAATCATGAAGGTCATTTTAAAAGTCAAATTTTTTACCAAATAACGGTTTCCACTTGAAAAAATGAAGTTTACCTTCAAACAACCATGAAAGTCATTGTCAAGGTTAAGTTCAAGGTCACCACTTGATTTCTCGTTGAAAATTAGTTTAGTTGTGATCTTAACCTTTACCAAACAAATCATCCCTGAGAAAGTCTTTAGCTGTTCCATTATTTGCTTACTATCCTTTAATGCAGGGTCACGGGGTAATTTTTACCCTTAAAAGTGAGTTATAGCCACTACAAAAAAATACATTTCTAATATTTTTCAATGTTTCACTCATATGCCAAGATTCATTCCATTCAGTGAGTTACCCCTGGATAGGTTTACTTGTAAATTGTCCAATTGGCAAGAGAGCAGAAAACTAACCTCTGAAACGTGAATCAATATTTTATTTATTTAAAGTGGTAGGCATTTTTATATGAAGGACGCAATCTTCCTATATACTATAATTCGGTAGTTTAATGGCAGGGCCTTCTGACTTTCTCGATATCTATTTTATAGCCATAAGATAGAGTCTATTAAATTATTATTAATTTTTTCATTAATATTTTGTTTCTACCTGTAATTTAGAAAGATGCATCGGTATTTGGAAAGAATTTGCGGTATTCACATAAGTGGATTTTGATTTATCTTCAATTAATTCAATTTTAAAGGCGTAAACATTTTTTGCCTGGAATTCGATTACTTTTTTCTTATCAAATTTACGAAATTACTAATTCGTGTGCTGACCCTTTTAGATTCACTGACCTCTATAAGGAAGTAATATTTAATATGTGTCAAATGTGTAATATGCCTTGAACTACTTTGAAACACAACTAAAAAGTTTTGTAATTAAAAATAATTTCTCATTTTAGGATGAAAGTTGCATTAATATCTATAATATTTAAAGCTTTTAATAAATTCTACGTCCAAATACTGGATCTATAGTAGAAATTAAACACTCGTCTTCCAATTCGCCATAAAATTTTTCGATACTCTAGTAACCTTTTTTATCTATATACCTGATGGTAAGACCATGCCACATCCGCGCAAGCTTTACGGAGAATCTGGTGGAAAAAAGATTTAAATATTTAACAATCAAACAAGGTGTAAAACGTATCAAGAAAACTACCTTAAATTTTTGATAAAATTATCTTTTATTAATCACTATATAGTTAGCATTTTTTCGCTAATTAGTATACTTTCCTCAACAACTTCATCTACCGCATAGTGAAAACCGTAACAAAATTCAATCTGTGGTTTTCAAGATGCTCCGACAACTTTCTTCTATACTGTATAGCGATAGTAATAAAAATATGGTTCTTGGGTTTAGACCTTGCCAAATTAGAATTATTATCTTACGTTTCGCGTACGATTGAGAAGGCATCTTCAGCGATTTTTACTCTACGAGATTAGAACACTGTATGACTATCGAAGAGCAACAGCCTGGTATTTATACCCAACTAGTGCTCAACAAACCATAATCCAGAATTACAATCGATTTCCACGTGTGATGTAGACTGTAACCTGCATCTCTATTAATATTATTTGGATATTTACAAATTTCGATTGATTCTCTAATTTTTTTTTACAGAAATCAGACACTGATGCTAGCACCCTAGTTTCTTTTACATTAAAACTGTGACCTGAACAATGCTGACGTTCAGTTACTGCAGATTGTACAATTTGTTTCTTTTTTATACATCTTTCATGTTCCTTAAGCCTAGTGAATATAGACCGTCCTTTTCACCTACATACACTTTCCCACAAGAGCAAGTATCTTGTAAACGCCTTCTGTTTGCAATGGATTTGCATCCTTTGGAGACTTCAAACACTGTCCAACTTTCTTACATGTGTTGAAAATTATCCGACAACACTGTCCATAGGAGGTACATTTATGACTTTGTTGAGGAGTTGGGTTTTTATATTTATTAATATAACCTCTTATAGCTTCAGCGCAATATCCGTTGCTTCTCGGAGCATTAGTCAGTTTTTCTGTTTCTGATTTCAGTGATTGTACCAAAGAATTTATGATGGATTGTTTTTGAGAAGGATGATGGTGTGATATTGCATTGAGATGTCGATTTGCATGTGTTCGTTTTCTGTACACAGAATGTCCTATTTTGGTATTCTCTTTTCTTTGTACCAGTACATCAAGAAAGGGTAGGGCACCATTTAATTCAGTTTCTCTAGTGAATTTTATGCAAGAGTGTTGTTGATTTCGATGATCCAAGAAATTATAGAGGTTATCTGCGCCATGCGGTCAAACTACAAACGTATCATCTACATATCATCTACCAAAATTTAGGTCTTAAAGGAGTAGACGACAAGGCGTTTTTTGTTCCAAAGCTTCCATGAAGATGTTAGTTACCACAGGTGATAGCGGCGATCCCATGGCTGCTCCCGAAATCTACTTATAGAAATTTCCTTGAAAAGTAAAATAAGTGGAAATCAGACATGCTTTAATTAATTCTAGTAGGGTGGAGTCTATGTTGGTATTTCGTAATAAGTCCGATATTATGGAAACTGAATCATCTATAGGAACATTTGTGTACAGGGATTCTACATCAAAACTGACCAATATATCTCCGAGCTCCAATTGGATGGTTTTTAATCTTTGGACAAAGTGTTCAGAGTTTTTAGCAAAGGATTCGGTTATTCCTGTAAAGGGATGTAAAAGTTTGGCCAGATATGTACTTATTTTGTAGGTTGGTGAGTCTATTGCGCTGACGATTGGACGTAGAGGTACATTTTCTTTATGTATTTTAGGCAGTCCATAGAGGCGTGGAATCTTGGAGCTGTCAATTTATTAAGTATTCAACTTACCGAAGCAGAGAAAACTATCTTATCCTAAGGACAGAACTTCGCCATCACCCCAAAGCGCATACCAGTTGAAGAAATAATTTCTAGTGTCGAAGCTTCCATTAGAAAATTACCTTCAGAGTAAGCAGACACGATTCTATATGAAACAGCGAAGATCATAAAACACTCACAGCTTCCTAAACCAAATATTACTCAGCGGAAAGGAAGGCTATTAAAAAACTGGTCGAGAACAACACCATCTTAGTTCTCCCAGCTGACAAAGGAAATGCAACTGTAATTATGGATAAGGACTAATATACTGAAAAAATAAACCAGCTCTTCTACGACAATACTTACAAAGTCATTCGGAAGGATCCCATAAACAAAATCGAAAGAAACCTCACATCTCTAATTAATGCCACCAGCCTCACTCCAAAAGGAAAGAAAGCCGTTAAACCAAGCAGCTCCAAGATTCCACACCTCTACGAACTGTATAAAATACATAAAGGAAATGTACATCTACGTCCAATCGTTAGCACAATAGAGTCACCAACTTACAAAATAGGTAAATATCCAATTAAAGCCCAGAGACATATTGGTCAGTTTTGAAAGAATTCCTGTACACAAATGTTTCTATAGATAATTCAGTTTCCATAATATCGGACATATTACGAAATAACAGCATGGACTTCCTACTAGAATTAATTAAAGAATGTTTGATTTGATGAACTTTCTACGAGCAGACTTCGGGAGCGGCCATGGATCTCCGCTATCACCTGTGGTAGCTAACAACTTCATCGAAGCTTTCGAAAAAAGGCGCCCTGTCTTCTGCTCCTCTAAAATTGGCACAGATAACCTCCATAATTTCCTGGATCATCTAAATCAACAACACTCTAGCATAAAATTCACTATGTAAACTGAATCAAATGGTGCCCTTCCCTGTCTTAATAAATATAACAACCTAACTCCCCAACAAAAAGTCATAAATGTGCCTCCCGTGGAGAGTGTTATCTTACCTTACATACACGGAACCACCAACAAGATTGCCATATTGCTCCAAAAAACATTCGGACAATTTTCAACACATGTAAGAAAGTTGGACAATGTTTGAAGTCTCCAAAGCACGCAATTCCATTTCAAACAGAAGGCGTTTAGAAGATACCTTGCTCTTGTGGTAAAGTGTATATAGGTGAAACAGGATGGTCTATATCCACTAGGCGTAAGAAACTTGAAAAATCTATAAAAAAGAAACCGATTATACAATCTGCAGTAACTGAACATTGCTCAGGTCACACTTCATCTGTAAAAGAAACTAAGGTGCTAGCATTAGTGTCAGATTTCTTTCAACGTAAAATTAGAGAATCAATCGAAATTTGTAAATATCCAAATAATATCAATAAAGATGCAGGTTATAGTCTACATCACAAGTGGAAATTGATTACAACGCTGGATCACGGTTCGCTGAGCACCAGTCGGGTATAAATATCAAGCTATTGCTCCTCGACAGTCATTCAGTGTCCTAATCTCGTGAAGTAAAGATCCCTAAAGATGCCTCGTGCAGTGGTAGGCGGAACGTTGGACAATAATTCCAATTTAACATAGTTTAAACCCTGGAATCATGATTTTCAACTTGACCAAAGCCGTGAAAGCTTTGGGTCTTTATTAGCAATAATAATGTCATTTTTATTTGAATGTATTAATTAAATTCTACAAAGTAATAAAATAATTTCTGTTTAGATCGGAGACGGCCTATTATCTTCGAATAACCAGTGATACTCAAGACAAGAACAAAAAGAATGTTGTCATTATGGGAAGAAAAACCTGGGATGCAAATCCATGGAAGCCTTTTCCCGATACGATAAACTTCGTATTATCAAGATCTGATTTGGATCTGTCTCAATATCCAGACACATACACTTTTAAAAGTCTCGAGGAAGCAGTTGCCAAATTAGAGGATAAAGAATTTCAAAAGCAATACGACGACACATGGGTTATCGGAGGAAATTATATTTATAAGGTAATAATATTTTCAGACAGCACCAAGGCATCTTATAGAGGTCTAAAATATATCTGATTTCGATAATGAAGATGCCTGATGTGACAAAGAGTAAAGTCTTTAGAATATGGTTGTACAGGGTGAGTCAACGATTGGATGAAGTAGGTTTGTGCCTTTTCGGTGAAATTAACAAAGAAACTATATTTATTGTTTGATACAGTTTATTTTTACGCAGATTTTAAAAATATTTAGGACTCTACAGGGTGAGCCAAAAAACTAGGACAGCATAAAGTTGTATTTTTTTAAATAGAACACCCTATATACGAATCATATTTTCGATTTAGCTTATAATTTTAAATCTTTTTTATTAAGGGTTTACTATAACAAAACTTTATAGTTTCTGAGATAATTAAGTTTAAAGAAAAAAAGTCACATTTTCAAGCATCAATTCAATCCTAAATAACGTTTTCAATTTTGTGACAAATATATTCAAATTTGGAATTTAGCAAGGCCAAGGACAAGTTAACATAATTTTTACCTAATATTTGCAATAAAAGCTACAGGGCGTTGAACACATAGGCTCAAATTTGAACAAGTTTAAATGAATAAATATCTTTTTTTTTAAATGGTACACCCTGTATATTTTCATGTTATTTAATAGAGTAATAAAAACCCTAAAAGTTTTGTTCAATATATCCTATACCTATTTATAATAGTTTTTAAGATATTTCAGTTTTTCTTATTTTCCATACTTTTTTACAGAAATAGTCTTCATTATCATAGTAGCCATGTAAAATAATAAAAAGAAACTACAGAAACAAACAGAATGTGGTTAAATATGATGAAATACATTATTCGTTATATTACAACGGCAATAATTTAATTAAACATAATGTGAAAAAATTAACACAACAATAACGACAAAGCAAATACATATTTACTTTTATACTAAATTGAAAAAAAAAATTACCTATTAAATACTGAGATTAATTATTTCTTTTTAATAAGTGTTCGAATAAACGACCCTCTTGTGCAATGCACAAATTTAGTCTTTTTTGCAGATTTTCTCGGACCCTGGACAAAATTAGTGGCGTTATTGTTCTACAGGTATCCCTAATCCTGTTTCGCATATATTCCACTGTTGTTGGTGGATTAACATACACCTTATTTTTAATATAACCCCATAGGAAGAAATCTAATGGGGTGATGTCGCAAGACCTTGGTGGCCACTCAATGAAACCCCCACGTCCAATCCATTTTTGCGGATATCGTTGGTCCAAAAACGCACGAACTTCACGATGGTAATGCGGAGGCGCACCATCGTGCTGGAACCACCTACTGTCGAGCTCATCCCTATCGAGACCTTGAAGCAGTTGGGGTAGTTCTTCTTGTAGAAAGTTCAGGTAACTATGGCCATTTAGTGGTTCATTAAAAAAGTGGGGTCCAATAATTCGATTATGATGAATACCACACCAAACATTTAATGACCAGTGGTTTTGATGTTGCACCTCTCTAATCCAAAATGGGTTTTCTGTGGCATAATAATGCATGTTGCGTCTATTTACGGCACCGTTACTTCTAAAAGTAGCTTCATCACTAAACATTACCTTGCATAATAAATTTCGATTTAATTGAATCTCCGCATTTATTGTACGACAAAAGTTTACACGACTTTCAAAATCCTGTCCATGCAATTCTTGGTGTAATTCCATGTGATATGGATGATACCTATATTTCTTGGTAGTACGATTAGCGGTGGATTGTGATGTTTCACATAATGCTGCTAACTGACGGCTACCAATATAAGGAATTTCCTGAACATTTAACAATACTTGTAGTTCTTTTTCTTCATTAGTTACTGGTTTGTTGACCACTTTACGTTTTGGATAATCAACAGTACCAGAAGAATCAAATCTTTGCATTAAGTTTTGAAAAGTATGGGTATTAGGCTGGCGTCGATCAGGATACTTCATTTTGTAAATTCTTTGAGCAAGAAGGCAATTTTTTTGAGCCTCTCCTATTGTATAAATCATATCTATTAACTCATTCTTTGGAAAATTCATTTTACAATATAAGATGAATGCAAACTATACTACATAAAAACCAAAAGAAGCGATTGCGGTTATAAATTTGACACACAGAAAAATGTTCTTTTACATTGTTTTTGCCATGGCTACTATGATAATGAAGACTATTTCTGTAAAAAAGTATGGAAAATAAGAAAAACTGAAATATCTCAAAAACTATTATGAATAGGTATAGGATATATTGAACAAAACTTTTAGGGTTTTTATTACTCCATTAAATAACATGAAAATATACAGGGTGTACCATTTAAAAAAAAGATATTTATTCATTTAAACTTGTTCAAATTTGAGCCGATGTGTTCAACACCCTGTAGCTTTTATTGCAAATATTAGGTAAAAATTATATTAACTTGTCCTTGGCCTTGCTAAATTCCAAATTTGAATATATTTGTCACAAAATTGAAAACGTTATTTAGGATTGAATTGATGCTTGAAAATGTGACTTTTTTTCTTTAAACTTCATTATCTCAGAAACTATAAAGTTTTGTTATAGTAAACCCTTAATAAAAAAGATTTAAAATTATAAGCTAAATCGAAAATACGATTCATGTATAGGGTGTTCTATTTAAAAAAATACAACTTTATGCTGTCCTAGTTTTTTGGCTCACCCTGTAGAGTCCTAAATATTTTTAAAATCTGCGTAAAAATAAACTGTATCAAACATTAAATATAGTTTCTTTGTTAATTTCATCGAAAAGGCACAAACCTACTTCATCCAGTCGTTGACTCACCCTGTACAGCATTTTAGTGATATATGTTTTAGGCACTGTAAATACATTTCATAAAATATGTTATATATCTTCACCTTCAATCATACCCTATAGATTTAAACAACAATAGATTTGTTTGAAGGCTGTTTATGCTCGGTGGGGGAGAGGCTCTTTTGATGTTTGACATACATAAACATGTTTATTTATCTTTTCTTCCAGTTTAATTGTTTGTCGTGATTCTTTTAAGTGTTAGAAATTACTATAAATGCGAGGTTTACAATTAATATTAACAATACGAAGATTTAAAAACTTATTTTTATTGGTAAATAGTGTTAGATATTGTTTACATATTGAAAAATAACAATAATAATAATAATTTAGGCAACCATATATTCATAATTAATGTATTCAGAATTGATGTACCGATTATCATATGATATTCGTTTAAATAATGCAGTTAGAAAAGGATAGCATAAAATCGGTATGTGTGTACCAAGAAATTAAATATCTACTGTTTATCAACACTTTTTCAAATATAAATAAAAATATTATTATGTTATTCAGCGTTCAAACAACTCGGCCCTAGTTCTGACGTTATGTTAATTCTACAGCGGTATTTTCGAAGATCTTCACCAACAATTAAATAATTCATTGTAAATTATTTTTATGCAAAATATATTGTATAAGTATAATACATTTAAAAATACTGTGCCCGTTTAATTCCAACTTTTAAAAATATCACTGCACAACGAAAAATTCTACTTCGACCTACAATTTGAAACCAGTTCAATACTAGAGTGCAGATAGAGTGTAGCTAGACACATGATTTCCAAAATAAATATCGTAAAAGCAAAAAATCTTACCCAAAATATTCATCTTCTTTAAAGGTGCGCAATGACAATACATACGAGAAAGTTGAATTTTTTTTTTTGATTTAAGGGGTAACACCACTCAAGTGGTCAAAAAAAGGTAAATTTTGAAATGTTTTTTTTTTTTTGGAAAAATCATACAGAAGTTAAAGGGCTTTATTATAAAAACATTAAAAACTAAATATGAATTTTTTCGAAAATTTTTATTTTACAACGGCAGCTGTAGACACCAACAAACTACAATACCTTTTGGAGGGAGGCATGGCCGGAAAGATTTCTCAATAAAGGATGTTTTTAGATTTAAAAAACAAAAATAATCTGATTTTATATACCAAGATTAAGGGAAGTACACACAGAAACTGAAAAATATTGATTGTTATTTATTTGGTGGACATATAAAAAAAAATAGAAAATATGAAGGAAAATTTTGCATTAAATTGTTACGAACAAAAAAATTTTGTATCGAGCGAAAAATCCGTAAGTACTTCCCTGAGTAGTATTATTTTAAAACTATGCACGAAATCGATTGATTGAAAATTTTTGAGTTGCTTCCAGCCATTTCCAAAAAAGTTATTTCTAAAAAAACGCGTCTAAAGTTTTAGTTGTCATTGAACAAGAAAAGTTTTTTTTATTTTCGCATTATATATTTGACCTTCCGTATTGATTTTCTCTTTTTTTTGGTTTGATCTAAGGCTTAATCTGGCCTCTCTCACTGCCTCGTTCATTAATCGTTCAGAAAACGGTATCCTCGTCACATCAGGTTGCAATAGGTACACCTGAAATGCTCTGCGAGCTATTGCGCTGTACATTGAAAAGCATTTTTTTTTCGATTCCCCTCCACATCAAACTTTTTTCTATATTTTTCACATCATCAGTGGCGTTACCCCTTAAAGCTTTCTTTTTTTTTTTGGAATTTCATGAACAATTTTAAACGAATTGTATTGTAATGTATTCCTTGGTTTCCAAATTACGTTTATTCTAAGAATTACTGTTTTAGTAAAAATGTGCTTGGTATAGGTTTAAATATTTGCCACGTGAAACCAACCCAATGTTCGGTCTTCAAAGAAATGCATTTTGTACTGTCCGCAATAAATAATTGATTTTTTTAGAACCCCTTCACTCTCACAAAATACCTAGCAAAACTAATATTTACAACATCCTACCCACAAAACCTGGAAAAATTCAAGAAAGAAATAGGCCTGCAGAGTTAGCCTCAAAATGAGGTGATTTTGAAATTTACTATTAGTAGACTTCTGACTACATAAAAACCTTCAGAATGATAATAGTAATTATTTAGTATCTTATATCTCATTTTCTTTTTTGGGGAAAATTTTTTATTTAACAGTAAGATGTGAAAAAACAGTTTTTTCGAGTTCTAGAAAAAGCTATTGTTTTTCAGTAAAAAAGTTACAAACAAAAGTTGTGCGCATACCTACAAAATGAGCTAACGCCCATCCAAATCAGATAATTTCTTCGTTAGTTATTGCAAAAAAACGTACTAAAATAGCTATTTTTTCAATTGGTAATAAATATATTGCATTAACTTTATACTGCACAAAAAGGAGTGCAAAATTTGAAGTAAAAATATTTAAAACATTTCGTACAATTAATTTGTTAATACCTTTTTATGATTATGTTTATTGTTTATTCTCACCCATCTAAAGGTGGTACAGCGGCCGCGGGTGCGCAAATGAAAGCTAAAGACCTATACTAACAATAACAAAAAAGAACTAAATGAATTGTTGATCTTAAATGGTTGAAACAGGTAAACAAAGTTCGGGTTCGTTGTTTCCTTATAAACAAATAGAATAATTCTTCGGCAGTTGTTGATATCGAAATGCCGATAAGTATGTGAAAAATGTTCGTGCAATAAAATAAACAAAAAAGTTACCCTGTGTTTTTCTTGTACAACCAAAATTTGGCGGCAAATGAGAGTCGCAATTTGTTTTACGCTATAACTCGATAAATATTAATGGTGTATTAAAAATCAATCTGATTTTTAATATTTCTAATTAGGAGTATACTGTTGACTACTGTAATAATTTTTTCCCAATTTTAAAAGCAGGTTAAGTACGGTAAAATTGTAATTATGGATAAAATGTATAATGATGCAACAATTTGTTTATTGCTATGTTTAATAATAATTTAATTACAGAAACATATCATCCATTGTTCATATCTGGTCGGAAAATTACAAATTAAGAATAACGGTTCGACGACCACTATTCGCCGAGATAATCCAAATTTTTCCGCATGCCGCAGGCTGAAAGAGCGCCCCCATCCACTGCTCATTTTCTAACTCTAGAAGTAGGTGTAACTATAAACTATTGCAAAATCAACAATTTTGAAATCATTGAGTTAAAAACTGCTTTATACAATAGTTTAACCATCTATCTCTATATGAGTTCACACCTTAAAATCACTTGATTTTTTACACACTAAGAGGGACTTTTCGAGCTAAATCCATCCTTGATGCATAATTCAAGCGAGATGTTTTATGCGACTTAAAAACACTTGATTTTTTATACACTAAGAGGGACTTTTCTAGCTAAGTTTGTCCTTGATGCTTAAGTCAAGCCAAATTTTTTGAAAAAAAAACTCGATCTCAGCTTCTAGTGGTCGTACAGATTTTTTTTTTTTCAAAATGTGCGTGAAAATCTCACTTATCACGTCCTCTTATCGGCATTTCGATATCTACAATTATCGAAGAGTTATTCTATTTGTTTATAACGAAAAAACCAACCCCAACTTTGTTTATTTGTTTCAATAATTTTAAATCAACAAATCATTTGGTTCTTTTTGGCTATTGTTAGTATAAGTCTCGAATTTTCATTTGCGCACCCGCAGACCGCTGTACGACCTCTAGATCGCTCTGAATAAACAAAAAAGTTGTTAACAAATTAATTGTATAAAAAGTTTTAAATATTTTTACTTTAAATTTTGCACACTTGTAAGCAAAAAGAGGCTTCTTTCGGTGCAGTATAAAGTTAACCATTTTCTGTTGTTTATTAAAAATTAGAATGTTTTTTGCAATAAATAACGAACAAATTATTCGATTAGGATTGCACATTTTCTAGGTTAATGTGCACAACTTATGTTTGAAACTTTTTTACTGAAAAACAATAGCTTTTCCTAGAACTCGAAAAAACCGTTTTTAATACATTAATTGTTAAATAAAAAATTTTCCCCAAAAAAGAAAATGAGACATAAGATACTACATAATTACTATTATCATTCTGAAGATTTCTACGTAGTTAGAAGTCTACTAACACTAAATTTTTTTCCAGATGCTAATTCCGCTGGCCTAAAAATTGAAATAGTAAAAGAAATATTTCAGAACGTTAATATCTGGATCCATCTTTGAGGCCCCATTCTTTTATATATATATATATATATATATATATATATATATATATATATATATATATATATATATATATATAAAGTAAAATGCAAACAGTAATTGTAAACTTCGTTCCATCATATCCTTTCCGTGTTAGAGGTTGCACAGTTTGAATAAATTGCTACAGAACACAATTCATCCTATTACACCACCATCGAGATGATGGCCCACCATATCGAGAAGAAAATCAAAACTTACCCTCCCCGCTACAGTAATACGGTAGAGGTACATGTTTCGTCTCTACTAGACTCATCAGGGTACAGTGGGCCATCATCTCGATGGTGGTGTAATAGGATGAATTGTGTTCTGTAGCAATTCATTCAAACTGTGCAAGCTCTAACACGGAAAGAATATGATGGAACGAAGTTTGCAATTACTGTTCGCATTTTACTTTATCTATTCACGGAGTTGCATATAGTTGTACGTTTGCTGAATGTGATTTCAGCACTACAACGGCATAATGTGGATATTTCCACTGCTACTGCATCTCACACGGAGGAGTCCGTGAAAGCCGCATAAACATATATATATATATATATATATATATATATATATATATATATATATATATATATATATATATATATATATATAAAATAACCCATTTTGTCAAGCAACTAGAAATCAATAAAAATTAGAACCTAGGATATATATTGTTAATTTCCTTTTTCTGAAGTAAATAATAAACAGTTGAATTTAACTTTTGTAAACATTTTAAATTTAATTGCTCCAGATAATTCAAAGTATAAGCAAATTCTTTTTAAAAATTACCCTTATTTATTTTTAATGTAAACCATTATACAAACAGATAACAAATAATCTGTTATTATTTTCAAATTGATTTAGTTAAAATCAATTAGCTTTAAAAACAGTAAATTAAAAACATCCGTTAACAATTGTTAAATATATATTATCAGTCCCTATTGACTATCTCTATTACTTATATTTTAATTATTTATAATGTGAATTATGGCTATAATAATTCTCGTACAAGTAAGGCAACGTTCATATATTTCGTAAGGGCCATTTTGAAGAATTGGGGCCCCCACTTCCACCAATATTATAAGATGTTCGAAACTACCAACCCTGGAGGGGGGCATTACCTTATGTAATTTTTTTTTGTAGCCATATTAAATAAAATACATATTAATATATATCTTTTTTGATGAAGTATTGAATGAATTTTCATAATAAATATATTTGAATGCTTACGTTTACAAATAATAAAACAAGTCAGTTGAAAACCGCACTGCTGAAGAGGAGTAAACTCAAGCATAAACTTGACACCGCTGCTATAGCTATATATTGTCTATTACTAGATCATATGAAATTCAAATGTATATATTGTTTCATATTATTTTTCATCTAGTGATGTGAAAATAAAATATTACGTAAGAGGTTACCCGAACTTTAACATAAAAATCGTAAAAAATTCACACCTCGTATCTATGTACCTCAAAATCCCTTAAATAATTTATGGACGCTCCCTAAAATCTGTTATGTTCTGCTTTTAGGAGGTGTATGCCAGTGAACATTTTTACAGGGTTTACTTCACAAGAGTATTTCAGCCTTATGATTGCGACACGTTTTTCCCAAATATGCCAGAAACAGTTAAAAGGGTAGAGTAAGTTAAACATAACCATTATGATTTAAGGTAGCATTATTGATAATTTGTTTATATATTTTTAGGGATCCCAGAGTCCCACAAGGAATTATAGAAGAGGCTGGACACAAATACATTGTACATGTTTACGAAAATATTAATTTTAAGGAATAACTTCTGAAATAAATTAATAAATTTGATTTATAAAAATCTAACAGTGTTTAATATTTAATAATTCTAAAATTGCCGGTGTAATTTTCATTTGAAGATCCATCCATAGAGGTGTAGAAGAAATATCTCAATAACCTGATTATATCGTAAAATCACCTATCATGTTTTAGGCATTTTTATTTTCAAACACATTCCAGTTGAATATTTATCAAACTTCTTATACTTTGGAAGATATACGAAAAATACGAATTTGTGACTTTTTATTTTTTTTATCAGATTACTTCAAGAAAATGATGTTAGATCTAAATAAAATTATTCACATCAAAAAATAAATTATTTAAATAGAAGTCAATCGAATAATTAATTACTTTTTAATTTTTAAGTTTAGATATTTGAACTTGTTGAAAGAAGCATTTTCACTCTGAAAGAAAATTTGAGGTGATAAAAAAATTAACGAAAAAAATGTATCTTAAATTTATAATTATTTAGAATAATATCCATTTTTTGATTTAAATAAATTATTATTTTATTTGCATAGTTCATAATCAAAAAATTTACTTGAACTAGTGAAAAAACTGCATTTTCTTGATCTAGACACATTAGTTTTAAAGCTTAAAAATGTGGTAGGATAGATAGGCTTATATTTTTCTAATTAATTGAAGTATTGAAAATTTATCACTCAAATTCACTAACATGTTCTAATTTTAAATCTGGCATAAACTGATAATAGATAATTTAAATTGACTAATGCAACAATGAATTAATATAATTTTAAATCTTAAAAATACAATAGTAACCAAATCTTTTTTTTATTGCCAAGCCGGCAAAAATAAAAACTTTGTTTATTTTCCTCTTACCAATTCCAAAATTTTATCTCTAAATTTTTACTGTTTATTTTTTTATGTAATGGTTTGATGAGATACATATATAATACAAATTATATTAATATAAGCAGAGCAAAATGAACCAATAATGAGACTTAATTTTCATGACAATAGGATCCGATTTAAAACTTAAACCCATTTACTGAATTTAACTGTAAACAAGAATTTTCAATTATAATTTAAGACCATATATAATTCCTATAAAACTTCAACTAAAATAAATTTAGCATAAACATTAACTTCTATAAAAAAAATCTGTGAAATGAATAATAAAAAAGTTGACTATAGGTCAAGGACTTTTCTGGACACGTTGTATTTACACAGGTACAAAAACAAAATCATTGAGTTATCAATACTATTTATATGTTGGGAATTATCAATTAATTATGACTTAATCGTTACAATCATAATACTTTATTTATACGTAATATCTACTATCTTACAAATAATAAATTAAGTGTGACATAGGTACAATTTCAAGATAACCGTAACAATTGTTATTAAATATATCAAAATAGTATAAATTTTGAATTAGTAGGCACCAAATGTTTAGTATCAAAACTTAAAAGTACTTTATTCGATATATAATGGGTGTTAAACTAAAATTGATAGCAGCTGCCTGTGAAAATTTGGGAATTGGTAAAAATGGTGATATGCCTTGGAAACTCGAGTAAGTTTATAGTTTTTAATTGGACTCTTTCAATTAGTCTGTCTCAAGAAAATGCATGTAACTATCAATAAGTAAATCCTGTTGCCGAGGATATTTTTCAGTAAGTTGAATGTGATTTATCAAACTGTTTGTAACGAGACGAATGTGATCATATGCGGTGATGGATCCAACCGGTTGTAGTTCCTATAATTTATATTCGCCAAGGGAGTTTTATTTTTTAAAATGCGTACGGTTGTTATTTATTAATTATGAAAAATGAACGTTTGAAAGTGATACACTTATTAGTCAGTTTTGCGTCTCAACAATTCGAGAAGCTGTCAGTTAAAGAAATTACCAAGTATTACGAGGCAATTTTTTAAGGTATTAAATAACTTTCAGTATTTGTTACCTTTGTTATTTTTTGATGTTGGCAGCGACCTTACGTAGATTCTATACTGTAGACTTGCAAAAGTAAATTGCAACCTCTAATTCAATAAAAAGTTACACCATATGCAAAATTTGGCTCTAAAACTGTCAAACTTAAAAATACTACAAAAAAAATTATAGCAACAATAACATCATATATTTCGTAACTTAGCTTTACGGAATGTTAATAAATTAAAAAAATAACCAAAAACAAACGTTTTCACTTGCACATGAAGTATTTTTAAATTTGGTAGCGAGGGCGGAGCCCCAAGGCCCAACGGCACCAGCTTCCACTGGGTGGACAGACTTCAAATTTATATTTTAAACTAACATCTAAGACATAGCAGAACTAAAATAATCAGTAGGTTCTCTCGGCTCTGCACTAGCCGAAGTTTTTCACAACCTGAAAAGGATCTCCCGAAAACAGTTCAGTATTAGCAGCGAAAACCAGGGCCCAAATATGTTTAATTTTTGAGATCTCCCTTAATAAATAAAATATGTTTATTTGAAGGTTGTAGACAATGTTGAAGATTAACTAAAATGTGGTTATCGGACTTGCATTGTCTTTATTTTTATTTGTATAAACTGAATGTTTGGTCTTAAGACTACGAGCTTATATAAGGACTATGTCCATTGAAACGCAAAGTTTCGCTTCACTGCACATACGTCAGTGACCTGATGTTACACAGTAACGGTTGCCAAACATTAGATATTTCATCACTGGGTTTACTGAAGATTCCATTATTATTTTTAATGTAAGCTTTTTTCTTTCATGTTGGGCCATGTATATTGCCGCAGCTTCAGACCGTTTTATATGATGTTGTTTATCCCAGGCATGTTCTGCAATACCAGATTACGACGTTTCTCCTTTTTATGTATAAGTTTTATCTCGCTAAATTCTAACTTCTAGTGGATGCTTGGTTTATCCAATATATATTTCACCGCGCTCACATGGAGCTTTATAAACTTTATTCTGCCATATCGGTGGTTTTTTGTTTTGTTTCTGTTAAATGAGCTATGAGTGTGTTTCCTGATTTGAAAGCTGTTTTTATATTATAACTGCTGCCAACTCGTCTTATTTTCTCCAAAGTTCCCTTAATATACGAAATTGTGAAGAACGTTATTTATAACATCATCAGTTAATTTTAGGGGATAACCTTTCTGTTGTAAATAGGATTTAATGGTTGCTACCTCTTTTTCCAATGAATCAATTAGTCAATCTACAACACTGTCTACAACCTTCAAACAAATAAACGTTGAAAACTTGGTACAGATCCGAAATCAGCGACAAAACCAAAGCCTACGAGAAAATCAATATCAAACTTGCCAAGGAGAAAGTCCACACTTCATTTTTCCTACACACGAGATAAGAACGTCATTCCTATTGGCTTCAGACTAAAATCACCAATACCCGGTAATAAAGCCCGTTGTATTCTGAACAACGTTACCAAAGCATTACTACGATCACGAGTAAATTATCATCGACGACGAAAAGCCCTTCTTCTGGGCAAAGTTACACAGCAGTACGAAGAAATCAAAGCCGAAACTCTATCAGATGATCATGAGCCAATTATTCACAAAATAGACAAAATTTGCAACAAACTGAAAGAAAACATTGCAAGGAAACACCAAAATAAACTGGGAAAATAAAAATCACAACAATAACCAACTCCACCTGAAACAACTCCAAGAAAAACTATTGTGACAGAAGTTGATCAGAGACTCTCGCAAATGATATATTGTCGTAGCGTTAACTATTTCATCTATAATCATTTTTTTCTGCCTCATATTAATTAGTAGCTAATTTGATAACCTATAATTAAATTTTACAGTAATAAAGACACTCTGGAAGTCTGGACGTTCATCTTCTCTCTTGCAGCTTTAGTTCCAAAGAACTACGGTTATTTAAGCATTCCAAAACCATAACTCAGAACTTCAGGACTCAGAAAAGGCTGCTAATGAGCTGGACAGATGACATCTATTGTTTACAGCTTACACAGCAGTATGTCCGCGAGTTTATTCGCGTGAAGGTTTTAAATTAAAATTAAACAAAACAAGTTTCTCAAAACACTTAATCTATTAACAAAAATAAATAAAAAAAAAACAAACTATTTACAATGAGAAACTTAAAACTAATAACAATTACGAAAAAAAAAACATAATTGCTCTTCTTGGCCGTTCTTTTAACCAAAAACATAAAACCCAATTTTGAAAAAACACGTATAAATAGCTTTATAAACATTAACCAGAAAAAAGAATAAAACGCAAAAAAAACAGCTATTTATATTTCTTAACCAAATAGTATTAAAAATCGCGAAATGCTCGACTAAAATAACACACGATATTCCCTTAATTTCCCAAATTAAATGAAAGACAAGACAAAACAAAGAAAACTTTCATTCCTGACGATTATATCCGTTACGTAATTACTCCACGGCACTGGATGGCGGTACCGATTCTAAGGACTTTCAGGTTGTAACTGAAGTTTAGTACTCCTTAAAGTGCCAAACTGGTACGCCCTGTACCCCTTGCATCCCCGTAACTGTAAATTTCATTCCCTAATAGTTCGAATAGTTTGTCCCAAAGGGCGTCAGCCCTTCTATACTGGATACTTAATTCCCGAATTGGCCTCTGAGTGTCTTAATCTTAATTTTTATATAAATACAGTTAATAACACTATTTTATTTCTTTCTATAATTAAAGGAATAAGATAATATAACGTCAGTGAAAAAACCTGAGTGCCCTTTTATTCATATTGCTGGTATTTAAATAATTCTTCTTGCAATCAGGAAAAACAGTCGCTATATTAATTCCTTTCACAGGTCAAACGTTATATCAGATTATAATTTGATTATTCTTTTGTTTCCTACCAATGAGAAAAAAACAGTTGGAGTACTTCCTGGTAAAACTAAAAAAAAACGTAATTAATGGCAATTTAGGAAATTTATCAAGAATATATTTATTCATTTACTTATTTATTTTAATAGCATCCAATTCAACCAATGACAAACACTATTTTTAATTATAAAATGTAAATAATAATTGTAAATCATACATATACATAAATAAGTCAATACATATACAATATCTAAAAACATTAAAATATAGTTATAAATTAAAAAAATTGCATATTTAATATAACAGCATAAAATTTTCTTTCCATTTTTGGATTTATTGCAAATATGTCCAGCTTTTTTAAATATGTATTTGGCAAATCACGCATGCAATAAACAGGACTATTCTTAGAAAAATTTGTCCTTGGTATGCGCAAATAAAACAAATCCCTAAATCTGATGTTTATTAGTGAAGTTTAAAAGATAATTTAGTGAGAATACTTTTACTATCAGATAAAATATATTTTTTATTAATATTGCAATACACGTTACAATTTTTCTGATCAATTATATGAAAATATTTGTAATAATTGTTAGTGATCAAATCCTCAATGAGGATAGATGGTAAGTTTTTGGTAATATCTAAATCTTAAAAATGCTCTTTGGACCCATTTCAATTCATTCATTTTCTTGGACCAAATGATACACTAATTTAGACAACCATTGATTTATATACAGCCACAAATGTATCTAAGTTATCAAACTCTTTCTACTGGGTGTCAGATAAGTACCTCCTAATTTCTCGGGAGCATACAGAGGACGTCAAAATAATCTTACTTTGTCATAAAAAGAAATTAATAAAATGCCTCCTATTAGAGAAACAGAGCCTTAAAGGGGTACCCAGCGATTTACCATATCGGCTCAACTTTTGAACCGACTTGTATAATTTAACGAAATTTTAATATTTTATAGAGGCCGTTAAGACTCATTAAACCATACTACAGTAGATGTTTTAGATCATCAGAGAAGTCAGGAAGGGACTTGCACCACACTCGTTGGACATAATTTTTGACAGGTGTAATTTTACAGAGCTGAACAAAAGGCACCCTTAATTTATTTCGATAAAACTGGCGGTTTTCGAGATAAATCGGTTTTTATGCGAAAAACTCAAAAGTTAGTAATGCTAAACACAAGCAGGTAAAAATAAAATACGCAGGGTGTGCTGATACGCTCTAATTTATGGGGAAGCACTGTATCACTCTTCGAATGCAAGAAGATGTTATGCTGTGCTATTCTCGCTAGTAGTTCTCTAGTATTGACCGGTGTTAAATAAACTAGTTCTTTTAGGTACCCCAGAAGTAAAAATCTATGGGATTTAGGTGTGGAGACTTTGGTGGCCGTAAAACAGGCCCACCTCGACCTATCCATCGCGGGCCAAAAATGTTAGTTAAGTGTTGACATACAATACGGTAAAAATAACAGTGGCTGATTTTCCTTAGTTTTGCAGATTTGTATAATCTTTAAAAAAATTGTATATTAAAATAAAATATACCAATAAATATATGTACAAATATTTTTAAATTTCTACTGATAATTTAATAATTAAAATTAAATCAATTTTTTACCTAGATTATACGCAACCAGCAGTCAATTATTGAAATAATTTAACTTATTTCGTCTAAATATGATAAATAATTTATCTGTATCATAGTATTACGCCTGGGTGCGTTATCGTTTTGCTGGTGTGCAATTTTAATATAATCCAAGCTAATCCTTTGGAACGTATATGGAGTTGCCTATCTAAGATTTGGAGATTACTTTCGTCTCATAAGCTTCATGTAGGTTGCAAGTCGACTTGCAAACGTGCATTTAGCTTGTCCCACAAAATATCCCTCTACTAGAAAAATTTCTCTTATGCAACCCACTGAACGAGTATTTGAACTTTTGCTTCCAGTCGCGCGTGACGCTGCCAGTAGCAAGTAAAGATTTCTTCTTCAAGCAGTAGTTAAACCATTCCTTTAGTTCAAGTTAAAATACAACTGTGGTGTCTACTGTGCCGGTAATTCTATGCGTGATGCCTACTGTACCGGCATTTTAATTTTTGTGAAAGTGACTATGTTTTTATTTTGTTCGAGATATTTGTTACGTTTTAAAAAGATTAAAAATGTTTGGTGAGAAAGAACCATCCAAAATTAAGTGCTATGTCCCAAACTGTGCAGACAAATACAGTGACCAATGTGGATTTTCTAGTTCAAAGCATTCCGAGTTACGAGGGAATTTATAAAAACCACCGTGTACGTGTTAGACATTTTTAAGAATCTCTTGTAAGAGATCCTAGAAAAGCAGTTAAATCTAATGCAGTTGCTGCTCTCTATCATCCTGTATGTGTAAGTAAAACCAAATGAGCACTTTTTTATTTTCTAGAAAATAATTCACACAGTAAGTTATACGTGCTTTTTGTTTTGACAGCTATATTTTTAATATTTACTACCTTATTTATGTTTAGTTGTTTAAAATGCACTTCTTTGTTTCATACTAACTCAATTTTTAAAGACTTTTATTTTTTTATCCACCAGTGCCTATGACAGGTTTTATACACATCTATGTTTTTATGTACAGGGTGAGTCAACGATTGAATGAAGTAGGTTTGTGCCTTTTCGGTGAAATTAACAAACAAACTATATTTATTGTTTGATACAGTTTATTTTTACGCAGATTTTAAAAATATTTAGGACTCTACAGGGTGAGCCAAAAAACTAGGACAGGATAAAGTTGTATTTTTTTAAATAGAATACCCTATATACGAATCGTATTTTCGATTTAGCTTATAATTTTAAATCTTTTTTATTAAGGGTTTACTATAACAAAACTTTATAGTTTCGGAGATAATTAAGTTTAAAGAAAAAAGTCACATTTTCAAGCATCAATTCAATCCTAAATAACGTTTTCAATTTTGTGACAAATATATTCAAATTTGGAATTTAGCAAGGCCAAGGACAAGTTAACATAATTTTTACCTAATAATTGCAATAAAAGCTACAGAGTGTTGAACACATCGGCTCAAATTTGAACAAGTTTAAATGAATAATTTTTTTTTTTTTTTAAATTGTACACCCTGTATATTTTCATGTTATTTAATAGAGTAATAAAAACCCTAAAAGTTTTGTTCAATATATCCTATACCTATTTATAATAGTTTTTGAGATATTTCAGTTTTTCTTATTTTCCATACTTTTTTACAGAAATAGTCTTCATTATCATAGTAGCCATGGCAAAAACAATGTAAAAGAACATTTTTCTGTGTGTCAAATTTATAACCGCAATCGCTTCTTTTGGTTTTTATGTAGTGTAGTTTGGTTTTTTTTGCATTCATCTTATATTGTAAAATGAATTTTCCAAAGAATAAGTTAATAGATATGATTTATACAATAGGAGAGGCTCAAAAAAATTGCCTTATTGCTCAAAGAATTTACAAAATGAAGTATCCTGATCGACGCCAGCCTAATACCCATACTTTTCAAAACTTAATGCAAAGATTTGATTCTTCTGGTACTGTTGATTATCCAAAACGTAAAGTGGTCAACAAACCAGTAACTAATGAAGAAAAAGAACTACAAGTATTGTTAAATGTTCAGGAAAATCCTTATATTGGTAGCCGTCAGTTAGCAGCATTATGTGAAACATCACAATCCACCGCTAATCGTACTACCAAGAAATATAGGTATCATCCATATCACATGGAATTACACCAAGAATTGCATGGACAGGATTTTGAAAGTCATGTAAACTTTTGTCGTACAATAAATGCGGAGATTCAATTAAATCCAAATTTATTATGCAAGGTAATGTTTAGTGATGAAGCTACTTTTAGAAGTAACGGTGCCGTAAATAGACGCAACATGCATTATTATGCCACAGAAAACCCATTTTGGATTAGAGAGGTGCAACATCAAAACCACTGGTCATTAAATGTTTGGTGTGGTATTCATCATAATCGAATTATCGGACCCCACTTTTTTAATGAACCACTAAATAGCCATAGTTACCTGAACTTTCTACAAGGAGAACTACCCCAACTGCTTCAAGGTCTCGATAGGGATGAGCTCGACAGTATGTGGTTCTAGCACGATGGTGCGCCTCCGCATTACCATCGTGAAGTTCGTGCGCTTTTGAACCAACGATATCCGCAAAAATGGATTGGACGTGGGGGTTTCATTGAGTGGCCACCAAGGTCTTGCGACATCACCCCATTAGATTTCTTCCTATGGGGTTATATTAAAAATAAGGTGTATGTTAATCCACCAACAACAGTGAAAGATATGCGAAACAGGATTAGGGATACCTGTAGAACAATAACGCCACTAATTTCGTCCAGGGTCCGAGAAAATCTGCAAAAAAGACTAAATTTGTGCATTGCACAAGAGGGTCGTTTATTCGAACACTTATTAAAAAGAAATAATTAATCTCAGTATTTAATAGGTAATTTTTTTGTTTCAATTTAGTATAAAAGTAAATATGTATTTGCCTTGTCGTTATTGTTGTGTTAATTTTTACACATTATGTTTAATTAAACTATTGCCGTTGTAAAAACTATTATAAATAGGTGTAGGATATATTGAACAAAACTTTTAGGGTTTTTATTACTCTATTAAATAACATGAAAATATACAGGGTGTACCATTTAAAAAAAAAGATATTTATTCATTTAATCTTGTTCAAATTTGAGCCGATGTGTTCAACACCCTGTAGCTTTTATTGCAAATATTAGGTAAAAATTATATTAACTTGTCCTTGGCCTTGCTAAATTCCAAATTTGAATATATTTGTCACAAAATTGAAAACCTTATTTAGGATTGAATTGATGCTTGAAAATGTGACTTTTTTTCTTTAAACTTAATTATCTCCGAAACTATAAAGTTTTGTTATAGTAAACCCTTAATAAAAAAGATTTAAAATTATAAGCTAAATCGAAAATACGATTCGTATATAAGGTATTCTATTTAAAAAAATACAACTTTATCCTGTCCTAGTTTTTTGGCTCACCCTGTAGAGTCCTAAATATTTTTAAAATCTGCGTAAAAATAAACTGTATCAAACAATAAATATAGTTTGTTTGTTAATTTCACCGAAAAGGCACAAACCTACTTCATCCAATCGTTGACTCACCCTGTACCATTGGAATTGCAACCCCTACTTTTTTAATGCAACAACCGCCACTGAAAACTGAGGTGGAGCACCATCATGGGTGTACCACATTTGCATTCTTCTATCAAGAAGTACGTCGTACGTCTTCCAATGAATTATTTAAATTTTGCTGCAAAAATTGTAAATAAATTTTATCATTGAGTCTTTCATCCAAAACAAATGGACCTATAAAGTTATTTACGATGATACCAGCCCACACATTTACAATAAACCTTTGTTGGTGTTTGTTTTAAATTATAGCATGCGGTTTTTCATCAACCAAAAAATGTAAATTGTATGAGTTTATTATGCCTCATCGATAAACAAAATAAGGTTAAAAAAATTTAGATTTAGGTGTTTTAGATGCTGTATAAACTAGTTGAGTATTTGTCTTGCGGGATACATAGCGTGTATTTTTTCAACGTGGTATGAGTGAAGTAACTGTTCTGTTAGAGTTTCATGTACAATCTCGTACTCTTCTGGGAGGGCCCTCACCGCCACGTTGCGGCAAATATGACCTTGAATAAAACATGTAAAAAATTAATTCATTAACTCTAATAATTACTTTTTAATCATATTCCACCTGTTTCCCTTAGGCTTCGATCAACCCCTTGACAGCAATGTTCGAGGTGGAAATCTTTCAGCATAACATCTTCTTGGCTTCGAATAAATAAATTAAAGCACATCAGCACACCCTGCCTATTTTATTTTTACCTGATTACATTTAGCATTAGTAACATTTGAGTATTTCGCATAAAAACCGATTTATCTCGAAAATCGCTATTTATATCGAAATAAATTAAGAGTACCTTTTTTGAAGAGGAATGGCCAAAGTATTTTAAAAATCAGTTTTCAGCTCTGTAAAATTACACCTGTAAAAAATTAGACCCATCGAGTGTGGCTGCAAGTTCGTTTCTGACTTTTCTGATTATTTAAAACATCTGCTGTAGTATGATTTAATGAGTCTTTATGGCGTCTATAAAATAATAAAATTTCATTAAATTATACAAGTCGATTCAAAACTTAGAGCCAATAAGGTAATTCGCTTCGTAAGGGGCACTTTAGGGTTATTTTGACCTCCCCTGTATGCTCCCGGGAAATTTTCGAATAAAATATTAACTATCTAAAAGGTTAAAATTATCAAACAAGTCATAATTGGTAAATTCAATGCAAAGTTACAAATTTCAACAATATATTAAATTATTAAATTAACAAATTACCTATTCCAACTTTAAAATGGCATTCTACAAACACTGGTTCAATACAACAAACACAATATAATTTTAATGTTCATTTAAACATCATAGCATTGTTAAAACAAACATTATCAAAGGAGGTACTTATCAAACACCCTGTATAGATCAGCTGTGATCTTGTTCAATATAAATTATACTATGGTGGATGAAGAATTAAATCATCCATCCTTGGAATTCCATATCAATAAACCAGTCAATGATATGCTCCTCATCGGAGCTGTGAAATCTATTAGCTGGGATTTGTCAGCCGTAAACTGCGGAAAGTTATTCTTCAAAAAGTCGTTAGAAGATGTAGGGAGCACGTTTTACCCTGAATTAACAAATGTAATTGAAAAATGTGCACCTTCTTTTAGAATTAAAGGAAAATATCCTATCTATTTTAAATCGGTAACAATAAAAACAATCGCAAAATAAATAAATATCACAAAAAAAATATAAAAGATTTAACGATAGAGCTTCCTACTTAATGTTTCCAGTTTGCGGTGTAGATCAAGGTTGATAAGACAGGGTTTTCATGACTTCGTTCAGACCTGGAAATATATATCTAATAAGCAAAAATCGTACCTCACCATTCCTCAGGAAATCCATTTTTATATACGCGTTGCTTCCGATGGTCTAGGCGTAAGCAATGTATTGCAGGATTTTTTAGCAAATATCTTTAAATACTGGCTGTTTTCCGAACAAATGGAGAATGTCACATATAATACTGATACATAAAAATGGAGACAGAACCGATATAGCAAACTACTGGCCTATTAGTAAAAATTAACTTGCTTTCTTACTCTTACGATGTTCGTGAGGCAATTAAGGACCGAGATCAAATGGACTGCGTGTACAAGAACTTCATTAAGGCATTCGACAAGATCAGCCATGATCGGTTGATCGAGAGGCTTGCTGAGGTGGATGTTACGCGGGAATTTTGAGTTGGGTTCGGTCCTACATTTGTCATCGGGTACAGATCGTTACACTGAATGGTTATCACTCTATCCCTTTCCAGACTACGTCTGGAATACCTCAAAGAAGTCATCTGGGGCCCCTTCTTTTTATTATAAATATTAATAACATAAAACAATGCCTTAGAAACAGTAAATTGTATACGCTGACAATTTAAAGATTTCCACACCATTAAAGACAGATGACTGCAATAAAATTCAACAGGTCCTTAACAATCTGTTTCAATATTGCCAAAATAATAACATTTTTATAAACCTTACTAATTGTAGCGCTACACATTTTTCAAATAAGAAAAATTTGATCATTAAAAATTACACTATAAATAACTTTGTGCTGGAAAGAGTTACTAAAATTAAAGGTCTTGGAGTAATTTTCGAGAGCCAGTGAACTTTCAGTTTTTACTATGAAAAGCTTATTACTGAGACAAACAATTTGTTAAGATTTATAAACAAAACTTTCTAAGAATTTAAGAGTCCGAAAAGTATTTTATTCTATACTATTCTTATGTATAGAGTAAATTATCATTTGTCCCAGTCGTGTGAAACTCCTACTGTAATTTATACATGAAGAGAATTGAATCGGTTCAGACAAGGTTTCTTAAAATATTGGCCTTCAAGGTGGGTTGCTTGGTTGAGCAGGTTGCTGGAAGATTTATTATACTGTCGCTGGCTCAAAGAAGAACTATTTCAGGCTTATGTATCATCTTCAAACTAGTTAACAATTTAATAGATGGAAGACATCTCAGGAATTTCCAGTGATATAATATACCGTAACACAAAACGAATTTAGGTCAGAACACACCCCTGATTAGATTGCAGTCGCAATTTGATCAATTTTGTAACACCATAGATGTATTTTTTTGTAGCCTCAGTTTGTTTAAGAGAGAAATTAGAAACCATTTCCATAATAATTTGTAAACCCATAAGGTATTGATATTTTTTTGTTCATTTTTCTGTTTTTCTTTAATTATGGTATAAGTAATGTAAGGTATTAAACACGATGACTTTTATTTCATTAGATAAACAGTGGATGCTACTCTGGAATTTCAGTTCGGTTGTGTCCTAAACTGGCAAATAAATAAATAAATATATGAATAAAATTTTAACTTTGGTTCAAATATCGCTCCTACATTTATTACATTGATTCCTACTTTCATAGTATGTTAATATTCTAATGACATTATTAGAGATAACTTAAATTTATGTTCATGGCACCATCTTCCAATTTCAATCAATTTATTTTGTAAAACTAAACATTCCTTAGTGTTACTGATGAATAAAAATAATTGAAAATCGTCTGTCCTGGTGCGCCAACTAAACACCACATATTTTGACTGTGACATTCAAGAAATGCTTTATGAAAAATTGACAAAGACCTAGTATATTTGTAATTGTGTTGTTGATCTGCAGCTGTATGCTCAAATCTATAAAATATTAGGTTATAAATAACTAATTTGATGATTTTTGACAGAGCGGACCTAACGGTAATAAACCCATAATTATTTATCCCGTTTTTATTGATTTAAAAATTGGAATAGACTTATTTAAATTCCATTTGATTGGGTTTTCATCACTGACTTGCATGACGGACCTCGACTCTTATAGGCTGTTGAAGTTTGGGGACATAGGGCACCAGTCATATTTTTGAATATTAGTGCTTATCGGCTTGCTCACAACTGATTTCTTGTTGGAATAGGCTTCTTTACCTATGTGAAGAGTTGTATGTACCGTATTCGAATACAACAACAGCATTCTAGGGACAATGGAAAAAATGTAGTAGTAGAAACGTTAGTACCACCAACCAATCATCAGACTGTATCAAAATTCTCAAAAGCAAGAGTTTCCTTTCATGGTTAAACGTATTTCACAAAATAATGCCTCAAGTTGATTTATTATTTGGTAAGTTTCACACAAGACAAATTGACGTTAGTATCGCATATAAAAATATATTATCATTTGAATCAATATTAAGGGAAATTGGAAATAATATTACCTCAAACGACGTTGCGTCATCTCCATCTACTTCAAAACGACGTAAGCTCGATCATTCCGTGGAGTTTTCTCGGGAAGTAAAAGAAGTTTGTCATATAATTATTTGTTAAGCAAAAGAATGATTTAGCTATACAGGTCACTTGGTAGCAGCCAGTCTTTTTTCGGAACAGAATGTCGAATGTAGCACATGTTCTCCCGAACAAAAATTTAAGGATACGATTAAAATTTACCCCTTTTTTATCCAACAAAAACTCCGTACAGAACTGACCGTTCTATATGAAAGAATTTAGATCCATTTCGGGACTTCTTGTACTTTATGACTATCTTTCGTTAAATATCGAGCTAAATGGGACATTTAGTGCAGTTATAAAACTTTTAAAAATTTTAATTAATGATATCGGCTGAAGCAGAACGGTACTTTTCTACCCTCAAAGGGATAAAAACTTTTTATGGAATACTATGAGTCAAGAAAAAGTTCTTGCACTGACAATGCTTTCTAAAGAAAGGAATCTTATCGAAACCATACCTGATTTCAATCAGAGGGTTATTAATAAGTTTGCTAATGCCAAAGATCGGCGTATGGATTTTCTTTATAAATAATTCACATAGTAAGTAATATGTGCATTTTCTTTTGACTGCTATATCTTTAAAATTTACTACCTTCTTTATGTTCAGTTATTTAAGATACACTGCTTTGTTCCACACTAACTCAATTTTTAAAGACTTATTTTGGCATCCACCGGTTTAATACATATATATATATATATATATATATATATATATATATATATATATATATATATATATATATATATATATATATATTTATATATATATATATATATGTTCTTGACGTACCATTGGAATTGCAACCCCTACTCTTTAATGCACCAGCCGTCACTGATTTATACTCAATAAATTCTTATTTTTAAATGTTCATGTTTTTCTGTACATATTGCATTGTCTTTTTAGTAAAGAATTTGCTTATTTTCAACGGATGACCGCAGCAATAAAAGACAGAACTAAGAAGAATGTAATGATAATGGGAAGGCTAACATTAGAAAGTTTTCCTAGCTTTCCAAGCCCAGACAGAATATGTCTAATTTTGTCCAAATCAGGTTTAGATGTAAGCAAATATGAGAACACATATGTGTTTAACAGTTTTGAAGAAGCAATTGATGCATTAGAAAATGGTGAAACTTTTAAAGATAAATATGAGAACGTATGGGTTGTAGGAGGATCCAGTGTATACAAGGTAATTTTAAACGTTTCTTAACTAAAGGAAAAACATAACTGCAAACTTATTTTATTTAGGTAAATGTTCAGAATAATTTTTTACATTAAAAAAAACTTTCCGTTTATGAGGAAAATAAATCGCTTGAATCTGTTAAGTATACAGGGTGTCCGATAAGTACCTCCTAATTTCTTGGGAGCATGCAGGGGAAAACAAAATAACCCTACTTTGTCATAGAAAGAAAATTCCTTAAGTGCCCCTTATTGGAGATAAACAGTCCTAAAGGGGTACCCAGCGATTTACCTTATCGGCTCAAAGTTTTGAATCTACTTGTATAATTTAATGAAATTTTAATATTTTATAGAGGCCATAAAGACTCATTAAACCATATTACAGTAGATGTTTTAGATTATCAGAGAAGTCAGGAACGGACTTGCAGCCATACTCATTGGGCCTAACTTTCGACAAGTGTCATTTTACAGAGCTGAGAACTGATTTTTTAAATACTTTGATCATTCCTCTTCAAAAAAGGTGCACTTAATTTTTTTCGATAAAACCGTCGATTTCCGAGATAAATCGGTTATTAGAGTCAACGAATTTATTTTTTACATGTTTTATTCAGGGTAATTTTTGTCGCGACGTGGCGGTGAGGGCCCTCCCAGTAAAAAACGAGACCCTTGAGTAGAGAAACAACTTTTGCAAGATATTGCTGAAAACTCTTCAAACAGCATAAGAAAGCTGAAAGATTTCCAGCTCAGACAACTTTTCAAAGGGTTGATCGGGGCTCAATTAATTTACAATGTTATTAAAATGCAAAAATAGTGAAAAGGTTTAAATGTTATTCTGGCAAATGTTCAATATGGGCTCCATGTACTTCAATACATTTTCTCATTTTTCGAATATTTTCCCGCTGTACAAATAATATTCCGGCATTATTACGGACTTCTTTAGAATGCTGTATCATTCTCGCTAATAATTCTTCTTTAGTATTTACTGGTGATGAATAAACTTGTTCTTTAGATGTCCTCAGAAGTAAACGTCTAAGGGATTTAGGTCTGGAGACCATGATAACCATAAAACAAGCCCACCTCTACATATCCATCGAGGACCAAAAACATTAGTTAAATATTGACGTAGTGTACGGTTAAAATGAGGTGGAGCGCCATCGTGCTTGTACCACATTTGTATTTTTCTATTAAGAGGTACGTCTTTCAATAACTTATTTAAATTTTGCTGCAAAAATTATAAATAAATCTCACCATTGTGTCTTCCCAAACAAATGAATCTATAAGAATGATGCCAGCCCAGCCTACATATTTACAATAAACCTTTGTTGGTGTTTGTTCTGAATTATAGCGTGCGGGTTTTCATCAGCACAAAAATGGAAACTGAATGAATTTATAACGCCATCTCTTGTAGAATCGGCCTCATCGGTAAAAAAAATTTAGATTTAGGTTATGTTACTGTATATTGAAGTCTTGAAGGATAATCGTCCGGAGACATAGCGTGGACTTTTTCAACATGGTACGGGTGAAGTAACGGTACTATTTCATGTACAATCCATTTAGTAACATTGTTTTGTGTCGCGAACTTTCTTATGCTGTTTAAGGAGTTGTCAGCAATATCTTGCAAAACTTATTCCTTTACGTAACGGTCTCGTATTTTCCTGGGAAGGTCCTCACCGCCACGTCGCGGCAAAAATGACCCTAAATAAAACATGTAAAAAATTAATTCGTTAACTCTAATAACCGATTTATCTCGAAAACCACCAGTTTTACCCAAAAAATTAACAGTACCTTTTTTGAAGAGAAATAACCAAAGTATTAAAAAAATCAGTATTCAGTTATGTAAAGTTACACCTATCAAAAATTAGGCCCAACGAGTGTGGCTGCAAGTCCGTTCCTGACTTCTCTGATTATCTAAAACATCTACTGTAGTATGGTTTAATAAGTCTTTATGGCCTCTATAAAATATTAAAATTTCATTAAATTATACAAGTCGGTTCAAAACTTAGAGCCGATAAGGTAAATCTCTGAGTACCCCTTTAGGGCTCTGTATTCCCGTTAAGCTGTACTTTAAGAATTTTTTTCTACGACAAAGTAAGGTCATTTTGACCTCCCCTGTATACTCCCGATAAATTAGGAGGTACTTATCGGACACCCTGTTTTTAATGCTAATCTCATACTGAAAATAAAATTTTCGAATAGAAAATTAACTATCTAAAAGGTAAAAATTTTCAAACCAGTTATATTGGTGAATTCAATGCAAAGCTACTAATTTCCACAATATATGAAATTATTAAAGTAACAAATTACCTATTCCAACTTTAAAATGGCATTCTACAAACATTGATCCAATGTAAAAAAAAAACATATAAATTTAATATTCGATTAAACATCATAGCATTGTTAAAACAAACATTATCACAGATTACTTTTAGATAAAATAATCTGTACCATTATAAACTTACAGGAATACACTCACGTACTTTAAAATTGACCTTCAGGTAGGTTAACTGAAAAGTGTCATTTTTTTACTAATAAAGAACTTATTATTTCCTTAGTTACTTTTCATCGAATTTACTGGAACGTATTTCAACAAGAATATTAAGGTATCATCATCTATAGTTTCTTCTCTGTTTTAAACAGTTTCAAATAGAAATCAGTACCCCTTTTGGTTAGTTTAAAGGTTTTAAACAATGTTGAAGATTGACTAAAATATGGTTGCAGTATCTTTATTTTTGTTCGTTTGAATGACGTTTCGATTAGATGGAGTGTTGCTTACGTAGTGTTTACTGTCAAGTAAAGGATAAGTTCAACGCTAAGGACGACGGACTTCCGATGGCTTCTTCACTTTCTCCAGTTGTATCCAATATATATACGGGCTAGTTCGAAACTTATGCCATAGAAAGAACAACAGTGAAACCGAAAGTCTGGTTGAGATATGTGGATGATACTTTCATCGTATGGAAGGGCAATGATCAAAAACTAAATGATTTCTTCACACATCTAAACTCCATTCGAGACCTATAATTAAGTTTACCATGGAAAAGGAAGCAAATGATCAATTGTCCTTCCTAGATGTCATGCTGAAACGTTCAAACTTCAATATAGAGACAACCAACACATACTGGACAATATCTTAACCATGGTTCTAAACATTCTGTTGTAACAAAACGAGGAATTATATGCAAATTCTATAATCGTGCTGTATCTATATGCAATAATGTCGATTCATTTGAAAAAGAGGTAGCAAACATTAAATGCGATTTACAACAGAATGGTTATCCTCTGAAATTAATTGATAGTGCCATAAATAATCCTAGAACAAAGACCATTGGACAGCAAGAAACCCATTCCTTCTTCACAATTCCATATATTAATGGAATTTCGGAGAAACTAAAATGAATTGCCAGCTTCAAATCAGAAATCAGAAAATACACTCAGAGCTCATTTAACAAAAAAAAAAACCAAAAAGTTCAGATAAGAAAGAATGTGTTTATAAAATTCTATGCGAATGTGATTGTATGTATATTGGAGAAACTAAGCGTTCAAGAAGTTCAAATTAAGAAACATAAAACTCATACACAAAAAGGAGAAACGTCTAGAACTGGTATTGCAGAACAAGTCTAGGATAAACAACACCATATAAAATAGTCTAAAGCTGCTACAATGTATATGGGACCAAACATAAAAAAAAAAGAAAATTAAATGGAAAATAATAATGGAATCTTCAGTAAATCCAGTGTTGAAATACCTAATCATTAGCAACCATTACTTTGTACCATCAAATCACTGAGGTGTGTACAGTAAAGCGAAACTTCGCGTTTCAATGGACACAGTCCTTATATAAGCTCGTAGCCTTAAGATAGAATATTCAGTTTATACTTGATAACGGTTAAAGATACAAATTAATCGAAATGTCGTACAAACAAACAAAAATAAAAACAATGCAAGTCCGACAATCACATTTCAGTCAAACCTTTTTGTTAGTTTTTTCTATGCCTGATATATTTTTATCATTACTTTATTTGCAGCAAGGCCTGGAGTCAGAAAGGTTTTATCGTCTCTATTTAACTAGAATACATGAAACTTATGAATGTGATACTTTTTTCCCGGAATTACCACCAGATTTAAAAAAAGTAAGGTAAGGATATTTTGTTATTAGAGAAAAATTAAAATATGAAAACAATTAACAAATTTGTGGGGCGCAAAATGTTATAAATAATAACAAACTTTTTTAATACATTGTACTTTGTGATGACCAAAAAATTTCCGTGAGAAGAACTAGCTTAGAATGGTAATTTTGACAACTTGAATTATCTGAATTAGAAGAATAATTTTGAGTTTATATATTATCAGGAAAAGATGTGAATTACCTCGTTTACGCCTGGGTAGTGAACGCGCGAAAATATAAACTTTTCATCATGAAAAAATACCAAAAGTGTGAAATTTGGGAATGTTTTTAATTTTTTAAAATTTTAACTGTTTGTAGAATTGCCAGTGACAAGTGTAAGATAAAAGAAAGAAACATTTTTCAAAGATGCGTAATTTAATTGTTAGAATTACTCTTCTATCCAAGAAATGGCCAATTACGGTAAATCCTAATCTGATAGTTGAACTCCGGATTTGAATTCCAAGCACCCAATTACATGGAAATGGAAAGGTCTGGTCTACTACTGGACAAATAACCTTTTTTGTGTGTTACTTTTACTTGAGGTTGGGGTGTACGTCAAAGCTCCCTCCCCCCGAAAAATCGACTCGTCTGCTTGCTGCATAAGGAACGTGGATCTCGCAAAACCCCACCCCTGTACACCACTTATATACATATATATATATACATATATATACATATATATATATATATATATATATATATATATATATATATATATATATATATATATATATGTATATAAGTGGTGGGGGAAATTTCGATCTGAGGCTGAAACCGCCCCTGGTATACGTGTTCTTATGTTTCTTGATAACAAGCTTCTTCAAATTTTTCTTAACAAAATCAGTTTTAAATAAACTGTAAATTAATTACTGCATATATATATATATATATATATATATATATATATATATATATATATATATATATATATATATATATACCTAAACTAGTATTAAATCTAAATTGTATGTTTTAGCGATCCAGATGTCCCGGAAGGAATTCAAGAAGAACATGGCATCAAATATGTTTTTAATGTATATGAAAAATAAACTTTTTAACATCAACAATATTTTTATTGAAATTTTCCGTCATAAAGGAAATATTTTTCAACATTACTGTAAACTGACACCATGACTTAGTCAATACGTGATAAAAATGTTTTAAAAGTTATAAACCTCAGAAAACTTTGGCGATTCCATATTCTCCAGATAGTTGAGGTACCCGTCTATTTTACTTAATATTAGCTAAAATTATTTTAACAATTATAAGACATACAAAGATGAAACTATATAGGTGGGTAACCCTTACCTCGATGAGTTACCTGAAACCTTAACAACTTGATATTTGGTGAAGATAATAGAAATAGATAGCACTTACTTCCAAAGTGCGCATCAATCCTTTGGCGACGTGATATTTTAATATCCTGAATTACCCAACGAAAAATGCTTCAAACAGTAAAAACTTAAATTTTATAGACAGATTGATTTTCTACTTGTTTTCTAGGTGACCCAAGATTCCCTCTTAGCTCTGATCTATAGTTTGCAAAGTAACAATTCATAAAGACATTACAATAGGCTATATGTATGTACGTTCTTAGTAATGGAATTTCATGCCTTATAAATAGGTGAAACAGATTATGTAATGCAAACTTCAACTACTAGAGAACACTTTATTCTCGCCTTCGTCATTCTATATTTTGAATATCATTATTTTTATATTATTTTTTTTTTAATTTCACATTATACAAACTTAAACTTTACTTATAACGATAAAGGAGTCTATTTATAAAAAATTCCAAGCTTTAAGTTTGCATCTACTCTAGTTTCGGAGATATTTAAGTTAGTAAATGATCTATTCGTAGCTGAACCCTCAAAATCTATAGGCCTCTTTCCAGTAGACATAGAGACTTGATCTTGGTATTTATGTATCCCTAATTCACTGACAAAGTATGACTTTAAAAATTACATAAGTTGAGTGTAAAGAGTCTTTATTGACCAACGCAACAATTAGTCAGCCAAGTTTCAAATCTTGAAAACAAATAAATTTAAAAAATCATTATTACCAAACCGACACAAATAGAAAATTTTGTACGAGTATATCTCTAGGTTTTTATCCTTAATTTTCCCACATGAAGTTTTTTTTGGTTTAATATGCTACCGGTTTTTTCTCTTCAGGCCGTTAAACGAAAAAAATAGACAGCCAGTTTGATTCCTGCGAATCCAACTTTGATTCTCTCCACATAAGTAATGAAGTAATGAACCAAGACCAAAACAACTATATAAAAAATTTAAATTCTGAGACATATCGAAAGGACGTGAAACCTGCAGACATTTTCGATGCTAAGCTGTAAAATATCAACAGTGAAAGGACATCTATGCATAAACCATGCTACACTGTTTTTTTTTTAAGAAGCGCTAGATCTCGCAGAGAGGTGTAAGGTAAAAGAGCAGAGCAGAGCTGAAGGCTAGTGGCGGCACCAGCGAGCAAAGTGCCAAGCTAACCCTTATGCCGTAGAGTAGGGACGGGTATATAAGGGTGTCTCTGCATTTAAGCCGGATGAACGCAGAAATCCTCCACGTTGTCGCTTGGACCTAGCTTTCAACTCGGCTAATTTGCTACTTACCTTTATAAAAAATTAATAAAAAAAATAAATTAAACGAACTACAAATGCCAAGAAGTTTGTGGGACAAAATAAAACCCTTATAGTTTAATTCTAATTAGGTACTTTAGTCAAGTTAAATAGTTGATGAAAATATAAACTCTTCACACTGCGAGGCTCTACTGCAGCATAACAAATCCACTGAGGGTGTAGTGATCGGGTAGGAAGAAAATGTTGGCATTCTGCCCGGTGAAACGAGTGGCAGTTGACAGTATTCTGCCCGATAGAATGCAAATGATGGCTTTCCGCCCGGTAAAAGGAGTGGCAGTAGTAGTGAACATAACCCGATTCTCTCAATCCCCCCACTCCTCGACCTTGACCTTGACCTTGCTTCACCCCTCTTTGGCCCCGCCCACATGTCCTTGTCATTGACCTTGAAAGTGCACGTGTGCTTTGGCCTTGGCCTTGTGCTCAAGGTTGTGTGTGTGACCTTGACCTTGACCTTGGTCGAGACGACCTTGACTTTGTTGAAGGTCATCTTGGGTGTGTGACCTTGAAGATATGTTACGTGGTTGAGGGTGACCTTGAATGGTTTTATATAGGGTATGGGGCAGTTTCATTCATCAGTTGGCTCTGACTTGTATAGGTAGTACATGTGTTAATATTTGACAAATCATGGCATATGTTTGTGAAAATTGCGGTTCTAAGTTTACTAATATTTATAATATGAGACGTCATCAAAGAGAATCGTGTGCGGCGAGATTTAATGAAGTGCCTGGAGGAAAACGGCTCCGAATTGAAGAGTATACATCGACGATTCCGCTAATTAATTGCGCTACATGTAATGTAGATGTTCCAATAAATCATATGTCAGCGCATAAACGAACACAACAACATAAAAATAATTCATGTTTGCCGGTATGTCATGGTGTGCAACTCGTTGAATGTGCCTTCAAAAGGAGAATTGCAACCTATCGGGTTAGCAGTGATATGGAGCATTCCGATTACGTAATGTTCTTTGCAGACATTAAATCCAAGGTGGTGGAACTTGTTAATAATTTATTGCGTGTGCATCATGCTTTAAAAGTTAACATGACAGCTGTTGGCGAGTACATGCTTCCATCACAAGAAATATTCAGTGAAAAATCCTTCAACACTGCTAATCAAATAATTAGTGTAGAAAGTGATTTGGATGTCGTTTACCATTCTTTCACCGAATTAATAAAAACGCAGGCGACAGAGTTCCAGGAGAAAGATTCAGGTATGGAAAAATCAAAACCCGATATATTAAACTGATTTTTATATATTATTTTTCTTGTTATAGGATGGGCTCTTGTGCGAATTTTATACTTGGAAGTTGGTATCAACAAGTATATGCCTATGGGTGGCTCATCATACATCAAGTTGCCGTATTCTATTGAAAAGAAAGGAGCTGTCGTCAATGTGATTAACCAGGACGAATTTTGCTTTGCGTGGGCTGTAACATCAGCATTGTTTCCTCCAACAGCAGAGCCTTCACAGAAGACATCCTAACCCCATTTTTCTGGAGTGCTAAATGTAACAGGTATGGATTTTCCAGTAAAATTACGTGACATTAAAAAATTTGAGGAAATGAACAACATATCAATTAACGTATACGGTCTGGAATCTAAATATGAAAATAATGAAGTAATACATGAAGTTATTGGTCCACTGAGGTATGCGTCAACAAAGTTGGATAGGCATGTAAATTTATTGTTAATTACAAAAGACTGTAGTAGTAAAGATGGCGGTGAACATTTTTGCGATACGACTTGTTCAAAGAGTCATTATTGTTGGATTCGGGATTTATCACGTTTAGTTTCAAGTCAAATTAGTTGTCAACAACATAAAATATATTTCTGTGATGGTTGCCTCATTTATTTTAGTACACCGTCAGCTTTAACTTTACATCAAAGCTACGATTGTAACCACATTTTCACGCAAACACCCTCAGTGGATTTAAAAATCGATAAATTTGGAAAGAGTGTGCCGGAAAATATTTTAAAATTCGAGGGTATAGAAAAGCAAATGCGCGTTCCATTCGTGGTTTATGCAGATTTCGAATCTGTTTTAAAACCCGTTGAAACGGTACAACCAAACCCACAAAATTCTTACACTGTAAAAAGTTTTAAACATGAACCATATTCTTTTGCTTATTTAATTAAATGCTCTTTTGATGACTCACTTTCGAAATTTGAGCTATTTCGGGGGAATAATGCAGCTCAAGTCTTTGTGGATCGTATCGAGTGTGATTTAAGGGCTCTATACAACACATATTTAAAAGACATTAAGCCTATGAAACCGTTAACGCCTGAAGAAAAAAGGGAGTTTAATGATGCTAAAATATGTGGTATATGTGAAGGCCCTTTTGAAGAGGGTGAGATTAAAGTACGAGACCACTGTCACATAACTGGTGCAAAAAGATTTGGTGCTGCACATTCCGTTTGTAATTTAAATTATAAATTACCCTCTTTTATCCCTATCATATTTCATAACTTAAGCGGCTACGACAGCCATTTATTTATAAAAGAGTTATGTAAATATGGGGATAAAATTGGTGTTTTGGCTCAAAGTAAGGAAAAGTACATATCATTTACCAAAAGCATTTATGTGCACGATTATTTTGATAGTAAATGTGGAAAAGTCAAGAGGAAATATTTAAAGTTGCGATTTATTGATAGTTTTAAATTTCTGTCAACGTCTTTGGAAAATTTAGGCAGCGGTTTAAACGACGACGATTTTATTGAAACGCGGAAACATTTTTCAAATATCAACCAATTTAATTTGATGCGTCAAAAGGGTGTTTTTCCCTATAGCTTTATTGACTCCATAGAAAAAATGGAAAATACATGTCTTCCAAGTAAAGATGAATTTTATGATAATTTACGGGAAGGACATATTAGCGATGAAAGCTATAGAAGAGCAAAAGAAGTATGGCGCTTGTTTGGGTGTAAAACTTTGGGGGACTATTCGGACGTGTATTTAAAATCAGATGTGTTGCTATTGTGTGATGTTTTTGAGCAATTTCGGAATAATTGTTTAAAATTCGATAAACTTGATCCAGCACATTACTATACCCTTCCAAGTTTATCATTTGATTGTATGCTACGTATGACTAAGGTAGAGTTAGAGCTCTTAACTGATATAGACATGATACATTTTTTTAAGAAAGGTATACGCGGCGGCATAACCCAGTGTACAGAAAGGAAGCACATCGCTAATAATATTTTTTTACCAGACTATGACCCAACAAAACCTTCTTCATTTATAACATACCTTGATGCTACAAATCTATATGGTCATAGTATGTCACAAGCATTACCATATGGTGGTTTTCGATGGTTAAGCGAGCGCGAAATTCTGGATTTAAATATTATGGCTGTTGGTGATGATAGTTTACATGGCTACGTTTTGGAAGTGGATGTGCATTATCCGACTGAGTTGCATGATGCACATTCTGATCTTCCATTTCTAGTAGAAAATATCATACCGCCAACAGAAAACGCTAAATTACCGAAATTAATTCCTAATTTACAAGATAAAAAAAAATACATTGTACACTATAGAACTTTAAAACAAGCCATCGCCAACGGCTTAGTGGTAATGCAAACCCATCGAGTATTACAGTTTAAGCAATCAAAATGGCTAAAATCGTATATTGATTTTAATACCAATTTACGTAACAAGGCCACCACAAAATTTGCGAAGGACACTTTTAAATTAAAAAATACCGCGATATTTGGTAAAACTATGGAAAATGTGGAAAATCGAAAGGATATAAAATTAGTAACACATTGGGATAACAGTGTAGGCAGAAATGGAGCTAGAGCACTAAAATCCCGCCCCAATTTCAATAGTAGCTCGATATTTACCGAGAACTTTGTTGCTATACATATGAATAAAGTTAAAATATTGTACAATAAACCAATTTATTATGTAAGTCCATTAATAATGAATTAAAAAAAGCCAAAGGTATCAAAAAATGTGTTATCGAGAAAGACCTTCATCAGGAAGACTACCAAAGAATTGTTGAACGGGGTGGTTTGATATTAAGAAAGATGAAGACATTTAGAAGTGAATTACATAACATTTATACCAACATAATAAATAAAGTAGCATTGTCACATAGCGATGATAAACGTTATGTAATTCCCAGTTCAACCAAAACTCTACCTTGGGGGCATGCAGACATAGATTTTTACAAAACAGACCCGGAAGAAAACTTAGCAAATTTAGTCACCGTGTTGGAATCATTTCTAAGTCAGGACAGCACGTAATCTGGAAAATCCATATTTCATTATTTGTATTGTTTTTATTATTTCTATTAAACATACAACATTAATATGTAACGATAGTATTGTAATTTTTTTTTTTTTTTTTTTTTTTTAAATAAAAAACATGTATTCATTACTTGATTGCTTTTTTATTGAACCTTTATTTTAAAATTATAAATATAATGAAGTGTCGACAAATAACAAACTGTAAAAGTTATTGTTGAAAAATTTGTCTAATAGTAAATTAAACGCACAGGTCTACGAGTAAGTGTTTAATGTGAAACAGGTTTGCTGACAAGATCCTCCATAGTCTTTTCAATTTTCAACATTCTAGAGTTAAGTTCATCACGCAGTTCGTCTTGCCTAAGTTCATATATTGCAATAACAGTATCATCAATGTATCCTCTAAGTTCTTGACCGGTTTCAATTAATTTCTTGCGTACGTAACCTTCAAGTTGGTTTCTGAATATATCTTTAATAACAATTGTTGAGTCATGTAAAGCTTTCTGCGTATCTTGCACACACTGAGCAAGGTTATTATCAACATAATTTCGTGTGGTCGCATCGTCTCCTTCAAGAGGTTCTGCTAAATAGCACAATCTTTTGCTTCCCATGTCGTAATCTCCATTAGGTGTAAGTTTAAAACCTATTCCTGAAGGACCTCGCATAAAGTTAAAATCCTTAAATTTTCTTTTGCGACCGAACTTATCAATAGTGTTTACTTCTGACATTATTATGTGAGACTGATTTGAAACCATTAGATTTCACCCTAATATATGGTTCTATTTCATTAATAAACGGACTCTGCAGAAAAATATGGATTGCAAAACGTATTTTAGGTGATGTTTAATAAATACACGTACAGATTCATTTTACTATTGTTTTATTGAAAAAAAAATTAAAATATAACAAAAGATTGAGTTTACTTTTTATTATTAAAAAAAATAAAAAAAATAACAAACAAAAAAATTAAAAATTAAGAAATAAAATACATGTTAATTTCTTCTGTACAGGTAAGCTTCTTCTATGACCCAATTTCTTCTCTGGATGGCACGTTCATTAATGTCCTTGAACTGGTAGTAAACTAGTCCACAAAAGCCGCATTGTACAAATTTAACCCTGAAAAGGTCAATGTAGTTGAAGTCGTACGTAAGATCATTTCGCCAGCAGATACCTAGTCTTTTACAATGATGACAAGTTAAATAAAAAGCTTTTGGTATATGACTGTATGTTTTGGCTGCTTCACTAGGTTGTTCATCGGTTGGCAACATGATGTTTGAATATGTTGTACTTTTCAATCGCGGTACTCTAATTATGTATTACTTTTTAAAATAACCTTGACAGGACCAAAAAAAATCCTTGAAAATTACAACCTCGAAAACGACCCTGACATTGACGGGTACTTTGACCTTGGCCTTGGCCTCGCATCTAACAAGTTTAGTACTATATTTATATGCTTCTTTAAAATAACCTTGACAGGGACAAAAAAAAAATCCATGAAAATTACAACCTTGAAAACGACCCTGGTATTGCCGGTTACGTCGGCCTTGGCCTTGGCCTTACATCTGACAAGTTTAAATATTATACTTAATGCATCGAACAAAAGGAATAAAGGTGGTGTAGTGGGGGAAATGGGCATAAAAGCAGACTTGCTGGCTCGAGCTCTTCACAGTTCGTCAGAACACCAAACAGTACAGTGCTAAGAAAAAGTAAATAGTGTGAGTTTGAATATCGAAAATGTCGAGTGTACGGTCTCTTTTAGATGCTCTTGACGTGAGCTGCGGTTCACAGCAAGGCATGCTGGATAACATGAGTGGTTTGGAAGTGTTAAGTCCGGGGGTATTCGAGAACTGGAATGGCGTGGAGCATGAAGATGCCGAAGACCGAGCCCTCAACGATGGTCGCGACGAAGAGTTAGTTCAGTCGGCAGCGCAATTCCTGGAATGCTGGACGGAGGAGAAGGAGCCAAAGATAAATGTGATTAGTGATGTGGTTGTGCGAAAAGCATCGCGGCCTAGGGAATCTTCTCCGAAAGCTTCGAAATTGAAAAAGCTGTTGACTATGCGGAAGTCGGAAATCGCCGATAAAAAAACATTTTATTCGGCGATTAAAGGTGTGGGACAAGGGAAGAAGAAAAAGTTTAACTTTAAGCGTCCCTCCACCCCTGTTCCATTACCCGACTTCCTAAAAACAGCACCAAAAGAGCCATTGTCGGTAGAAGTTGAAGTCATAGAAGGCCCCGATGGACCAACACCACCAACGCCACCAACACCGGCCAGCGTAGAGAATGAAATAGTGTTGGAGGTGAAGTCTTCCCCAGCACCACTGTCGCCGATATTGGGGTGCCGGAAGCCCATGAAGAAGCGGTTTAAGCGGTGTTTTGAAGGCGATGAAGTTTCCGCTGCTTCGTCGTCGTCGTCGTCGTCGTCATCGTCATCGTCTTCACCAAATAAAACCGCTTCTTCTTCGTTAATATATTCGGAGCCATCGCAACCGGAGTGGGTCGAAGACTTCACCAACTCTCAGAAGACCAAATTGACAGACATTTACGAAATGAAAAAACGCTTAGTGAAAGAAGTGAACGAGTGTGACAGTGACATTTTAGAACTTGAAAGACAATTAGAGATAAAAAAGGTGAAATCTGCGCGGTTAAAAAGACAATTAGAGGACTTTAATAAATTATGTAGTAGGTGTTAGGTAGTTGTAGATATTAGCTTTTAATTTATAGTATTAAGTTTGTAAATATATATATATTGTAGTTAATAAAAAAAAGTGTTTGATCAAATTTTTATATTTTATAATGAGAATAAAAATGACTTGAAAATTTATTTTTGTGTGTTATTTCATATAGGCCCTGTCCCACATAATATTAGGTAATAAAAAAAGAATGAATAATCCACTAAAACTACGCAATAGCAATAGTTGTAAATATTTTCTGATAATATTTACAAGTATGCTAAAACATGGTTCGGTTTATGAAGTTAAGGTTCTGTCGCCAGAACTTCTAATACTTTGTATCTCAATATTGTATGTTTTTATGAAAAAAAAAAAACATAAAATATTGGTTACAAAGTATTATAACCAACTAAAACTACGATCAAATTATTTTGTGGTCCTGAAAAGGACCGTTTGGTTGTAAAACATGCGACTCTTTTATTGTGTTGTGGAGTCGCACGGCCCGTCATCATCAGCGGGGGTGGTGGTGCTGTCCTCTGTATATTCGATGATGAACCGCCAAAGTTCATCCCATCTAGGATCGTTCGACTCCCACTCCAAACAATTCTCTGTGGTAGAATCTACCACAGGGCATTGGATGGGTTGTTGTTGTTGTTGTTGTTGTTGAGTCGCAGACATGTTGAACTAAAATGATTGTAATAAGTATTGGTGGTCGTATATATATAGAGACAAATTAATGGTGGGGGGTGAAAACAAATGTCGTATTACGTATTGAGACCAAAAGTTGTTTGCGGTCTCAAATACGAACGAACGATTTAGCTGGGTTCCACCAGCACTTAAAGTTTTAATACTTTGTATCTAATATTGTATATTCTATCCATACAATATTAGTAACAAAGTACTAATATGTACTAAAACTACGATCAAAGTATTTTGTGGTCCTGAAAAGGACCGTTGTTGTGTGCCCTTAAAAAGGGCCAGGGAGAGTGTGGGGCTTATGGTGCCCCATCCTCGCTGGTCGACCACCAGCTTGACGAATCGCAGGGGCCTTGTGGGTCGTCGGGTGTTGGTGATGCTGGAATTTCCAGCACCGCATCTTCCGTCGAGTCCGGCTCTGGCTGCGGCGACGGAGTTTCGAGTCTTTGTAAGACCCAATCGCCCGCATCGTCTAATTCCACTAGACCCGGATCATGGTCATATACTAGCGGAATCGGCTCATCCAAGTCGTCCCAACGTAGGACGTCAATTTCAAAATCCACCTCGTCGTCGTCGTCGAAGACTTGCAGGTCTCCAACGTTGTCGGCTACGGTGTCATCACTAAAGATGGATGAGCCTCGCCTGGCGGGTCTTTCTTCCTCCATGTTCATCGTATGAGGGTTGATGAATATATGACTGTGTAACTGGCCCAGTCTCATATATATAGAACTACCCCCACCCGACCAACGGATTCTAAATGTTATGTATTGGTGAGAGCTTATAGAATTATTGATTTTTTCAAAAACTTTAAATAAGGAATTAGATTTGTTTAGACAATAAGACTTATTCTTAATATTTTGTGAAGAATACATTACAAAAAAAAATAATAGAAACCTTGTTTGAACTGTTAACATTTTCATACGTTCTCAAGCATATAACTTGGCACTTAAGCTACGAGACAAATCGTCGTTAAACGAATATCTCGCCCCATAAGTGACGATTACTAAACTACGATCAAAATATAATGTGGTCCTGAAAAGGACCGTTTTTGTGACCCTAAAAGGGCCTGGGGGGAGGGTGGGGTGCCTACCGTGGAGTAATACCCAACGATATTAACACCGACCTAGGTGCAGCCCTTGGTCTTCTCATTGGCGGCACCGTCGCCGTCGCTGGTGGTGTCGGCGTTGCAGGCGGTGCCGAAGGTGCCGCTCCTGGTGCGGTACCCCCGCACTCCTCACACTTGCATATTTTGCCGGACACGAATGGCCTGACAATGCCAATGATCCTTTTTGGTGTATCTTCCATCTTGCCGATCGAATGTGTAATGATGAAATAATTCTAATACCGGCCTCTATATACATTCAAAAAGTTGGAGGGGGTAAGGTGGAGTGCATATATGCATTATATAAGTTTGAGAATAATATGATTTTATAACTCACCGTATCTCTGTTATGGACACAAACTACCCCCCTCCACTTTTCTAGCATATAGTACTAGACTTTCTCTACATTTTTTTCAAATAAATTTTTTTGATATTTCTAACCATTACTTTGCTACATATTTACAAAAAATGCAAATTATGCATATATTTTAATTATTTTCAGGCAAGGTAAGGAAAAAAAAAAAAAAACCTCCCCTACAACTTCCACATACTCCCGTTCGGCGGCCCTAGCCTCCTAACTCAAGAATTTCAATTTTTTCGTCTAAATTTTTTGTCATTTTTAAGATTTTCCAAATTTTTTTTTCACCATTGTATTCTACTCAAAATTCTAGGTAATTAAAGTGCTTTTATTTTTTCTCTATCTTGAACGGTTCCCGAGCTACAGCGCTTTAAAGAATTCAAATTACTAACTTTCTATAACCCTTTTTTTCAAATTTCATTTTTTCGAATTTTCAAAAATACTACAATATGTAGAAAAAAATTCTCTCTTTAATTTCCCAATACCGTTTTTCTCTAAATCTTCAACTTTAGCGCGTATTCAGCATTTTCAAAAAAAAAAATTATAATTTTTTTTACACCATCGCATTCTCCTCAAAATTTTGGGCTATCGAAGTGCTTTTATTTTTTTTCTATCTTGAACGGTTCTCGAGCTACAGCGCTTTAAAAAATCCAAATTACTAACTTACTATAACCCTTTTCTTAAAATTTCATCTTTCCGAAGTACTACCATATGTAGAAAAAAATTCTCTTTCTAATTTCCTAATATCATTTTGCTCCAAAACTTCAACTTTGGCGCGCATTCACCATTTTTCAATTTTTTTTTGAAAAAATTTTTTTTTACGTTTTTACTATCGACAAAGATGCTTGCTTATAGTACTCGATTTCCTCTATAATTTTTTCTTATAACTTTTTTCCCTATTCCTAACCGTTACTTTCCTACAAATTTTCTAAATCGTTGTTTTCATATTTTGCCTTAAAAATTTTTTCTTGTGTTATTTAAGCTCTTTTTTCCACTTAATAAACCACCATTTTCTAAATTCCCGTACTCTTTTCTTAAAGAGCGGGCTTTTCCGCCAGCTTTTTTTTGGTTGGGTTTCAAATAAATATAAAACTACTACTTCACTCATTACAAATTTATTGATTCAAGAACATTATTTTGTGTTACATATAATAGATACATTAAAATATAGATTTATTGGTCACCGAACCGTTTAATACATTATAACTAAAAAATGAGTCGTGAATAACTAATGCGTACACTTTAGTGTCTTTGGGGAATTTATTCTTTCTCGTATGGAACTCCAATTTTACATCCACTGTCGATGAGTTAATCGCCTCTGGTTGATGACTGCAATTGATAATAAAAACGGGGTTTTTCATATATTCCGCGAACGTTATCATCGGATCGTTTATTTCGCGCCCGTAGTAGCTGCTTTGGAAGTTTTCGTAATTGTAATAGGCTGCTGCGTACAGTTTTTTGGCGAAATCTAAATTCCATCTTTCGTATGGATAAACGGTTGAATTCAGATACAGTCTAATGTCGCATAGGTCGGCGTGGGTAAACTGGGTTGCGTTTTTTTCTTTCTTGTCGCAATTATTGCTGTCTTGAAACCCGACGATTATATAGCGCGGTCTTTCCAGACTTGTACTCGTTCTCAAGACCCACACGTCGGAAGATGTTTGCCTTAAAGCTGGTAATTCGTACAGATCCCATTTACGATATGCCATTTGAATACTGGCATTGTTTCCTCCTTTATTAATGCGAGACAGTATTTTCAATTTTTGCTTGTCGTCTGGAATGATGTGACGAATTTTCCATTCGATTTTGTCGATACTAATTTCTGCCTCTACTTCGCCGACGTAACAATTGGTAAAAGTGCGAGCTATAATCATAATAAGCTCTTGTTTTACGTTGAAAACACCTTTTGCGTAATCTTCGGCGAATCCCATAAGATATTTTAAGGGTAATTTCCCGGAGAATACGTTACTTGCCGTGTCTACGATATCTTGGTTTGCTTCGTCGAGACCCCATCCGCACGTCATGAGAGATCTTTGTTGCAAACTTCCGAATGAAACCATGGTTTTTAATGTCGTCGTAACTCCAGGTTTACGAACCACGGCGACCTGCTCACCTCCCATCTCGTAGCGAATTTCATCGAACAAAAATGCGAGGGCATTATTTGATAAAAAACATCTTTTCGTTGCGTCTATGGGTTTAAATTTTCCTTCGATATATATGTAACTTTCGGCGATATCCAGTATAATATCTTGAAAATTAATGGGGATACGGACTTCATCCGAATTGTTGAATGATGGAGATCCGTATGGTTTATACGTATGCTCTTCTAGACTAATAATGGAATTGTCCAAGATGGGCTCGGAGAAAACCTCTATTTTATCGCTGGTGGTGGAAATCATTTTCGCACTTTAAGACCGATTGATTTTAAAAATTTATAGTCTTCGGCACATAACTGTTGAGATGTTTGTGATCTAACGTCTGGACGACGACTAACCTTGACGTTATCTCTTCTTTTACTTTTATTATGTTTCGGCGGTTCCCCCATCTTAGTCGACAGCACACACAATTGACGATTGAAGCAAAAACCCATTTCTATGAAAGTTTCTTCAGTTCCAATTTCACGATTATTTTCTCGCCTTGAAAATTGATTAGATCACCGCTATCGTCCAAGATGCGAAGAGTAATGTTGTCGATAAACTGACGTCCTGCCGGCATTAACGGCATATAAATATTATTTTGTGGTTCTTTACTGATTTTGTAACCGGGCTCCACGTCGATATCGAATTCGAACAAGGTATGACCTTCCACCGAATTCATATATGCTCCGGAAATTATATTACAATCTACGCGTATGATGCGTACTTTCATTATTTCCACCATCTCGGTTGATTCGTGCTTTTTGTCTCTTTTTAACACTGTATGATTAAATCCTAACATTTTACCGATACTCGCCTCTCCCCGGAAATCTATAGTATATTGGGATTTCAGTTCACATTTCAGCGTATTATTATTAGCAACCAAGTAAAAGATTCCATCGTTCTTTTCTTCAGTTGAAATCCTCAAAGCCTCCAACATAGCTTTACCTATCTCATCTATTTCATAGGCCCCAGGTGGAATCTGCAATTGTATCGGCTCGGTGGTGTAACCCTCCTTCATGTAGGCAAACTTATTGTTGCTTTCGTCCACATTAAAAATTGAATTGTATGTGTAAAATCCCAGCAATGCCAGACCATATTTGTTTTCTCTATTTAATTCGACTGGTGGATAAAAATCGGCGCTTAAGACGCTCGAGTGTCCTGTTAGTGTGAACGTATAAGACATGACTAACCATTAAAACATCACACATCTCGGTTTTATTCTTAGCGGCAACATTTAAAAAGATTCATCGTCACACCTTTTCTCACTGCATTAGATAGTGATGTTTTTATGCTATTTTCTGCTTTTATGCGCACATCGCTGATTTTGCAATAACAACAAAATATTTTTCTAGCCGTAAGATCCTCATCAGTCATAACCTCGTTTAAATTGCTGCTGCTGCTGAAATAATGTTTGCAACCGCACTGATATTTTAATATATCGATATCGCTTTTAAGGTGCTCAGGCAACTTTTCCCAAACGAATGGAATTTCATTTGGGGCTAATGCAATCATTACTTCCTTGGGCATGTTTTCTAACTGTTTCAATGTCATTTTCCTTAATCCACCGGCTAGATGAAATGCTTTCAGTGATTGCAACATTTTAGTATAGTTATTGCGATCCATTTGCGGTGTTAATGGTGACGATGATGATGATGACATCTTTTACGCTGATGATTCGACAAGAAACTTTAAGCACAAATGTCCACACCAGACTGTTCCAAAATCCTGCTGACGATCGTATGTATAGTAAATAATTTTTGATGGTTCCGATCCCGTACCAATTCGATCGGTGGGGGTAAATCACCGAAGCTGTCATAATATGTTACTTTAGAATTATTTTTTCTATAAGCTACCCAATGAGTCCCTGCACCACGCGTACTATCCAAATTCACTATTGCTGCTTCGTAACGTCGAGGACCTTGTCTAGGTAATAAATCCCTCATATAAACGCCTCGAAAGTGTCCTATTCTTTTCTTTTTGGCATATTTTTCTATATCGATGTTAGATAGTGGTCTTCGAGGTAGGGATTCAATTAGTTTTTTGATCTACGATTTAAAAATAATCCCATACCTTTACGATATGGCTTTAGAAACAAACCATTTCCTTTCGATTTTAAATACAGGCCGGCACCGGTTTTATCTTCGCTGCTTTTTTTTACAGCTTTTATGGTGCGCACAATTCCCGCTGCCCCACCGGCTAATGAACCCAAAGCTGATAACCCGGCAAAAATTGGTATTAATGGTAATATTCCACCAGTTTTAGGAATCGGTATTATTCTCGGTGTACGAACCTTCCTTTTGCCACCTGCCGCTTTTACCGATCTACGTGCTGCCGACAGAGCTATTTTAGATGCATTCATGACATTTTTTTCCAACACATTTTTACTTCCGGCTTTTAATAATTCCCTTCGAACTGCTTGTCGAATAGCTGTTCCGAAACTGGCTTTCCGAACATGTCGATTTTTATTAACACCTTTCCTTTTTGTATGACGCGTGCCTTTACTAGATGTTTTTTTTGTTGATAATGATGATGGTACACCCATACCAAAACGTTGTTTTCCTTTCATAATGTTTGTAACTAACCAAGCTGCTGTTTTTTCACCTAAACTGGAATCTTTCGATTTTACTCTATTCCAAGCACTTTGTTCGAGCTCGTAATCCGCTCGATGTCTCGCACTTATGTTGTCTTTATTATGTAAATAGGCTAAATCGTGTTTTTTGCATGCGGCATCCAAAGGATTAATGCCTGGATCACCTCTTGTTACACGTTTTATTACTTTTGTTCCGGGTCCGCAATATTGATAACCAGGAATGTGTACCTCGAATGGTAATTTATTTATTAACGAATTCACAATACCGTATCCAGTTTTGTTGGAAACGTGAGACCGTCCACTTCGTTTGACGCTCGGCATCTGAATGACAGTTTTTGTGAAAAATTGCCTATAAAATATCAAATTTTCCTAAGATGCGCGTTATCGATCTTAAACAAAAACTTCCTATTGACAATCTCGATGAAAAAGTCCGACTTGGATTTGAAAAGAAGATAATGAAGAGACACGGTCCTCTACTTCCTTCCTCTATTCGCGGCCTGTTAATTGGTCCATCCAATTGTGGAAAAACTAATGTCATGATTTCGCTGCTTACACACCCCCTTGGGCTACGTTTCGAAAATGTCTATATTTACTCGAAATCTCTGTATCAACCGAAATATGAGTATTTAAGGAAAATTTTAGCGCCCATCAAAGGTTTAGGCTACTATGCCTTTAGTGATTCCAGTAATATTGTGGAACCGTCCGATGCAAAACCAAACTCTATATTTATCTTTGATGATGTTATATGTGAAAAACAAGATGTTATAAGATCGTACTTTAGCATGGGACGTCATAAAAATATCGACTCCTTTTACCTAGCGCAAACATATTCGCGAGTGCCTAAACAGCTTGTGCGAGACAACGCCAATTTTATTATTATGTTTAAACAAGATGAGTTGAATATGAAACACATATTTTCCGACCACGTTTCACCGGATCTAACTTTTACTCAATTTCAAGAAATGTGCTCAAAATGTTGGGATAATAAGTATGGATTTTTAGTAATTGATAAAGACAGTGATGTGAAATCGGGAAGATACCGCAAAGGATTTGATAGCTATATATTACTGTAATAATAAGAGAAAACGCTCATTTGATTGTTGAAACGTCCTTTGTTAACATCATGAATAACGCGATCGACTTAAAACGTAAACTAGTGGAAGCTACCAATGCCGTCAGAAAAAAATTTAAACAAATTAAAGCGGCTAAAGAGTTTAATGTTGTGGAATTGGAAAAGTTTTACGAACCCATTTCTAAGCCGTTGACAACTATATCTGATGTGGTTAAGCAACGTCAGCAGCAGCAGAAGCAGCAGCAACAACAACAGCAACAACATTATCCAGCTACAAAGCCACATAGTCTCAGTACATCAGTGCAGTCGACTCAAATATCAGGTTTTCCCCAACCTACACATTCCTTTCAAACCTCCACACCTATTCAGCAGCAGCAGCAGCATCGCATTTCAAAAGAAGATATTAGCCAATCGGTGTTTGATACACCCTCGACATCAACTAATACATCTCTCGCATCCGCTGATACCACAACTTCCGATACTTTAAACGCACACCTGAAAGGATTACGTTCGAAACCATCTCTATACGATACTGTATATGGTGTACGTTTTGGTTCAAAAACAGATTATAACAAAAATTTTATTGGTAATTTAGAGGTGCGTTTTCGAAATGGAAATATTGTCTTATACAGAAAAGGGAAAAATATTGCAGAATATGGTGGATCACCGGCACTTTATGATTTGTTATTTCTTAAAACACCCCCAAGTGTAGGCTAGGAACAACAACAATTAAGTGATAATGTACTTTCAACGTGCAAGGAAATTTTGGAATCAACGAGTGCTGTCTACAACAATTTTAAAAAAAGTGATGGTTTACGGGAGACCAGATGGAACAAATATTTACGAATTATTAAACCTCTGATAATGGGCACAAAATTAGATGGTACTATTACAAGAAAAAATCTCTCGGAAAAACTACAGTTACCCACAAAAAAGAAATTATCTTCGAAAAAATTTCAATATGTCTACTGGAACAAAGCTAAAGAGTTGGTGGATCGTTTACGTTTGTTGTGGAGTTCCAAAATGGCCGGTCACACTGGACACGAAAATGAAATTATGTCAATCATAGAGGAATTACGAGAAGAAGATATAATATATTAAGCTCAATATTTAATGATATTATTCAGTTCTTCCTTCGATCTGAAACCTTTAGTATTACTAATAATATGGAGCCCAGTCTAGAAAAAATCAAGATTGTTAATGAACTACATAGAACGGCTAGAAAAAATTTTGTAAGACGGCGCACGATAATAAAAGGATACAGAGATTTGTGGCAAATTGATTTGGCTGAAATGCAATAGTATGCTGATGAAAACGATGGTTATCGTTATATTTTGGTCTGTATAAATTGTTACTCGAAATTTGTCTATACCAAAGCCATAAAAAACAAGACTGGTATAGAAGTTACTAATGCGATGAAAAGCATCATTGAAGAGGCATCATATACACCAACAAATCTGCAAAGTGATCAAGGAAAGGAGTTCTATAATACAAACTTTCAAGCCCTGATGAAAAAATATAATATAAATCATTATTCCACTTACAGCACAAAGAAAGCTGCAATTGTTGAGCGAGTGATAAGGACTTTAAAAAATAATTTATATAAACAATTCTCGACAAGAGGATCTTACAAATGGATACATATATTATCGGCAGTAACAAAAACCTATAACCATTCGAAACATCGCACCATTGGAATGAAGCCTGCAGACGTGCAAGAAAAAACACATATTAAAGCATATGATTATTTAAAAATTGTACCTAAAAAATTTAAGTTTTCCATGGGTGACATTGTGCGTATTAGCAAGTACAAAAGCTTATTCGAGAAAGGATATACGCCCTCTTGGTCAACCGAATTGTTTAAAGTTGTAAAAGTTAACGTTACAAATCCACCTACTTACTTGTTGGAATCGTTAGAAGGTCAGCCTATAAGAGGGTGTTTTTACGAATCAGAACTACAAAAAACAAGCAGTCCTGACGTTTATCTAGTAGAAAAGGTCCTTAGACAACGCAAGAAAAATCACATCGAACAATTATTTGTCAAATGGCTAGGATTTCCCAACCACTTCAACTCTTGGATAGATAAAGCTAATATTGTTTAAATAACATATTGTATGACTATATTTTTTATTTAAAATGTAAAATAAATAAACAATATATTGTAAAATAAAGTTTTTTATTTCAATCTTCATCATTAAAAACAATGACAATAAAACATCATACACATAAATAACATTTCAATATTCTTGGAGGGAAGGTCCAATTCACCGACGACTACGACGTTATCTTCAAGGCTATGCCACTCGGAGTGCGTTCTCCTATTCTTTAACCTGCTTTCCCTTTTTTTTAGATTTTTTTTGAAGTCGAGTCGTACGACAGTGCGCTTAATGAGTCATTTAAAGGCTGATGATAGAGTATTTTCTGCATAACTTCAATTTTTGTTTTAAGCTCACTATTATTTTTGTATATCATGGGGAGGACATCCTTGTTAAATGTCACATATTACAACTGCAAAATTGTAAAACTTTCTATTAACAAAGTGTTTTGTCACAGCATCGTCATCATCTTTAGGTTCGCCTAAGTTGGTTATGATTTTTCCACCCATATCATACTGCCCATCCGCTGTAAGTTTAAAACCAATCCCTTGTAGCCCAGATAATATATGATATTTTTCATTATATTTCTGACGACCAAATTTATCAATTGTGTTGTTTCCTCGACTCATTTTCAATCTTTACTAAACTATTTTATTTTTATTTGCCCTACTTATATTAAATATTTCAGCTGAGAAAAAGAAACACTGACTATGATCTACTGGGTTGGTATGTTTATAAAAGAAATAAAATAAAACTGTGATTGTAATAGATATTTATTTACAGTTATTTAATTGCACAAATATAAAAATTATAAAAAATTAATTTTCCATGTCTTCGTTTTCGTTGCTCAAAATTCTATCCCATCCGACACTATTTCGATCGTCAACGTCTTGGGCTGTTGCTGTTGCAGAAACCAATTCATATTTTGCAGCAAGCTCACCTGGTAAATGTGGAATATTGACGAGGTATTCTTTTAATTCTTCTTCAACCATTTCAGCACAAAATGTATCCATGTCTATGGAACCATATAAAAATTTGTCGCACAAGTGTGCCCCAGCCATAAAATTGATTGTATCCCTGATCTCGTTCTTATATTGATCTTTGGTTACATCAATATGCGACCAATCATTTACGCTATCTAACATATCGTGAGCCCTATTTCTTAATTCTCTCCCCAACCAAAATATGTATCTATCTACACATTCGTTGGCGGTCGTCGTCGTCGTCGTCGCATCAGCAGACATCTTTAACAGAAATAATGAACACGCGTAAGTATTCTGACATGTGCAACTATATTTTAAATTTAATTACATCCTTTTTTTCAAACAATTTACATACAATTTACTCCAATGAGCCAAAACGTAATAATGTTCGAGTATTGTTTCCAAAAACTCTAGTGCCCTGCCCCAAATAAGTTAGAGTGTATTTATCTTTAGTTTTACTCATAATATCTACAATATCGTCAGATAGTGTTTCGGCCACACGTTTTGGTAAAAAAGTCTCAAATGTGCTATTATCACCGTCATCGTGTAAAGCCACTAAAAGAGTTTTACCAAATCGTGTAGTCATTGAAACCATCTTTACAATTTTATACACTTTGCCTACAATCATTTCGGTAACCTTTTTTCTCTCTAAAACCTCGAAATCTTTGCTAAACATTTCATTAATTTCATCTAGAGTTTCTTTTGCAATACTCATTATTGAAAAAATGGTATATAAATCCAAAAATTACCGTGAATATAAAAGCACTTTCAGAACACTACACGAACACAATATTTGATGTTTATGCCACTGATATCTGCAACTGTTTGAAGTCACTTCTTTTCCCACGAACCTTTATAGCGAGGTTTCAAGGTCGAATTGTAACAATGGTGGGGGTAGCTTAACGATAGAAATAGTGGAGTGGAGTATTCAAGGTCAAATGACGTCACACATTTAAATTGGTGTAAGGATAACTTCAAGGACAAAATATAATGAAACAAATAACTACATTTTATGTACTTTATTCATTGATTTTTTTCTGCCATTCTTCTATGCGTGTAACATTATCACCTAAACCTAATTTCCTTAATTTGTTCAATAATAATTGTTTGTTTTTATTTCTTAGAAAATTCTTACAAACTATACTAGCTAAAAGACACACTTCGGCATGGTCCATATACTTCAAAAATACACTAAAGTCCTGAGCCTCCGAATCTTGCATTTCATATGCGTAAAATTCCGAACAGGCTGCAGAAATTAGAAATTCCTCGTACATTTCTCGCACTAAACTTTCCATATTAACTACTACTACGTTAAACTTAAGTCCTACACTCTAATTTCATCTAACACAACCGGATCTGCAATGAACCTAATCAGTTTTTCCAAACAGTCACTAAACCCCAACTTTTTTATCTCACGAAAAAAGTCTTGTAAATTTATTGTTTTGCTGCAATATTTACGACATGCATTCGCAGCCTTTTCATATTCATAAGCCAAATGACAATAGCGCGACGCCCATTCTGCTCGACTTTTCATTGCATCATTGAAATAATTACTAGCCGTTTCAGTGAACTCATCGCCCAATTTTTTTACTGTCTCTTGCAAAGCACTATTCATATTATTGACTCATTTTTACATTCACGACACTTTTTTATTGCTGGTGGTGGCCCATCTATATAATGACGATATATTTGTTCATAGTGAATATAACAGGGTAAGCTTAACTGTAGTTCCTTGTCACACCGATATGACGCTGGCAGCTTATCCCAAATTTACCGTAAACTCAGCGTATCAACGCAAGTTTTTAAATATTCGAGAGGAAAAAATGCTAGATCCTTCTCTTCAAAATCACACAAACTTTTTAAATCACTCTGATATAAACAAATTACTCTGCCGACTTGCTCTATAATTTTTTCTTTAGATAGTTCCGTATCTGACATTTCACACTGAATGAATGCAAATAGACTCACACAATTTATAGAACAATTTGCAAGGTCAAAATCATTTCAAGATCATCCCACACTATTACAATGCACAAATACCTACTTCAAGGTCACACACCCAAGATGACCTTCAACAAAGTCAAGGTCGTCTCGACCAAGGTCAAGGTCAAGGTCACACACACAACCTTGAACACAAGGCCAAGGCCAAAGCACACGTGCACTTTCAAGGTCAATGACAAGGACATGTGGGCGGGGCCAAAGAGGGGTGAAGCAAGGTCAAGGTCAAGGTCGAGGAGTGGGGGGATTGAGAGAATCGGGTTATGTTCACTACTGGCAGTTGACAGTATTCTGCCCTGGCAAAAGATACGGTACACCAAAACAACAAAATTATCAGGATAATTTTCGACTTTCCATCTTAGCTTCCCAAAAATTTGGCAACTAAAAATTGAGATAGTAGTCTGCAACTGCTTCGGCCGAATCAAACCAGGAAAAGGTGAAAATAAAGGCAAAACGGCCTCCATTAATAACCATGGCCCAGCTTGCGCACTAATCGACTTCCGTTAGGCGCTTTCAATTGCCACATGTGAAAAAAATGATAACTTAAAAAGAATGACACTGAACAACAGTCGGCTGAAATGCATTTGTTAGTTAAGCCAATTCGTTAATCATTAGCATTGTCCACTCAAAACGAAAATAATAAATTTAATAAGTATCACAGTAGTTATTTTTAAATTCAAAAAATATATATTAATACATTAATAGAAATTTCCTGATTTCTACAACTCATTATACATACAATCCCATTCAAATGTAAATATAAATGGAAAAAAACAAGATATATCTGAAATAAAAAAGGTAACAATAAGTTCGATATTGATAAGAAAATACCTAAGCACAATGTAATGAAATACCAAAGTAGGACAAAATAATAGTGAATAAAATTAATCGAAACTGTACTTAATGAAATGCTTTTCTTCAAAGAATCCCTGGGAAACGCTTAAGGAAAATGATACTCTGTTGCCCATAACGACAGTATTTGGAAATTAAGATTAAATTAACTGAATTAGCCACGGTAAACTTAAGCGCAAAATTGAACCGTGACAACCAAAGTAGCTTCAAAGATTAAAATTTCAGTAAGATATAAAGAAATATCTTACTGAACTTTTCTCTCTTTTGGTGACATAATAAAAATTTTAACAATATCATAGTAAAATAAAACTGGCTGACTAGAATTTTATGGCAACTGGACCCAATTTAAAACATCCCTAATTCACCGACATGGTCTAACTTTAAAGCCGGTCTAAGCTGACAATAAGCAAAACAAGTTCTGAATCTTAAAAAAAGAATAAAAAATCGTTGGTATATATTATGGAACCGACAAAAATTGAAATTTTTGTTTGCTTTCAAGAGACAACTAATTCTTTTACCAATTCCAAGGTTTCATCTCTAGCTTTAATCCTTAATTTTCCTATATAAGCATTTATGTCTTGACATCTTCTTAAGGTGTCATATGAGGTCCCTCTAAAGTTGACAATTACATTGGAGAGGTGTTCGCAGTTTTCAGCCAATCTAAATAGTTGTTCGGCATTGCATATTCCGGTCGAATCGCGGATGTTCTTTAGCCATGACATCTACTTCCTTCCAATTCCTCTGCGGCCCTCGATTTAACCTTTCATTATAAGGTGAAGGATTTTGTATCGGTCTCCTCTAAGAACATCTCCTAGGCATGATATCTTTCTTATCTTAATAATTTTAAATAATTCACAAATGCCACTTGCTCTATTTAACACTGCTTCATTGTACAGAATATTCGGAGCATTCTTCTATGCAACCACTCCCACGCTTCTAAGCGGTTGATCGTATCAGCCATCAGAGTCGAGGTCGCAGCTCCATATACAACACAGACCAAATATAACATTTGATCATTCGTTGACGCAATTTTAAGTTTAAGTTGTCATTACAGAAAAATAATTTCATTCTCAGAAAAGTTGTGCGAGCTGCACTTAATCTCTTTATTTGTGTGTGCTATAAAACAGATTTCAGCCGTTCCTGTCTTGACATATTTAAAAAAAATTATAACAATATCATAAGCAAAACATAACTGACCAACTAGAAGATACTACCTTTATGGCAACTAGATCGGGTTTAAGTCTAAATCTCCTTAGTGAATCCGGCTATAGACTTCTTAGTAAATCTGGATGGTAGAATTTAATATGTATAAGGGATTCTTATAAAAAATATCCACCTAATCATGATAGAAACAATTGTTGCTGTCTAGTACTGTTCAATGGTAACAACTTTCTTATATTTGTGTGTCAAATTTGATTATAACTCGTTCATTGTTTTGTGTTTTAAGAAGTGTTTTTTAACAAATGAGTTCTATGAAATTAGAACATAGTAGTATCCTCAAATTATATTTATATTTGCAAGAAAGTGAAAACATACAAGTTTTAAAGTGTGTACTGTAACAGCATCTTTTTCACTTTTACGCTTATTTTATTTAGATTTGGAGTTCACAAAAACATTGTATGCCTCTCCCCATTTCAAGCGGGGTTTCTTTATAAGTATTCTTGCCATTCTTAGGCATCCGTAAAAGGTTTATCTGTTTCCGTTGCAATTTCGGAGTGGATAATATTGAATTTTGGGGATACGTCGAATATTTTTCCAATAATTAGGACCGTAGTTTTAAAAAAACCTCTTAAAGTATGCATTTTGACAAGTCTAGTTTGAAATTTTGCGATTCAGCCATTTTCCTTACAACTGGCCTTTCTAACGGTCGTGTAGAATTGTTAAATAATAAGATCAGTGATCATTTGTGTATTTTATTATTTGATTTTACGTTATAATCGTGGAGTTCAATAAATTCAATTATTTCCATTTTATGTACGCCATAAAAAATTTCCAAAATTCTGACCCCGATGTTTTCCTTTTGTTTCAGGGACCAGCTTTTAAAATCATAGCCCAGCTTTTTAAATTATATCCCAGCATCTATAGCCTGCATTTAAAGCATTTACAGTCTCTAATGTTTTTAACCGACTTCTAAAAGAACGAGTTTCTCAATTCGTCGAGAATGTATGTTTTTTTTTATGTATGTACACCGATTACTCCGGAACGGCGGCACCGATTTGAATGAAATTTTTTACGTTATGTTGAGGAAGTTGCTGCGGCGGTGCCATATTTTTTGGACAAAATTGGTGCAGTAATATCCAAGATGGCGCTGGCAATATGGCGGCCAAAAAAATTCATTTTGTTTGATTTCCTCCAAAATTGGTATAGGAGAATTTTTGGGTTTGTACACAACGAATCTGAAATTATTTTTAAAAAATCAATATGGCGGATCCAATATGGCTGACAAAAAAATCTAATTTTGTCTGATTTTCTCCAAAATTGATGTAGGGGAGTTTTCAGGGTCACACGATCCAAAATATTTAAAAAATATTTTAAAAAAATTCAAATATGGCGGATCCAATATAGAGGACAAACAAAAAATTTTGTCCGATTTTCTCCAAATTTGGTACGAGGAAGTTTTCAGGGTCGTACATAACTAATCTAAAATTATTTTTAAAAAATTCAACATGGCGGATCCAATATGGTGGACGAAACAATCAATTTTGCCCGATTTTCTTCAAAATTGGTACGGGGGAGTTTTCGGGCACATAACGAATCTGAAATTATTTTTTAAAAATTCAATATGGCGGATTAAAAATTCTAGATCTCTCGATTTTGTCTAAAATCAGTATTGGGGTATTTTTGTTAGTGTTAACTATGGATTTAAAATATTTTTTGAAAAACTCGAATCTGGCAGATTCAATATGGTGTCCTAAAAATTTAAATTTTTCGATTTTCTCCCAAACTGATATAGGGGGTTCTTGAGGGTGTAAATTATGAATTTAAAAATATTTCTTGAGGATTCAATATGGCAAATCCAACATAGGGGACAAAAAATTTTACATTTTTCGATTTTGTTCAAAGGTGGGACTGAATCGTTTTTGAGGATGTAAATAGCGAATATAAGTCTAGAAATTTTAAATATCCGGATTTCATCCAAAATTAGTACTAAGGGGCCTTGAAGGGTTTAGATTTAGATTAGATTAAGATTTAAAATAATTTTTTTGAAATTCAATATAGCGGATGCAATAAGTTGGGTTGAAAATTTTACCTTATTCGCATTTTTTCAAATTTAGTATTAGAGGGTTTCGGGGTCGTGAATTACGAATATGAAGTTAATTTTTTACAACTATTAGGTTGATAATTTACAATATGAGGGATAGAAAATTTTCCATATTCCGATTTTGTCTCAAATTGATATTGTAAGGTTCTTGAGGCGTATACAAACTCAATATGCAGTATAAAATATATGGAGCTAAGAAATTTACATCTCAGGTTCTTTAGATATTGAAAATTGATATTGTGGGGTTCTTGAGGCGTATACAAACTCAATATGCAGTATAAAATATATCGAGCTAAGAAATTTACATCTCAGGTTTTTTAAACATCGATATTGGAAGGTTTTAGGGCCTATATTAAAAATCTAAATATTTGTTTGACACAATTTTACTGGTTTTTGGAAAACTTAAGATCCAAGGCATTTTTAGTGGTTCTTTTTAGAGTGATTTACAACTTTGGATAGAATGGGTACTTTTTTGTCATCTTGTAGTCATTGCGAGGTACACTAATCTCGATTAGTACTTAGTTCAAATAATTTATGGATGTCATAATGAATTCTAAAACTAAAAATAGAAAAATAAAATTTTTATAAAAAGATTGAACCGACTTCTAACAGTGCGCTGAAAAGTGAAAAATAATTATAAATTTTTAAATGAAATTGAACTTTTTGAAGTCGGCGCCAAATTATTTGTAAATGAAATAAATAACTATTAATATATACAAATTATGGTAAGAGAGCAATTACAAATAAAATATTTTTAATCTGTTTATGAAAAACACACTTTGTCAGGTATTAGTTTGGCGCCGACTTCAAAAACTTCAATTTCATATAAAAATTTATAGTTATTTTTTACTTTTTAGCGCACTTTTAGAAGTCGGTTCAATTTTTTTATAAAAATTTTTTATAGCAACTTCTTCTTCAAGATTTAGCTTGAAGTTTTTTTCGTCCTTAATAGAAATACTACATATTTCTTCGAAATCAACTAGTTCTGCTGGCGAATGAATTGCGTTTAATTCCTTTTTGATCACATATACCAAACTACCCATAATAAACTAGGTATGAGTAAAGTTTCAACAAGATAGATCCAGAACCAAAATTGCTTTGACAGGAAATTTTTCAAACTCATTTGTAATCATTGGATACAGACTCTCACTTTTTCTTTAAGATAGTGACAAGAGGTGAGACTTGGGTAAATTATTGAGAACCAGCAAAAAAACTAGAGTTAATGTAATGAGTGTATAAGAATTATTCGCCTAAAAAAATAGATTCGCACACAATATTCAGCTGGAAACCTAATGGCCATCCTCTTTTGAGCAGACGTTATTCTTGTTGAATACATACCGCTAGGAATTACAACACCAGCTACCACTTGCAACTATGTTAACAAACTTACTCCTAAAACCAACGATAGTTTCTACAAAACTAGATAGTACAGGCATGTTAACTAATGTTAGCACGCTAACTATCACTTGTATCTACCGGTTTGGAAACATCGCTGCGCTAAGCACTTTGAAAAATATTCTCAACGAGATTACTGGACCGGGTAAGTTATGACACGCTCCGTTTAAAGAACAATGTAGTGAGCGATATCTAAAAAATTATGATTTTTGGAATGTGCTAGTTCAATTGCAGTCGTTGTATTCCGTGTTTAGTTATGTCTTGTAGAACGGTGAAAATTCAGATTTTTTAATTAAGAAGCATTCTTCCAAAAAAATAAAGAGATAGAAAAATAAGCACACAATAGGAAACTATTTAATAAATTTTATGGAATCTGCAGTGGTTTCTTTATAGAACATTTTTGAAATAATGATTGAAAACACAATTTTTAACTTTTTAATGTTCCAAGTTTTAGTGAGTATTGTTCTACATACGAGGTTTGTCCTAAAAGTATCGAGCCTGCATTCATATCTCCGCGTCAAAACTTCCGAGCGACCTCTGTGGGGCATGGGCGTCACCAGTAAGTCTTCACAAACTCGTTGGTGCGCGCAATTACCTACTGGGCGTGTTAGTTCGTGAACAGTGTGCGTTTGTTTACAGTGTCTTTTTTTCGTTCGTCGCATTTTATTATTGTAAAAAATGACGGAAAAATTAAATCAACGAATTTGCATCAAGTTTTGCTTTAATCTTGGAAAAACTTGCTCGGAAACAATTAATATGATGAATAAGGCATTTAGAGAGGAGTGCATGAGTAAAGCAAGAATAAAAGAGTGGTACAAGAGGTTTAAAGAAGGCTGCACGTCAGTTGACAGTGATTCTCGCTCTGGCCGACCTTCGAGCGCAATAATACCAGTAAATGTCGAGGGTGTGCGACATACAATTGAAGGAGATCGTCAGTTTAATGTACGCGAACTAGAAAGTGATCTTGGAATACCAAAAACTACTGTTTGGAGAATTTTTATCGAGAATTTGGCAATAGCTCGCGTGTGTGCGAAATTCGTCCCAAAATTGCTAACGGCAGAGCCGAAGAATCTTCGATTTGAAATCGCTCAGGACCACTTGGAAATGGTTTCTAATGATGAAAATGTGCTCAAGAAGATTATTACTAGTGATGAATCATGGGTTTACGGCTATGATCCAGAAACAAAGCGACAGTCTTCACAGTGGAAGCATTCTTAATCGCCAAGACCAAAAAAAGCACGTCAAAGTCGGAGCAAAGTGAAGATAATGTTAACTATATTCTTTGATTATGAAGGTGTCGTGTCCCACGAATATGCTCCGAGAGATCACACGATCACTAAAGAATACTAAGTTGAAGTATTGAAAAGATAGAGTGACGCAGTCAGAAGAAAACGGGCACAACCTTGGATAAGCGGTAATTGGCTGCTTCACCACGACAATGCGCCAGCGCATTCATCGAACCTTGTGCAGCAATATTTAACAAATCACTAAATCGTATAGCTTCGCCAGCCTCCGTACAGTCCCGACGTAGCTCTCTGCGACTTTTGACTCTTTCCCAGATTAAAAATGCCGCTCAAAGGACACCGGTTCGATGACAAAGAGACGGTTGAAACTAATGCGACGAATGCACTGAAGGCAATTCTGAAAACTGACTTCCAGGACTGCTTCAGGAAGTGGAAACAATGCTGAGAACGTGTTATTCAATTAAGTGGGGACTACTTTGAAGGATGTTACTCATCAGATGATAAAGAATAACACCAATGCGGAGATATGAAGGTAGGCTCGATACTCCTATGTTTCGCCAATCTAGAACTCTCCCAAGAGTACTTGAACTATACTAAAGTTTAAAAAAGTGTCGTTTGATAAAATCTACGTAGAGCCCAGTCAAAATAGACAAAAAAAAGTGGTAACCTCGCAAGCATTCATATAGAGCTCAAAATTGATAGAAGTCTAAATACACTATTACAAATAAAATCGCCTCCTCCGATCCTAAGTCTGCTAAAAATTGCATTCAAGATTTTACGCATTTTTCTCGTAAGTGGTATGTTTTCGTAAAAATAGGTCAAACAGAAGTTGAAGATCGTGCAGTTCTCTACAAAAATTGTTCTAATACTTTTTTTCCTACGGAAGGCCATTCCTGAGATATTGTGAATCCAAAAGTTGAAGAAGTTGTAATCTAGATAATATGCACACATTTTGCCACCACCTATAGGGTAGTGTACCTGGTACATTTTTTTAATATGGTTTTCCCAGTAGGTATACTCCACGATCTATTTTGATTAAGTTTTATTAGACAGTATCTTATTGATTGGAAAAAATGGTACTATTGGGAATGATTAAAGGGGAAAACAGTAGTCTGACTGATAATCTTCAAATCCTACTTTAAGAGTAATGTCTTCATTTTCTTCTTCTTTTTCTTGCTGGATTTCTGTAAATTGTTCTAAGAAAAAAGATTCATTTAATTCAATATTGAAGCAAGACTGGCCTTGACAATTGGTACATATTGGTCAACCAAATAAATCAGACTTTTTTACAATTTTTACTAAAACCCTTCTTCTGGGTCCAGTTGGTTGCCTAGCCACACTTGAACTTGATATAAGCCGAAACAGATATTGGAGGAAGACAAGATAGTTGTGCTCTTTGATTGTTCCGTGTATTTTTTACAAAACCTAAATATCTATACTTGTCTATACATTGATTTTTTTGGAGCTCCATATATAGTGAATAGCAAGACGAAAAAGAATTCAATACAATCAGTTAAATCATTATGTTTTTCTTACAATTTAAATACTGTTGTTTTATCCCTTTTGAAAATTACTGATATAGTATCGCATTTAGTTATTGCATGTAAAAATTAAATATGAGCTTGACCTTTTGGATATGCAGATAAACTTTCCGATGAATATATTGTTCTGGACGGGCGGTCTTCAAACAAACTACACACACTGTATAATTTTAATCACTTTTTATTGTCAACCTTTCTTTTGACACTTGTCAAACTAATTCAACTTGCGTCGACAAACTCTCGAAATATACTGACTAAGAAAGCCGATCTGGACCCTTTATATACCATTTTGGTCGATGCCGGAAGATTCCCTAATTCTCTAGAAGGATTTCCATACTACATGGGGTAATCAAAATAAGAAAAAGGAATAATCCGGCGATTTCTAGACCTTCCATCATAGGCGTTCCATGTTAAAAATAAGGAAATCGAATTCTTTAAAAAGTTCCAGACCATCTTTCATAGTCGTCTCCTGAGGAAATTAACAAAGGTAAAATTACTTAAATAAATTATAAACTCATAAAAAAATATACCTAAAACCCTACAAACTACGAATACCAACTAATACTAGAATTTATAAAATGCTACAAAGTTCGTTACATTAGAAAATATACCTAAAACCCTACAAACTACGAATACAAACTAATACTATGAAATATAAAACGCTACAAAGTTCGTTACATTAGAAAATATACCTAAAACCCTACACACGACGAACACAAACTAATACTAGGAAATATACAACGCAATCAAATTTGTGACATTGCCCCCCTTCCAAGCCTTGATCGTCCCGATCAACCTTCTTGATCTTGGTAATGGGCCAATCTGTCCAGATGCACGACTTTCATCTTCGCATGAGGGCTTTTTTGAATTCGGTACACCAGATCGTTTAGTCGAGTCACTACATTGTACGGACCTTCCCATGCCTTTTGAAGCTTTGGTGAACGCGCTTTGGTTCTTTTCGGATTGTATAACCAAACTCTTTCACCAACCATGAATCCACCCGTATTGGCTTTAAGGTCATAGCGAGTCTTCATTCTGTCGCTTTCTATTTGTAACTTTTGACGGACTTCTTCGTGTAAGATCTGCAGCCGCTTACTAACTTGGTTGGAGTAGTCTTCGCAAATTGCTTCAGAATCGGGTGGACGTCCAGTAAGCAAATCGACTGGAAAACGTAATTCTTTTCCAAAAATTACGCTAGCAGGTGTTTTTCCAGTGGTTTCGTGAATGGCTGAACGATAGGCTAGTAAAAATGGCTGAATGCATTTATCCCAGTCATTTTATTGTTCATTTACTTGTATTCTGATGTAATTCTCCAGTGTTCTATTAAATCTCTCAACCATTCCATCTGACTGTGGATGTAGGGGTGTTGTTCTAGTTTTACGGATTTTCAGAAGCTTGCAAAGGTTCGTAAAAACTTCGGATTCAAAGTTTCTGCCTTGATCAGAATGTATTTCTCCTGGCACCTCATATCTACAAATCCACTCTTCAAATAATATTTCGGCAACGGTGGTAGCTTCTTGATTTGGTATGGCATAGACTTCTAGCCATTTACTGAAGTAATCCATGGCTACCAAAATATAGCGATTCACGGATTTACTAATAGGGAATGGTACTGCTATGTCTATAGCAATTTTTTCAAAAGGTACTCCTACATTGTACTGCTTCATTTTACCATGGGTACGGGTCCTCGGTCCTTTACTGGCAGCGCAGTCGGTACAGGTTTTGCACCAATCTTTTACATCTGCGCGGCTCCCCAGCCAATAGAACCTCTCTCGAACTTTTTCATGAGTTTTCATAACCCCTAAGTGTCCGCCACCTACACCATTATGTAAAGCTTGCAGTACTTCTGGAATCCTTTTGGTGGGTAAAATAATCTGGTATTTGTAGTCTTTGCCATCAGAGCTCTCCCAAACTCTATTTAAAAGACCATTGTGCACAGTCAAGGAATCCCATAAGGCCCAGTAACCTTTGACTTTTTGAGATTTTGACGAGATTTCTTGAAAAGTGGGTCGATTTGAATTATTATTCTTTAATTTAATGATAAGGTTAAGATCTGGATCTTCTTGTTGTTCTTTGGAGATGATTTTGGGATCCCAATCCAAAGAGCATTGTAGTCGTGTCTTTCGGCAATAGAAATCGTCAGGATTTTCTCGCTCTTCGTGCCTGTTACAGTGCTTGCATTCTTCTGAACATGGTCTCCTTGACAAAGCGTCTGCATTTTTGGGATTCAAGCCTTTTCTATGTTCAATTTTAAAATCGTACTCTTGCAAGCGTTGTAACCATCGTGCTATTTGACCTTCAGGATTTTTAAATTGTAAAAGCCATTTTAATGATGCATGGTCTGTTTGCAGGAGAAATTTTTGGCCATATAGATATTTGTGAAAGTGTTCCACTGTCTTTATAATGGCGAATAGTTCTTTTCTTGTCACACAGTAATTTCGCTCAGCTTTGCAGAGTACCCTGCTAAAATAAGCAATCACTTTTTCTTGGCCATTTTGTATCTGGGACAAAATTCCACCTATAGAGGAGTTACTAGCGTCAGTATCCACAACAAACATCTGATAGGGCTCAGGATATGACAGTATTGGAGGATTACAAAGTGCCTTCTTTAGTTCATTAAAAGCAGCTTCGCAGTCTGCGGACCAATCATAGTTGTTGCTAATTTCAGTCAGTCGATGTAAATGTCTTGCAATATCGGCAAATCCTTTTATGAATCTTCTATAGTAAGTACAAAGACCTAGAAAACTTCTTATTTCATGCTTATTTTTCGGTATTGGCCAAATTTGAATGGCTTCCGTCTTTTCTGGATCGGTTCGTACACCTGCTTCTATGATTATATGTCTCAAGTATTTCACTTCTTTCTGGAAAAATTGACATTTCTTCGGATTGAACTTTAATTGTGCACTTCTCAGTTTTTTAAATACTTCTTCGACATTTTTTAGGTGAGCGTCAAAGGTTTTTCCCAGAATAATGATGTCATCTAGGTAGACTAGGCATGTTCTCCAGGTCAGTCCATGTAAGATTCGTTCCATCAAACGTTCAAAAGTGGCTGGGGCATTGCATAAACCAAACGGCATAACATTAAATTGCCATAGCCCCATTCCAGTAGAAAATACGGACTTTTCTTTATCCTCTGGATAAAGCTGTACTTGCCAATAGCCACTTTTTAAGTCCAATGTGGAAAACCATTTTGACCCAGTTAATGTGTCTAGCGTATCATCAATACGAGGTAAAGGAAAACTGTCTTTCTTTGTGACATCATTAAGCCGTCTGAAGTCAACATAGAATATAGTGGAGCCATCTTTCTTCTTAACTAGTACAACTGGGGATGTCCAGGGACTTTGGGAATGTTCTATAATACCTTGATTCTGCATGTCTTTAAGCATCTTGTCCACCTCGTCACGTTTTGCTAACGGTATTCTCCCTGGAGCTTGTTTAATTGGAGATGCTTCACCAGTATTTATTTTTGCTCAACTATATTGGTCCTTCCTAAGTCGCTATCCGATAAAGAGAAAAAATCCTGATTTCTTCTTAAAAGATCTTCCAGCCTAGCCACCTGAACTTGATTCAGTAAAGGTCTCGACGTATTAACTAGGTTTTGAAGTACCTTAGGTAGACTAACAGGTAATCTTTCAGGTTGTAACGGGACACCGGTAACTATCACGTCGACAGGTAGCAATCTTGTCACCTTTTCTGATCTGTTAAGGATAATCTTTCAAATTCAGCATCTTAACAAATATAGTGCTTCTTTTATTTTGGATCAATGTCCTCGCAGGAAGAATTCCTTTTGCATACAACGAGCAAGCTTGAATTGGTTCAACCAAAACTATTTCGTCTTCTTCGGAATCATCAATCTTTACTTTTACTACACATTCTGAACTTGGCGGTAACATCGTATCTTCAAGAAGTACAACTTCCCGGATCGACACTTGACTAGTGTTGGGTAAGTTCAGAACAATTTCTTCATTTCTAGTTCGCAGTACTCGTTGAAGAAGATCAAGGACAAACTTCTGGTGTTCCATGACATTTCGACCTAGTATTACTTCATCCAGAATATCAGCAACAATAACTAAATGTTTGAAAGTGGTGTTGTCCAGGGTTAATTCGGCTTCATGTATCCCTTTCACAGGTATTACTTCGCCATTTGCGGTTTGCAGGATATAATGCTTTTCCGGAAGAGAAACTTTACAATGAGCCAAGATGTTCGGCTTTACAATGGTGTGAGTAGAACCAGTGTCTAATACCATTTCACATTCCCGACCGCATACCTTTCCGGGTACTACCAAGCTGGAACCATTGTTTTGCAGCCGGGATACCTTAATTGTTATTGTTGGTGGGGCTTGGTAGCACCTAGCCAGCTTGCGCTCCTCTAAGCTGGCTACTGGAAGTTTTCCTGATTCTGATCACTGTCAGGAGCAGTACTGCCAGTACAGCGGCTTTGTACATGCCCCTCTTGGCCACATTTCCAACAACGAATTCTTTTTCTGCTATGAAAGGTTGTGTTTTTGTTGTCATATGTCATTTGTCTGTTTAAAAATTCCTGCATCTCCTTCATTAACTTCATAAAGAATTCCTCATTGGTATTGCGGTCATCCTGGGAAACACTCTTCTTATGACTCTTGCTTGGTTCCTTGAAGTCTGTTTGGCTGTCTCAAACTGAAGAGCATAAGCAAGAGCCTCGGATATTCTCTTCAATCTGGCCATTCTTAGTGTCTGACTTGTTTCTGGGTCGCGTAAACCTTTAATAAAACTATTCACTGCTAACTCTTGCTTTATTTCTTCTGGGTATGTTGGGTAGGTCAAATTTATTAACCTCGTGATATCCGCCTCATATTCTTGAAGACTTTCGTTATATTTTTGTTTTCTTCCTTGGAGTTATAAACTTCTTGGAGGTGGGCTTCCCCATAGCGCATCTCCAGAAAACTAACAATGAACTCGTAATCATTCTGTTTTTCTTTGAGAATGTTACGTAGGACCTCCATAGCTTCACCTCGTAGTGCTAGAACAAGAGCACGTGCCTTTTCCGGTAAACTTCAGTTATTGCCGGTGGCGGCGGCTTCGAACTGACGGACATAGGTAAGCCAAGGTACCTTGCCGTCGAAGGTAGGTGGCTTCATCACATTAGTTGCAGGAACACCATCTACCTTTATTACACCTGTACTGGCAACCTTCTCTATTTGCAAATGTAATTGCTGCACCTGTTTGTGGATTCCTGTCATCTCATGTTGAACTTCGTCAAGTACGTCTTCTCTAATTTGTAGATGTAGTTGCTGCATCTGTTTCTGGATTTCCGTCACTTCGCCATGTACGTCTTCTCTAATTTTGCTAATCTTCTGTTGCATTTCTTGTTCCATGTGCTTCATGTCTTCTTGATTTTTTTAAGTTCCTGTCTCATGTCCTCCAGGCTTGTTTTTAGTTCTTGTTTTATATCATCTTGGCTTGTCTTTAATTCTTGTTTCATATCGTCTAGATTTTTCGTCATACCTTCTTGGCTTGTCTTTAGTGTCATTAATTCTTGTTTCATATCATCTTGGCTTGTCTTTAATTTTTGTTTCATATCATCTTGGCTTGTCTTTAATTGTTGTTTCATATCATCTTGGTTTGTCTTTAATTCTTGTTTTATATCATCTTGGCTTGTCTTTAATTCTTGTTTCATATCGTTTTGATTTTTCGTCATATCTTCTTTCAATTCTATTTCATCTCTTCTTGGCTTGTTTTCATGTCCTGAATCATCATCAGTATTTGATTCAAACTAGCTTGAAGTTGTTCTTCTATTTTTGCTTTCTGGCTTCTAGTTCCCACTGGCATACAATTTCAGTTTACTTTTTTTCCCTCCTTTTTCTAATTTAACTAACCTCTTCTGGATTTGATCAGATTTGATCCACCTCCGACACCAATTTGTTCCGGACGGCCGGTCTTCAAACAAACTGCACACACTGTATAATTTTAATCACTTTTTATTGTCAACCTTTCTTTTGACACTTGTCAAACTAATTCAACTTGCGTCGACAAACTCTCGAAATATACTAAGAAAGCCGATCTGGACCCTTTATATACTCTTTTGGTCGATGCCGGAAGATTCCCTAATTCTCTAGAAGGATTTCCAAACTACATGGGGTAATCAAAATAAGAAAAAGGAATAATCCGGCGATTTCTAGACCTTCCATCATAGGCGTTCCATGTTAAAAATAAGGAAATCGAATTCTCTAAAAAGTTCCAAACCTTCTTTCATAGTCGTCTCCTGAGGAAATTAACAAAGGTAAAATTACTTAAATAAATTATAAACTCATAAAAAAATATACCTAAAACCCTACAAACTACGAATACCAACTAATACTAGGAAATATAAAATGCTACAAAGTTCGTTACATTAGAAAATATACCTAAACCCTACAAACGACGAACACAAACTAATACTAGGAAATGTGCAACGCTATAAAGTTTGTAACAATATTTTGTTAGTACTTGTGCTTCCCTAGGTTCTAAAAAGTAAATAGTTTTATTAGTTAGAGTTCATGCAGTTAGCAGTATTAACCAATCAACATATTCACTAACAAACACAGTTGTATTTGTTCTATTGAATTTTTCTATTGCTGTGTCAATTATGAGGACATCAGTGTCATTATCAGCTTATTTCACTAAAATGTTCACAGCTATATTTTTTTTTATAACACTTAAATGTAGGGAGCCTTGTTGTGAGTATTTGCAAGAAGTTGTTATTGGTTTGTAGAAACTGTCATATATCGATCAAAAACGACATTCTTACAATCAGTATAACCATCAAATGCTATAGTCACGCTATGACCAAACTGTCTATGTACGCTGCATCCCATTTTCGACACTCTTTAAGGGTATTAGAGTTATTATCAAAAATATAGTGTTGCCGTTTCCAGTTTAGTTTCCTACTTTTTAACGAAAATTTTGAATATATTCGTTTTTTAGACACATCTCATTTTTCGTACTTCCGTATTAGGCACATCTCCTATCAGATTTTTTCTAAAAAGTTTAGTTTTGGAGATATTAACCAAACTTATGACTTTTTAAATAGGATACCCTGTATACTATTTTAGATATTGATTAAGTATAATTTAGGCTCTTCAAAAATATACGATGTTATTATTTTGTTCTGAAAAGAAGATCAGAATTCGATATTTTCAATAATTTTACTTTATTCGTAACAGTAGGTAATGACCAATTTATAAGAAACAAAAGGCAGATATGTCCAAAACGTCACAGTTCTGTCAGATTGTTATTATTTGTGAAATATTTTTGTTAAGTAGGAGTAGTGTAGAGGGCAGCGTACTGTGACACCCTGATGGCATCTGTCCCCTTTTCAGCCCTTTACCATCCGAAGAAGTGCTGAAACCCTAACCAAAAAGGCCTTATTGCCAAACGTACGTGACGCAATAGCCTGAAATCCTCCTGAAACCCTATCCAAAAAGACTTTATTGCCGAAGAAGTCCTGAAAAAAACTCTATCCAAAAAGGCCTTATTGCCAAAGAAGTATCAACAATGACCTCATTTACCAGAAGCTTTTAAATTGACCTTGAATCGCGAGCAAAAATTTTAGTTTGGTGTAAAATGGTGCAATCGGTAAAATAAATTTGCAACTCGTAGGGGAATATTAGGTGGAATAAAGCAAATTTTATATATTTGAACACATTTATATTATTTAAAAAACATTACAATATATATATATATATATATATATATATATATATATATATATATATATATATATATATATATATATATATATATATGAAGTAAAATGCGAAACAGTGAATGCAAACTTCGCTCCATCATATCCTTTCTATGTTAGAGGTTGCACAGGTAGAATAAACTGTAATAAAACACAATTAATCCTATTCCACCACCATCGAGATGGTGGCCTACCTGTACCACCATACCGAGAAGAACGTCAAAGCTTACCCTCCCCGCCACAGTGATACGGCAGAGATACATGTTTCGTCTCGCACTAGACTCATCAGGGTACCGACATGCACCTGGCTGTGCAAAGGATAGATCGGAAGGAAGCATGCAACACTGAACGCGGATTCGCCGACCTCTCGTCGGATGGCTTATATATGTTTATACGGCTTTCACGGATTCGTCCGTGTGAGATGCATTAGCAGTGGTTATATCCACATGATGCTGTTGTAGTGCTGAAATCAGATTCAGCAAACGTACAACTATATGCAACTCCGTATGTAAGTGAAGTAAAATGCGAAACAGTGCATGCAAACTTCGCTCCATCATATCCTTTCTGTGTTAGAGGTTGCACAGTTAGAATAAACTGTAATAAAACACAATTCATCCTATTCCACCACCATCGAGATGGTGGCCTACCTGTACCACCATACCGAGAAGAAAGTCAAAGCTTACCCTCCCCGCCACAGTGATACGGCAGAGATACATGTTTGTGGTGGAATAGGATAAATTGTGTTTTATTACAGTTTATTCTAACTGTGCAACCTCTAACACAGAAAGGATATGATGGAGCGAAGTTTGCATTCACTGTTTCGCATTTTACTTCACTTACATACGGAGTTGCATATAGTTGTACGTTTGCTGAATCTGATTTCAGCACTACAACAGCATCATGTGGATATAACCACTGCTAATACATCTCACACGGACGAATAAGTGAAAGCCGTATAAACATATATAAGCCATCCGACGAGAGGTCGGCGAATCCGCGTTCAGTGTTGCATGCTTCCTTCCAATCTGTCCTTTGCACAGCCAGGTGCATGTCGGTACCCTGATGAGTCTAGTGAGAGACGAAACATGTATCTCTGCCGTATCACTGTGGCGAGGAGGGTAAGCTTTGACTTTCTTCTCGGTATGGTGGTACAGGTAGGCCACCATCTCGATGGTGGTGGAATAGGATGAATTGTGTTTTATTACAGTTTATTCTAACTGTGCAACCTCTAACACAGAAAGGATATGATGGAGCGAAGTTTGCATGCACTGTTTCGCATTTTACTTCACTTACATACGGAGTTGCATATAGTTGTATGTTTGCTGAATGTGATTTCAGCACTACAACAGCATCATGTGGATATAATCACTGCTAATGCATCTCACACGGACGAATCCGTGAAAGCCGCATATATATATATATATATATATATATATATATATATATATATATATATATATATATATATATATATATATATATATATATATATATATATATATATATATATATATATATATATATATATATATATATATATATATATATATATATATATCAGCTACAATACTTTTTTTGCATGTTTTACTGTTGCATTTTCTACAGGAGGTTAGCTTGACAACATATCAATTTTTCTGGTCTACAAGTAACTCTTCTTTTTCCAAGCAAGCATTGATATTATCAAAGGGTTTGTTTTGATGCCTTAAACTTTGTATAAAATTGTCATTATATTGGTCCAACGATAGATTTAATTTATTAATATCCAGTAGAAAATAACTAATATTTTTTGTATTTGCCAATTCTTGTTTGGTTTCTCCAAGTGGAGTGTATGCTGTAATTTTCTTGGTTTCACCATATACATGGTTTTTTTTTTTCATTTCAAGAAGTAAATTTGCCTCCAATTCAACGTTTTTTCTTGAAAGGTTGAGAATATTGGTGTAATTAATGGAGGATGATAGATTAGCTGCTTTGTTTTCACATTCTTTAATATTTTTTTTTATATAATTCGTTGAGATTTGATTCAATTTCATATAAATTCATATAGTTATCAAGTTCTTTTGAACATAGTAGGTATAGACTTAAACTTGTATTATACAGAACGTCATAGTTATCTTTTAAGTATTCACAGTACTCAGTTTTATTGTTTTTGTTTAAGGTGTTATTTTCAACAGAAATAACACTACAAAATGGTAAAATTATGAGCAAAAAATATGCTAAAGACATGTTTCCCGTTCAGAGGTTTCAAACGTACTAAATATGTATTATGGATAAAGTGGGTTTTTATATAATGTTTGTTCTATTAATCCAACTATTGTGCTTATCAGTGAACCCAAACCATTTAACGAATACTTGGTCTTTATGTCTTTTTAGAATTTTTTCAACTAAATATACATTATGATTGAGAGTTTTTGTAATTGTTCTTTGTAGAAGTACATTTTCATTTTGCATATCCTTCAAGAGATAAGTGGTTGGGTTTATTAACTGAACTTTCCGTATAATAAATACCTCAGGAGACCAATTTGGATTGTATTTTTTTATCGAAAACACCTCTTACTTTAGAAATACGTACATAGTCACCAACTTTAAGTTTAACGTTTAAATCGCTCATTTTTATTTTGTTGTAAACAGTTTGAAGGAAAAAATTTTTATCTTTGTTACTAACATCTGCTGGTTTTATTTTAATGGTTCTGTGTTTTGTGTGATTATATTTATAAACAATTTTACGCAGTAAATTAATCCATTTGTAGTTTCCTTGTAAATTAAATTCCTTCCACATCCAGTTTTTTAAAGTCCTATTAACTCTCTTCACTATGGATGCCTTTTTTTCACTGAATACACTATAGTGGTTAATATTGTATTTTTTTGTGAGTTTCTCAAATTCTTTATTGTAAAATTCTTTACCCATGTCTGTTTTAAAAACTTTTTCCATATTTTTACTTATATCCATAGCTGATTCGTTTTTTAACGGGAAAGCCCACACAAACTTTGAAAATAAATTAATAACCATAAGTATATATTTGTAACCATTGTTTATTTTAGCATAAGGAATTATTTCAACTAAATCTGCTTGAAATAGGTCATTTAGAGATTTAATAATTATTTTTTGCCTTATAAAACTGATTCTTGCTGGCTTGTGAATTTCTTCAACAAGTTGTCGTTTTGTATCTGTAACAAATTTATTCAATTTTTTCTTCTGTTTTTCACTCAATAATTTGAGCTTCTCTTAGTTCCTCTACTATGGAATTAATTTCGTTGTGATGTCCTGTGTGTCCAGCTTGTTGAGAGGCTAGCAGTAAACGTAATCTATCAACTAGTTCATTAGGATTATCCCAATGTACATAATCTATGGAATAATCAGTAACATTCATGTGTAAACCGTCTCCCGTTATGTAAGGTGCTATAATTTTTTTGCATTTCATTGATCTACTACCATCAACTTGTTGATTGGACTGATAGTAGCGACGATGTGCATTTGTTTTAAATATAATTTAAAAAGGGTGTTTTTTAAATAGTAGTTCGTAGAGACCATGTGTCCCTTTGTAGCGTTGTTTTGCACTATAATATATTTACCATCAATATTCAGATTAGAATCACCAATGTGAAATTTCTCAGTGTCAACGTTTAATCGAACACTATATTTGTGATCAAACTTGTTTTGAGAATCATGATGCAAATCGCTGATATATTTTCCAGGAAATAGATCATATTGTTTTAAAAGATTTGTTAAGGATTTGTCTTCCAATTGCTGTTGTTGTTGTTGTCGGAAAGCAGATGAATTACTTTCATTCTCGTTTTCATCATCATCATCATCATTATCAGTTTCATTTATTGTATCTAGTGTCTTATTTGCATCATCATCATCATTTTCATTTTCAACTAGAAAAAGATATTCTAAGGATGTATCGTCAGTTTTTATTTCAGATTGTTCTTTAGTTTTTAGTGGTGGTGGTGCTTCTGCTGCTGCAACTGTAGCTTTTCTGCTTAATTCACTTTGAATATCTTGTAAAAGTTTGGTTATTGGTAAAAATACTTGTTCCTGTACAATTTCACTATGTTTTAATAGGTTTAGTTTATTTTTAACGTTTTTTCGTTTATGAATTAATTTTTTTTAAGTTCTTTTTCACTAGATTTTATATTTTTTTAAATCTGCTTAGTCAACAGGTTTTGATCAGCTTTTAGTCAGCTTTTAAACAGCTTAGAAACAGCTTTTAAACAGCTTTTAATCAGCTTTAAACAGCCTCTGATCCGTCTGGAACAGGTCTAATCTGGTTGTAAACAGGTTTAATCAGGTTGTAAACAGGTTTAATCAGGTTGAAAATACAACAATCCGCTTATAATAAAGTATGGATCTTGACTAAGCTATTTTAGGATATATCATGCTATTATAAAATGATCAAAGCCCAGTCGATAACGTCCGTTGTTGAGATCGTAATCTTTAAAAATAGTTAAAAATCCATATAGTTTCTTCCAACAATACGAGCATATATTTTTAAACTTATCGAATGACATATCCGAACCTACATGGTCATTAAAAACATGTTTTAAATTTAAATCATCTTGTTTGAAGAGACTAAGTACATTGGCATTATCTCGTATTAGATGTTTGGGAATATTTGCGTACGTTTGACACAAATAAAACGAGTCAATATTATTGTGTCTACCCATACCAAAATACTCTCGAATAATATCTTGATTGTCACATGTCACATCATAAAAATAAATATGGAATTAGGTTTTGCTTCAGATGGATGTACAATATTTTCGCTAGCACTAAATGCATAATAATTTATTCCTTTTATAGGAGTCAGTAATTCATTTAAATATAAATTTATTTGGTTGGTACAGCGAACGTGAATACACATAAACATTTTCAAATTTCAATCCATTTTCATGTTCTATCAGCGAGATCATAACATTAGTTTTTCCACAGTTTGATGGACCAACAATGATACATCGTATTGTAAAAGGAAATAAAATTTCATGTTTTTTGTACGAATTTTATGGTTTAAACTCATCAGCGTTCTCAACAGGTAAACTGGTTTTTTGTTTTAGAATTTTCATAATTTCAATAGATATGTATACATAGATAACTTAGAAGAGAGAACTCAAACAGAAATGACTTAAATTAGCATGTTACATATGATTTATATTCAGTTGTTGATTAATTGTCAGCATGAAATTTTATATAGGTTCAGGATTTGTCAACAATATGATAAATAAATTACCCTTTGAATTGCATTTGCCTGGTTACAATTTTTGTGAACCAGGTACAAAACTTCAGACTCGTTTATCACCTGGTGATCGTGGAGTGAATCAATTGGATGAAAGTTGTCGTGCTCATGACATTGCATATTCTCAAAATAAAGATTTAACATCCCGCCATCAAGCTGACAATATATTAGCTAAGAATGCAATGAAACGATTCAGATCGAGAGACGCGTCAACAGGAGAAAGATTAAGTGCATTGGGAGTAGCTGGTATAATGAACGCAAAAGTAAAACTTGGAATGGGTGTACAACAACAACAACAACACTAACAACAACAAAGTATTAAAAAGCGTCTTACAACATTAGAAAAAGTAAAACATACTTTACAGAACTTATTAAATGATATTCGAAAAAGTATTGAAGAATTGAAAAGAAATCAATCATTGGTAAAAACTAAAAGTTATACTAAAAACAATACCAAAAATACCAAGAAAAAATCCCTAAAGTTCGTAATTATTCCACAAAAAGAGGAAACATGTGAAAAAACAAAAAGAAGAAGAAGCAGAACCAATGGATATTGATAGTGAAAGTATAAATTTACCATTATCAAAATCAATTAGACTTAGAGTAAAAAGAAAACTTGATACTAGAAATGTTGATGATGATGATAGAAATGGTCAAAATAAGTTGTTAAAATTGGATTTAAATGAACCAATACATTAAACACCATCATCTTCATCATCAACATTAAAGAATGAGAACAATAAGAAACGTAAAATGGTTGATGATGATGATGATAATGATGCTGATGTTGATACTATAAGTATAGAAAAAAGACACCAATTGATTTAGTAGCTTTCAAATTGTCAAAATGGTTAGAACTAAACGTAAGCAAAAACCAAAGCAACGAAAATTGAGAAAAAATAAACAACGAAAATTGAGAAAAAGTAAACAACAACAACAACGACAAAAAGGACAACGAAAAAGTGCTGGTATAAAAAAAGTTAAATTTGAAAAAGTGTTAAAACAAATTAAGCAGCATATTTTAAAAACTAAACCCCAGAATTTGGGAAATGCTATTTTAGTAGCTTTGAATGCAGCAAAACAAATTTAAAAAAAAGTCAAACAACCAAGTTTCAATCGTATTCGTGTCATTAAAATTCCCAAAGTTGGTGGTGTATTACCTCTTATACCAATATTTGCTGCCCTGTCTGCATTAGGCTCTTTGGATAGGGCAGTTGCAGGTGTAGCAAAAGTCATCAACGATGCACGAGCTGCTCGAAAACAATTGGAGGAATCACAACGTCATAACCGTTCTATGGAAAGTATAGCCTTAGGTAAAGGTCTATTTTTAAAACCATATAAAAAGGGGTCGAGTGTTTTCTTATACCCACCACCACTGCAACCACGAATCAGTTAATAAATTTACCAAATAGACCATTAACCAATATTGATTTGGTTATGTATGCCAAACAATTTTGTATTTCTCATTTTCGTGGTGTATTTATGCGTGATGCCTTACCAAAGAAAATTAAATCCAACAATAAAAGAGGTATAATAAATTTGGATAATCTGAATGGACATGGGACACATTGGACATCCTATAAGAAATTTAGAAATAAAGTTCTATATTTTGACAGTTTTGGCAATCTTCGACCACCCTTGGAGGATACCGATTATTTTCGTTCAAATGGACCAGTATTATTTATAATTATGATATTTATCAGAAATTTAATACATTTATGTTTAGAATTTTTAAATAAATAAATAGATAATATGCAAATATATTTTAGTTTTATTTCAACCTTTAAATAAAGAACATGATTTATATACTTACCTTATCGGAGGAGGAGGAGGAGGAGGAGGAGTAGCAATATTGAATATTTTGAACGTGAGTGAAAGAATCATGAGTGATAATTCAATTGCCAGTAAAAAATACCACAGTTATTTACCCTATGCCAATACAAGTTTAAATAAATCCGATGAAATTCGCATTCCTATTCAGACTCAAGATATTTATACATATCCAGCTGAAAGTTTTCTCGAACTTGAAGGTGTCGTTGTAGATGAATATGGGAAAGCAAGTAATACCATTGAATTGACAAATAATGCTTTTGCATTTTTATTTGATGAAATTCGCTATGAATTGGGTGGAACTGTTGTGGATCGTGTAAGAAATCCAGGTATTACATCTCTCCTAAAAGGTTATGTCAGTTTTACAGAACAAGACTGTTTACGTTATCACAATGCCGGTTGGAATCATCTTGAAAAGCCGAAAATGTTGTCAAAAGGACATTTTAATGTTTGTATTCCTCTAAAAATTCTTATGGGTGTTTTTGAAGATTTTCGAAAAATCATCATAAATATTAAACAAGAATTAACGCTTATACGAAGTTTTTCCGATAGCAATTCAGTCACTACAAATAAGGCAGGTGAAAAACCAAACATTCGTCTCGATAAAATAACATGGAAAATTGAACATATTAGAGTGGATAATGAGGCAAAATTGAAACTTTTAAGTTATATTGAAAAAGGAGGAGATTTAACCGTGGCATTTCGAGGATGGGAATTGCATGAGTATCCGCTTTTGCAACAATCCACGCAACATACTTGGAATGTAAAATCGATTAATCAGTTAGAAAAGCCACGTTATCTCATTTTCGGTTTTCAAACGAAACGACGAAATCAATTATCAAAGGATATTAGTCACTTTAATCATTGTAACTTAACCAATTTCAAAGCCTATCTCAATTCAGAAATTTATCCATACGATAATTTAAATGTTCATTTTGATAGACAACAAGTGAGCATTTTGTATGAAATGTATGCCAGATTTCAAGAGTCCTATAACTATAGAAATGTTGGACAACATTGTTTCACATTTAAAAAATTTATCGAAATTACACCTTTAGTAGTGGTAGATTGCTGTTATCAAGTGGACACATTGAAAAATACCACTGTTGACAGCAGATTGGAATTTGAAACCAGTGAAAATATTCCAGTAGAAACATGTGCCTATGTATTCATTTTACACGATAAAAACTTAAATATTATCCTCTAACAAGTATTGTCAAAATACAAACTGATTAAAGATATCCCGATTCCAAACAACGTATATAAATTGGTCTGAAACTGTATCCCGCAATTATTTCAGTATTTTGTTTAAAGTGAATAACTAACAGCAGCAGCAGCAAACAAACAAACAAACAAAAATGTCATTTGAAAACAAAACAAAAGTGTCGTGTGAAAACAAAACAAACATTCTCTTTGTTGATGTTCAAGAATTTCAGTAAGATGTTTTACCATTTATGTGCCAGGAAATACCTATTTACAATTCATTAACCAAGGAACATGTACACAGATTAGTGAAATTACCAATAAATGTGGAAGAATTTAGTGACAAGGTACAAAATTTTATCAATTATACCACTAATAATAAACATGGAATCGAAAATAATTTTTGGGGTGAAGATGTTGATGATGCTACTGACGTCTATCACGCTAAATTCAAATCAGAAGAAATATCTGCGTTTTTAAATGCTTATATTGGTTCCAGGAATATAACAGTTATGGTGAATGGCAAAGAAAAGATGGACTGGTAGCTGAAATACCTAAATGGTTCCAATCTCATTATTAATGTTGCAGATGATCCAAAATATAAAACAGTTGATAAAATGAAAGAATTATTTAAATCACACCACTGTCATATGCATGATTATAATAATAATGTATACTGTGCTATAGAAAATGTATATAATTTGTATCACTGGTTTATGGTATATTGTTTTAAATAAATAAATAAAAAAAAAACTAAAAAAATACCTGTGTGTGTTTTATTTATTTATTCAATTAATGTATAAATTTAGAAAAATTATTTTTTACATATTGCTCCTTAACTTCGTTTTCACACACCTTTGGAAACTGCAAACAAGATACGTCTTCGATTTGTTTAATTGCAGACTTATCCTATTTGTAGCTACCTCATAAAGTTTCAGCGGAGTCAAACAACCATTCCGATACTCTGGTGTCACACAACAGGGATAATCTTACTCCTGCTGCTGTTGTTGTTGCATTTGTGCTCCTGCTGTGGTTGTTGCTGCTGATTTTACTAAACTAACCTATGAGGGTTCCGAATTAAAAAAAAAAATTAAAAATATATATCTATTAAAAAAAAAGTTACAAAATAAAAAAAATGGTTTTATCATTTTTGGGAAAAAATTAAATCGTCATCATCATCACTAGCACCACGACCACGACCACCACCTACCTCTTGTTCTGCTGCTGCTGCTGTTGATGTGGATGCAGTTGCTGCTACTGACTTTAACGTTGATGCTGTTGGTAGTGGTGGTGGTAGAAGTAATGAATTCATTTTCTTCACTTTTTCCTGGGTGATTCTTCTTCTTCATTGTTATCATCATCATCATCAGTACCACCATCAATGGTAATTGATGCTGCTGCTGATGCTGATGATGATGATGATGCTATTGTTGGTAAATACTGTGGGTAATATGACGAAGGGAGAATTTTTTTTAATTGGTCCCGTTTCAATAGGGACATCTTCCGCTACAAGATTAAACTTGTAGCGTCGAACCACTTGCTCCAGTATTTTAAACTCTTCGTCGTTGTTAATTTGTACCCTCATAAAATGCACGGGCAGTTGTCCAAATTTTTCCTTCAAAGTCTTTGCCGCCGGTGTGTAATGTAGATGGATAAAAATTTTATCCCTTTTTACCTTGATTTCTTTAAGGCCCCATCTGAAAATCAAAAAAGAAATAAATAAATATTTTATCATAAATTTTGTTTGTTAAAGTTAAAAGACCATGTTTTATTTTTAACAGCTAAAAAAATTACATTTAAAACAATAGTGCCCTTTTTACGCTATATACATAGGTAAAATGAGGCTCAAAATCACTTAAAAATACTCTATTTCGAATTCTCCAGACCTAAATTCTACGAAAACAGCAAATAAAATCTTTTTTCCAAAGTGCGCAGTTGACCAAAAGGCGTTTTCTGACCAAAACAGTGAAACGTGCGCAAATAGCAAAAAAAGTTACTTCGTCATCCCGGCTGATAACGATCTTTCAAGAAAATCGAAGTTATTGTTATAATTTACAAGCCAAACGGCTTCGCACTCCCTCCAGGGAATATTGACTCATTCCAGGTATACAAAGATACCAAAAGTATGAAGCTCTGTAGGAACCCTTTCCATGTTATCGAGTCCTAAGTGACGTGGTCTGCTATATTTCCCAAGAACTTTCGGACAGTTCGCGCGGTTGCTAGGAGAATTGCTTTCTGCATCGGCTTATACAGATGCTCACTAAGACCCAGTCCCTTGATGTTCTGCAGGAGGTTCTTTGGTAACACTCCAGTTGTTGAGAGTATTATGGGAATCGTTTGAACGCTGGCTGTTCATTGCCCATTGTCTTCGGATTTGCACCTCCAAATCTCTGTATTTGGCGATCTTCTCGTTGTATTTTGGCCTTAGGTTGTTGTTGTTCGGTACAGCAATGTCGATTAGTGTAGTTCGCCTGGAAATTTTATCTATTAGTATAATATCTGGTCTATTATGAGCTACTGTCTAATCCGTCAGAACCGTTCGGTCCCAGTATAACTTGAACTGGTTGTTCTCGAGAATAGGCTCTGGATTGTATTTGTAATAAGGCACTTTTCCTACCTGTAATAGGTTTAACTTTTCTGCTAACTCTTGGTGGAGTAACTTAACGGCTGAGGCGTGTCTCTCCTTATACTCGGTTGCGGCAAACGCTTGGCATCCTCCAGTTATGTGCTGGATTGTCTCCGATGTTCGACAGTCATATCTGCATTTGTCATTTTCTATTGAGGGATCTCTAATGATGAACTTCCGATAGTTATTCGTCGGAATAACCTGGTCTTGGATAGCTAACAAGAAGCCCTCCGTTTCCGGAAACATCTGTCCTGAAATCAACCAGTAGTTCGACGCCGAGTTGTCGACATTGTCCTGATTAACCTCATTTGGATGCCGTCCATGAAGTGGCTTCTGTAGCCAGGTTTGTAACTACTCTTGGTCTGTTTGGTGGTGAGAAGCAATATCCCGTTCCCTCAACTGTAGCGGCGTTGAATCATCTGCCTCGCATATTGCTCGATGTAGTGTGGAAAAGTCCGCTAACCTGAGGAAATATGAAGGTAAGTTTATTATTTGTTGGTCGAGATGCTTACCAATATCTTCCAATCCTCTTCTTCCTTGGTGTCTTGGAAGCATTGTACGTTCAATAGCACTCCGAGGGTGATGCTTTTGTGCTTTTGTTAGAAGTGTCCTTATTTTCCTTTGCAGGTTTTGGATGTCCGTCCTGCTCCATTTTACAATTCCAAAAGAGTAGCTCAACGCAGAGCAAGCATACGTGTTGAGCGCCTTAAACAAATTTCTACTATTTAAATTAGTTCGTAATACCCGCCTTACCCCCCTGACAAATTCGGCTGTCTATTCAGCCTTCATAGTGCAATGGTCAATTCTTTTAGCCTGTTTCATACCTAGATATTTGTATGTTTGGTCTGCTTCCATTGCAGCTATAGTTTCACCATTCTGCATTTCAAAAGCCCCTGGTTGTATCTTCCGTTTAACGATGTTGAAAATACGGCACTTGTCAAGTCCAAATTGCATTCCGATATCCCCGGAGAACTCCTCTACAATTTTAAGCATTTGCTCCAGCTGGCTTCTGGTAGCAGCCATCCGTTTAAGATCATCCATGTATAGAAGATGATTCACTCTTACTACCTCCTCGTTGTTATTTCTAATACTAAAGCCGTATCTGGGTACCTATTCTCGTTCTTGAGAGAATGATCATCTTGATGGAAAGTGGGCGTGGTTCTCACGAAAAAGTACGAAAACGTATTCAGAATACGGTTTCTTACTTTTTCGTGAGAACCACGGCCACTTTCCATCAAAATGCTCGTTCTCTCGAGAACGAGAAAAGTTATCAAGAATACGGTTTCATACTTTTTCGTGAGAACCACGCCCACTTTCCATCAAGCGATCGTTCTCTCAAGAACGAGAATAGGTACCCTGGTGGAGTTCAAACGGCGTGATAGTGGGTTCATTGCAAGGCAGAACCACAATGGGCTAAGTGAATCGCCCTGAAACATTCCCCTTCGGATCGGAATGGTGTTAGTTTCGATGGTGTCGCTGGATGGTACTTGCAATTGGATCCTAGTTCTCCAGGTTGACATGATGCGTTCTAAAAAGGAAACAAAATTATTGTCGACCCTGTACATTCTTAATATAGTTTTGAGCCACTCATGTGGCACCGAGTCGAAGGCCTTCTTATAATCCACGTAGGCAGCAAAAAGGTTTCTTCGGTTGGTACAGGCTTGGTTACATATGACAGAGTCAACAATCAATTGTTCCTTGCATCCCATTGCGCCCCTTGTGCATCCTTTCTGTTGAGTTGCAATGATGTTATTTTGCTCACAATGTGCATAGATGCGTTGGGTCAAGCAGGAGGTGATCACCTTAAACAGTGTGGGTAGGCAGGTAATCGGCCTATACTTAGCTGGGTCATGTGTGTTATGTTGGTCCTTTGGTAGGAGGTACGTAATACCTTCGGTCAAGAACAATGGCATTTTTGCTGGGTTAAGAAAAACATCATTAATAAGATCTGCCAGCTGATGGTGCATGCACCAGAACTTTTTGAGCCAGTAGTTCTGGATCTCGTCGAGACTTGGAGCTCAAACTGCATCTGGCTGTAATCTAGGCAGATTTGGTGTTCTTCATTGATCCAGCCAGCTGCGATGTTACAATCGGCTGGTGTGGAAAGTTGGTTTCCCCAGAACTCTTCTACCTGCTCTCTATTGGGATATCTATTATCTGCTATATTAGGTGGAGAGTTTAGTTTACGGTAGAAAGTCTTTTCTGATCGTTGGAAGAGCGCATTGTCTCGTTTTCGGTTATTGCTGGTCTTGTACCTCTTTAGCCGTCCTACAATAATAGAGAGCTTCTGTGTCAGCGAATCAAGGCATTGCTGAGCAGTAACATTCGCTGGATCTTGTTGCGATTATTATTATTATTGGTTAAATCGAAAAATTTAATATTTTTGACATTTGTTTAAAGTTGATTGGAAAATTTGAAAAACGTTCTTTAGAAACAATGGTAAAATAAAAGCGAATTTCTGCTCGTATTTAAACACATTTAAAAAAAAATACCTAACGTCAAGTTTAATGAAATTGAAAATTTCCTTACATAGAAATAGCATTGAACATGCGAGGTAACACGTGAATCTGAAATTTTTCGTGTAGTTGCAATTTTAGTATCACGTATTATATGTTTAATTGTGCATGTTTTTCTTGATAAAATTTATTTCTTACACATGTTTCACATTAAGTTATAAGGTTTGCTTTTTTTTTTAATAAACATATAAAAGCACTCGACTTCCTTAGTCGAGCACACAGTATAAAGTCAAAAGTAATATCAGCCACTTAAGAAGAAGAAGAAGAAGTAGAAGACCAACTAAAACCATTGGTAAGTTTTTTCTTCTTATTATTTATAATTTTAAGAAGTGAAGTGACCCTACCATACAGAGTGTATGTGTATAAATTCGCTGTTCGCGGAAGGTTTAACGCTAGGAATATTTTATTAGATTCGTGACCCAAGGAACAGTGAGTAACATCACCCTACCATACAGGGTGTATGTGTATAAATTCGCTGTTCACGGAAGGCTCAACGCTAGGAATATTTTATTAGATTCGTGACCCAAGAAACAGTGAGTAACATCACCCTACCATACACGGTGTATGTGTATAAATTCGCTGTTCGTGGAAGATTCAACTATAGAGATATTTTAGATTATTGTTGCTATTTATTATTATTATTAGTTTAAAGTCTCATGTTTTTTTTTTTTATTTTAAAGTTTGTAGTAACCAACATGGGTTCACAAAAGAATATCAACACCTCCTCCTCCTCTTCCACCACTACTGTCAACGACAACAACAATTTCCTCTTCCTCGATGAAATCTCAACTGAGGCAATAAAGAAAATTGAACAAGTTAGTAGAATTATTAAAACAAGGAGTGAAGATTTATAGTACATATAAAAAAATTATTTTAAACTTGAAAAAAGCCATAAAATCTAAAGATAAAAAATGTGTAAAAAATTTTTCAAGAATTGAGTCTAATTTAAGCATTTTAAAAAACTATCTAATTAACTTTCGAATTAAAGCAAATGGTGTAAAAAATAAAAAAAAAAGAAAAATTTTGTTTGGCAAGACACTGATTCTTGTTTCATTGGAAGAATAAAAACCGGACTTATTTCAAATTTAAATATTAAAGATCCAATAGAATTTTTAGAGAAATATTTTAGAAGTTTTTCAATAAAATTAAAAAAGAATTTAAAAAATCGTTGTAAAAAGTAAATGCTTCTTTTGCTGGTCTATTTATAAAACCTCAAACCAATGAGACTGCATTTAATTTTTTGTCAAGTAAAAATGAGTGTATTGATCATACGACTAATTTGGTTTCATGTTATCAAGAAAATATAAGCCATAAAATTGTCGTTAAACTTGAGGAATTTCAAGAACGTGATTGCGGTTGGAGTTCACTTCAAATACTATACCTCAAAGTAAACATTAACTCTTACAATCCCCTTAGAGGTGGAATTTCAACCTATATTCTTTACCTGATTTCATACAAAAAACTAAAAATGTTTTAAATATTAAAAATAATGAATTTTGTATTATGTATGCTGTTACAGCAGGCTTATACCTCTTGATAAAAATCCAAACCGCATCTCATCATATCCCGATGTAGGACATATTTTAAAATTTGACGGTACAGAATTTCCCATTGCCCTTTAAGATATTGCAAAATTTGAAGAAATGAATAATTTAGGAATTAACATTTTCACAGTTCTTGATAATAATAATAGTAAAAAAATCGTACCATTAGTTTTAAGTCAAACTGACTTTGCACCACGAATCAATTTACTGATGATATCTTGTGATTAGTATAACTTCAAAGATGATGATGATGATAAGCTACAAAAAAATCATATTTTCATTTTACGTACATTAAAAACTTATCTCGCTTGGTAAATAATCAAGTGGAAAATTTGAAAAACCGTAAATGGTTTTGCGAAAGATGTCCTAACCATTTTAAGACTGAATCCATCTTAAATAGACATATAGTTGATTGCAAAATGCTAAATAGTTCTAAAATTATTTTCCCCAAAGACAAAATTCTAAAATTTAAAACTATTAAAAATCAAAATCTCATCCCATTTGTAATATACGCAGATATCGAAAGCCTTCTTACCACTAATAACTTATCTAATACTACTACTACTACTACTACAGGAAAATCACAACGGGTGCAAATATATAAAGCTTTTAGCGTTGCATTTTATCTAAAATGTTCATATGATGACTCATTTTCCAAATTTGACAAGTTCACTGGAAACAATTGTGAAATTTGATTTATTCAATAACTTTTCAAAATTGCTCACGATATCAATAATATGCTTCTAAATCCTGCTTCCATGCAACTGCTAACTAGTGAGGAAAAAAATAGCTTCTATTATGAGGGCAAATGTTACTTGTGTGCAAAACCATTTTATTCCAATGACATAAAACTACGAGATCATTGTCATCTAACAGGAAAATATCGTGGAGTAGCTCATAATTATTGTAATTTACAATTTCTAAATTCTCATGTTGTTCCTGTAGTGTTTCACAATTTATCAGGCTACGGTAGTCACTTTTCGATTAAACCTTCAGTGCCTTTAATTCCCCTTAACAAGAAAAAATATATATCTTTTACGAAAAATATAGAAAACACCAAAATTCAGTTTTGTTTTCTGGATTCTTTCAGATTTATGGCTAATAGTCTTGATAAATTGGCATCATACTTAAATGATTCGTGAAAAACCGTTTGTAGAAAATTTTTTAACGATGATGAAAAATTTAAATTGGTAAGATGTAAAGAAATCTTCCCTATGAATATCTTGATTGTTGGGAAAAATTAAACAATAAATCTTAACCACCTTTGGAAAAGTTTTATAGTAAAATCAACAATCGAGATATTTCTGGAGAGGATTATAAACATGTTGTAATATTTGACATACATTTTCACTAAAAATACTACGAGAATATGCAGAATCTAAAAACCGATGTAATCCTTTTAGCTGATATCTTTGAAAACTTTCGAAAAACATGCCTTAAGCATTATGAGTTGGACAGTCTTCATATTATACTGCTCCAGGACTTGCATTTGATGCTATGTTAAAAATGACGGACGTAGAATTGGAACTGTTGGATCACATTGATGATTTATTTTATTGAACGTGGAATCAGGGGAAGTATTTCCCAGTGTTCCAATCGTTATGGCAAAGCCAACAATAGATACATGGGTAACGATTATAACCACGAAATTTGAGAATCATACCTCGTATATTTTGATGTTAACAATTTCTATGGAACAGCAATAAGTTTTGCTTAACCCACAGATGAATCTGAGTGGTTGGAATTAAAAAATTCCAATGATGAAGCTGCTTTTCAAAATTATTAACTAAGTTTTAATTCAAATAACACGCATGGATATATTCTCGAGGTTGATCTTCATTACCCCCAAGAACTCTTTGAGACTCATAAAAATCTACCATTGTGTCTGGAACATTTGGTACAACCTAATTCAGAATCGAATATTCTAAAACTTCTAACAACTTTTTTTGACAAAAAGCGCTATGTATTACATTATTTAAATTTACAACAAGCTATAAAGTTTGGTTTAAAAGTTACCAAAATTCATAGATGTTTACAATTTAAACAATCAGTTTGGTTGGAAAAATACATAGATTTAAATATAAAATTACGTCAGGTAGGAACTAACGATTTTGGAAAAAAACAATCCTAAATTAATGGTTAATATCTGCTTTGGGAAAACCATGGAAAACATTAGAAAATACAAAGATGTTAAAATTGTTACTAAATGATCTGGAAAATATAGCGCAAATTACTATATAACACAACCCAATTTTCACAGTTGCGAAATATTCGACGAAAATATGATTATTATTGAAATGAGAAAACTCAAATTAAAATTTAATAAACCTATTTACCTGGGTATATGCATTTTGGATATTTCAAAAACATTTTTATACAATTTTCCTTACGATTTCATATTACCAAAATTTGGTCCCAATGTTAAATTATTATACACGGACACTGATAGTCTAATTTATCATTTTAAAACTAATAACATTTATACTTTCATTGAAAACAACACAGATAAATCAGACTATCCTCCTAATAATATACATAATATTCCATTAAAAAATAAAAAAAAGTCTTGGGGCTAATAAAGGATGAAAATAACGGGACTATTATGACGAAATTTATCGGCTTACGTTCAAAATTATATACTATTAAAGTTTTATCGAATGAAGTTGAAAAAAGAGAGAAAATTAAAACATACCCAACTTGAAATAAATAGGTTCATATCAAATTTTGGAATAACAAAAAGGGCTAAAGGTATTAGTAAATTAATCATAAAAGATATAACTTTCGAAGAAAACCACTATTTCACTATCAAAAAACCCACATTATTCAAAATCAGATAGTTTCCATAAAACATGAGGTTTTTATGGTCCAACAAGAGAAAATTGCCTTAAATCCGCGAGATGATAAACGGTATATAAATTATTCTTTCACTGATACTCTACCGTGGAAATATTATTTTTAAAAAATTAATTCTAAATTTACTTGTTTAATTTTTTTATTTCTGAATGGGGGGAAGAAGGAATATATGAAAAAATACAAGAGAAGAAAAATAAGGAAAAGAAGAAGAAAGAAAAAAAGGGAAAAGATGAAAAAGAAAAAAAAAGAAGGGAGAAAAAAAGTATGGTGTCCTCCCAATCTCTGATTATGAAGATGACGATGATGACAATTTCTTCTTCAATTATGTCAGATATCCAGACGATGATGATGAGGACAATAGGGAGTCAGAATATGAAGAGGTTGGATCGCTTCTAATAACACGAAGCGTTACAATATATATAAAATAAAAAGTTATACACTTAATTTATTCAATTTTTGCGTTATAGTAGTAGTATATATCAAATAAAACCATTTAAATTAATGTAAACATTTTATTTTTAATTTATATATATATATATATATATATATATATATATATATATATATATATATATATATATATATATATAAATTTTATCATCATCTTCTTGAATTAGATGATCCCGTCCATTTTGACGATCATTGCCTCTGTTTTCATGACTATTTAAATAGTGTGATGGTAAATGTTTGCCACAATGGATTTCTTTAAGGTATTGATGTACTTCACAAGCCATACATTTATGCTTGTATAAATCGGTTTCACCCTTACATTTAGGTCACTTTACTCTTTCTGATACTGGTATTCTTTTTCTTAAATAAATTGATGCAATTTTAATGAAATCAATGTTTTTAAACCTTCTGATCACCCTCCTCCTCCTCCTCTTCCCCTTCATTCTATCAGTGATACAATCATGGGTTACAATTATGCAGTTAAATTGCTTTGGTTCAAAAACGTAGTAGAAAGTAGTCAGAACTGAAACTCTATCATCTTATAAAGGGGAAAGTTTATATGAAAGATTTTATTTTAATATAGATGAAAATTATGGCTAAATAGAAGTTCATTTCTATAACAGTGACAAAGAAGAAGAAAGTACTTCAGAAGACGACGATAACGACGAGGACGATCATGATGACGACAGTGATGATTAAAAATCCAGTTTGTACGTTTGGTAGTTGTAAAAATGGTACCTATTATAAAATTCAGATCGCAAAAAGAAGTTCTTCGTTTATGTAAAGTGTATGTAATTATGCACAAGACTTTTAATTGGTTACAAAGTTAAGGCACATTATAAAAGCGGAAAATATTGTCTCAGGTGTTACAAAGAAGAACGAAAAAATACACAACCTCATTTTGCTAAGACTATTTTACATTTTTTTTAGTATTAAAAAGTAATAACATTTTATACATAATTTAATTTACCCAATACACTACTCTGATATATAAAATTTTGTTTTATTTTCCCCGATATTCCACTATAATTTATTTTTTCTACCAACTACTTTATGAAACAATATTATTTCCTTATGATTCAAGGTCAATTCAAGAGCCTCTGGTAAATGACGTCATTGTTGATACTTCTTCGGCAATAAGGCCTTTTTGGCTAAAGACTCTTGTGGTCCTTCTTAAGCTACTACGACACTTCTTTGGCAATAAGGCCTTTTTGGTTAGGGTTTCAGGAGGATTTCAGGCACTTCTTCAGCTATTGCGTCACGTTCTTTGGCAATAAGGCCTTTTTGGTTAGGGTTTCAGCAGAGTTTCAGCACTTCTTCGGATGGTAAAGAGCTGAAAAGGGACAGATGCCATCAGGGTGTCACAGTACCCCGGCCTCTATACTACTAGTAGGTGTTATTTATTTTGCATTTACAATGGTCATTTATGATAAATATAAAAGTATGATATGTTAGTATGTTTTATACAAAGCAATAAAAGTTCCCAAGAAGCTCCTGAATTATATTTCAATACCCAAAGCGTTATCATTAGGATAACTTCTCATATCTGGCAATCGTTTTTGTTCATGTGAGGTATTCAAAAAGAAGGCCTTTCCAGACATATTTGCTCGTTTAAAAAGAAATCTAGTTGAACACGGATCTTTTATTCAGCCGCGTCCCAAAACAAACACTAATAAAAATAACCTTAAATTTAAGGTACATTCATTAGTTTAATTTAATGATTTTGTACCTCGAATCGTGAATAAGTTACATGTACTTTGAAATTAAAGCTTTTACATTAAAATTTAATTGAATGTTACCTTAAATTTCAATAAAGTTACTCAAATTATTGGTATAATTACATTAGATTTAAGGTAAAAATTATTAAATTTAATGCAACATTAAATGAATTTAATTAACGGTTTATGAAATTTGCTTCCAGTACATTATCGAAACGAAAGTTTTTTTACAGTGTACGTTAAGGAATACAAGGGGAGAAAAGAAATGTGTTATTTTACAGAGCAGCAACAACTTCATCATCCTGTAGAAAAATGGTGTAGCAAAATCTGACGCTAAAAGAATTTTGAAAAAGTATAAACACCATCCATATAAATTTAAAATAGTGCAACATCGACACACGCGAGATGATGAGCGCCGAGTAACGTTTTGTCAATGGTTTTTAAAACAAATCCGCCCAACGAATCTTTTGGCAGATTTGTCATCTGGTCTGACGAATGTTATTTTTTAAGTGCGGGGATTTTTAATCCACAACACGCATTGATCTGCAGAAAATCACCATTTAATTTTCGAAAGGGCACGACAAGAACGCTTCGGGGTTGGTGTCTCAAAATGCTTGAAAATGTTCCATTGGCCCATTTCAATTCCATTTATCTTCAACAAGACAGTGCCCCGAGCCACAACTCTGGGCTGTTAAGGCCGTTTCTGGACAATAACTTTCCTCAAAGATGGATAGGAAACAATGGGCCAGTGAAATGGCTCCCACGATCTCCGTATCTTTTCGTTTTGGATTTTTTTTGTGGGATATTATGCAAAATCAAGTGTATAAGACACGACATGAATCTACAGCGGTACTTCGCGAGGCAATTGGTTTGGTCTTCCAGACTCTTCATAATAGACATATAATTCTTTTAAATGTATATAATTCTTGGTTGTTTTTAGTTTCAGTGTTTCTTTTTGTTTTTGTTACTTTAATTTTATGACATAATATTGGCCTTGTTTCTTTGCAATCAAATTTCAATATTCTGGTTTTATAATAACAGTATTGTTTAACTTAAAAAACTTAATAATAATGAAGTGTTTACAATCGCGAAATCTGTCAAGACTACAGCCAGATGTAGTTTGGGCCATTTATCACCGAGAAAATTTCAGGAATAATCAAGGAATCCCATACCTGGAAAGCTACAGGTCTCGACAGAATCCATAACTACTAGCTCAAAAAGTTCTGGTGTATTCACCATTAACTGGCTAATCTTATTAACGATGTTTTTCAAAACCCAGCAAAAATGTCATCGTGTCTGACAGAAGGTATTACGTATTGCTTACCAAAGAATTCACATACCACACATGACCCAGCTAAGTATAGGCCAATTACCTACCGCCCCACACTATATAAGGTTATCACCTCCTGCTTGACCCAACGCATCTATGCACATTGTACACAAAATAACATCATCGCAACTCAACAGAGAGGATGCACCAAGGGAGCAATGGGATGCAAGGAACAACTGATTGTTAACTCTATCATATGTAACCAAGCCTGTACCTACCGAAAAAACATCTTTACTGCCTACGTGGATTATAAGAAGACCTTCATCTCAGTGCCACATGAGTGGCTCAAAACTCTATTGAGAATGTATAGGGTCGATACTCATTTTGTTTCCTTTTTAGAAGGCATCATGTCAACCTGGAGAACTAAAATCCAATTGCAAGTGCCATCCAGCGACACTATCGAAACCTATACAATCCCAATAAGAACGGGAATATTTCAAAAAGATTCTATACATTGATGATTTTAAACTGATGGCTGCTACCAGAAGCCAGCTGGAACAAATGCTCAAAATTGTGGAGGAGTTCTCCAGGGATATGGAAATGCAGTTTGGACTTGACAACTGCCGTATTTTGAACATCGTTAAAGAAAAAATAAAACCGGAAGCATTTGAGATACAGAACTGTGAAACTATAGCTACAATGGAAGCGGAACAATCATACATGAAACGAGCTAAAAGAATTGACCATGGCAATGAGGCTGAAGCTAGCGGCCAGCAGCCAAATCGAGATATAGCGCGCTAAGTATAGATTAAAATTACATATTTAAAACATGATAAAATCCATATTTATTAATATTTTTCTATGATTTTTGGAATTTAAGTTTATTATAACTTCCTCTAAGTACCTAATAAAATTATATAATTTTTCTCCAAAAACAACCCCACCGATCAGAGTTAATTAATTATGCTTAATTATTTCCTAAAACCCATAATTATCAAAATTTTTCTACGATTTTGGGTAACTAAGTTTCTAATCATGTCCTACAAACAGCAATATGGGTCCCATAATTTGTTCCCTTAAGACAACCCGGCAACAACGGCGGCAAAGGTTCCGCCCTTATTTTAAAATTGTCATAATTTCCACATTTTTCAAAATTTTTCAGTGGTTTTTGGTAATTAGGCTTGAAATAACGTCCTCTAAACATTATATGGGTCACGTAATTTGTTCCTTTAAGACAACCCTAGCGGCTAAGGTTCCGCCCTTATTTTCAAATTGTTATATTTTCCATATTTTTCAAAATTTTTCAGTGATTTTTGGTAATTAAGCTTATAATAATGTCCTCTAAACACTTATATGGGTCACATAATTTGTTCCTGTAAGACAACCATTGCGGCCAAGTTTCAACCCTTATTTTCAAATTGTCATAATTTCCACATTTTTCAAAATTTTTCAGTGGATTTTGGTAATTAAGCTTATAATAATGTCCTCTAAATATTTATATGGGTCACATAATTTGTTCCAGTAAGACAACCCTAGCGGCCAAGGTTCCGCCCTTATATTAAAATTGTCCAAATTTCCACATTTTTCAAAATTTTTCAGTGGTTTTTGGTAATTAAACTTATAATAATGACCTCTAAACACTTATATGGGTCCCATAATTTGTTCCAATAAGACAACCCTAGCGGCTAAGGTTCCGCCCTTGTTTTCAAATTGTTATAATTTCCACAGTTTTCAAAATTTTTCAGTGGTTTTTGGTAATTAAGTTTATAATAATGTCCTCTAAACATTTATATGGGTCACATAATTTGTTCCAATAAGACAACCCTAGCGGCCAAGGTTCCGCCCTTATTTTCAAATTGTTATAATTTCCACATTTTTCAAAATTTTTCAGTGGTTCTTGGTAATTAAGCTTATAATAATGACCTCTAAACACTTATATGGGTCCCATAATTTGTTCCAATAAGACAACCCTAGCGGCCAAGGTTCCGCCCTTATTTTAAAATTGTCCAAATTTCCACATTTTTCAAAATTTTTCAGTGGTTTTTGGTAATTAAGCTTACAATAATGACCTCTAAACACTTATATGGGTCCCATAATTTGTTCCAATAAGACAACCCTAGCGGCTAAGGTTCCGCCCTTGTTTTCAAATTGTTATAATTTCCACATTTTTCAAAATTTTTCAGTGGGTTTTGGTAATTAAGCTTATAATAATGTCCTCTAAACATTTATATGGGTCCCATAATTTGTTCCAATAAGACAACCCTAGCGGCTAAGGTTCCGCCCTTATTTTCAAATTGTTATAATTTCCACATTTTTCAAAATTTTTCAGTGGATCTTGGTAATTAAGCTTATAATAATGTCCTCTAAACTTTTATATGGGTCCCATAATTTGTTCCTGTAAGACAACCATAGCGGCCAAGTTTCAACCCTTATTTTCAAAATGTCATAATTTCCACATTTTTCAAAATTTTTCAGTGGATTTTAGTAATTAAGCTTAAAATAATGACCTCTAAACACTTATGTAGGTCCCATAATTTGTTCCAATAAAACAACCCTAGCAGCTTAGGTTACGCCCTTATTTTCAAATTGTTATAATTTCCACATTTTTCAAAGTTTTTCAGTGGTTTTTGGTAATTAAGCTTACAATAATGACCTCTAAACACTTATATGGGTCCCATAATTTTTTCTAATAAGACAACCCTAGCGGCTAAGGTTCCGCCCTTGTTTTCAAATTGTTATAATTTCCACATTTTTCAAAATTTTTCAGTGGGTTTTGGTAATTAAGCTTATAATAATGACCTCTAAACACTTATATGGGTCACATAATTTGTTCCAATAAGACAACCCTAGCGGCTAAGGTTCCGCCCTTATTTTCAAATTGTTATAATTTCCACATTTTTCAAAGTTTTTCAGTGGTTTTTGGTAATTAAGCTTACAATAATGACCTCTAAACACTTATATGGGTCCCATAATTTTTTCTAATAAGACAACCCTAGCGGCTAAGGTTCCGCCCTTGTTTTCAAATTGTTATAATTTCCACATTTTTCAAAATTTTTCAGTGGGTTTTGGTAATTAAGCTTATAATAATGACCTCTAAACACTTATATGGGTCCCATAATTTGTTCCAATAAGACAACCCTAGCGGCTAAGGTTCCGCCCTTATTTTCAAATTGTTATAATTTCCACATTTTTCAAAGTTTTTCAGTGGTTTTTGGTAATTAAGCTTATAATAATGACCTCTAAACATTTATATGGGTTACATAATTTGTTCCAATAAGACAACCCTAGCGGCTAAGGTTCCGCCCTTGTTTTCAAATTGTTATAATTTCCACATTTTTCAAAATTTTTCAGTGGGTTTTGGTAATTAAGCTTATAATAATAACCTCTAAACACTTATATGGGTCCCATAATTTGTTCCAATAAGACAACCCTAGCGGCAAAGTTTCAACCCTTATTTTCAAATTGTCATAATATCCACATTTTTCAAAATTTTTCAGTGGTTTTTGGTAATTAAGCTTATAATAATGACCTCTAAACACTTATATGGGTCCCATAATTTGTTCCAATAAGACAACCCTAGCGGCTAAGGTTCCGCCCTTATTTTCAAATTGTTATAATTTCCACATTTTTCAAAGTTTTTCAGTGGTTTTTGGTAATTAAGCTTATAATAATGACCTCTAAACATTTATATGGGTTACATAATTTGTTCCAATAAGACAACCCTGGCGGCTAACGTTCCGCCCTTATTTTCAAATTGTTATAATTTCCACATTTTTCAAAATTTTTCAGTGGTTTTTGGTAATTAAGCATATAATAATGACCTCTAAACACTCATATGGGTCCCATAATTTGTTCCAATAAGACAACCCTAGCGGCTAAGGTTCCGCCCTTGTTTTCAAATTGTTATAATTTCCACATTTTTCAAAATTTTTCAGTGGGTTTTGGTAATTAAGCTTATAATAATAACCTCTAAACACTTATATGGGTCCCATAATTTGTTCCAATAAGACAACCCTAGCGGCCAAGGTTCCGCTCTTATTTAAAAATTGTTCAAATTTCCCCATTTTTCAAAATTTTTCAGTGGTTTTTGGTAATTAAGCTTATAATAATGACCTCTAAACACTTATATGGGTCCCATAATTTGTTCCAATAAGACAACCCTAGCGGCCAAGGTTCCGCCCTTATTTTAAAATTGTCCAAATTTCCACATTTTTCAAAATTTTTCAGTGGTTTTTGGTAATTAAGCTTACAATAATGACCTCTAAACACTTATATGGGTCCCATAATTTGTTCCAATAAGACAACCCTAGCGGCTAAGGTTCCGCCCTTGTTTTCAAATTGTTATAATTTCCACATTTTTCAAAATTTTTTCAGTGGGTTTTGGTAATTAAGCTTATAATAATGTCCTCTAAACATTTATATGGGTCCCATAATTTGTTCCAATAAGACAACCCTAGCGGCCAAGGTTCCGCTCTTATTTAAAAATTGTTCAAATTTCCACATTTTTCAAAATTTTTCAGTGGTTTTTGGTAATTAAGCTTATAATAATGACCTCTAAACACTTATATGGGTCCCATAATTTGTTCCAATAAGACAACCCTAGCGGCCAAGGTTCCGCCCTTATTTTAAAATTGTCCAAATTTCCACATTTTTCAAAATTTTTCAGTGGTTTTTGGTAATTAAGCTTACAATAATGACCTCTAAACACTTATATGGGTCCCATAATTTGTTCCAATAAGACAACCCTAGCGGCTAAGGTTCCGCCCTTATTTTCAAATTGTTATAATTTCCACATTTTTCAAAATTTTTCAGTGGATCTTGGTAATTAAGCTTATAATAATGTCCTCTAAACATTTATATGGGTCACATAATTTGTTCCAGTAAGACAACCTTAGCCGCCAAGATTCCGCCCTTATTTTAAAATTGTCATAATTTCCACATTTTTCAAAATTCTTCAGTGGTTTTTGGTAATTAAGCTTATAATAATGTCTTCTAAATACTTATATGGGTCACATAATTTGCTCCAATAAGACAACCCTAGCGGCAAAAGTTCCGCCCTAATTTTCAAATTGTCATAATTTTCACATTTTTAAAAAATTTTCAGTGGGTTTTGGTAGTTAAGCTTATAATAACGTCCTGTAAACGCTTTTTTGGGTCACATAATTTATTCCTGTAATACAACCCTAGCGGCCAAGGTTCAACCGTTGTTTTAAAATTGTCATAATTTCCACATTTTCAAAAGTTGTCAGTGACTTCTGTTAATTAAGTTTATAATAATGTTCTCTAAACACTTATACGGGTCACATAATTTGTTCCCTAAGATTCCCTAAGACAACCCCTTGGCCGCTAGGGTTGTCTTACTGGAACAAATTATGTGACCCATATAAGAGTTTAGAGGACATTATTATAAGCTTAATTACCAAAAACCACTGAAAAATTTTGAAAAATGTGGAAATTAAGAAAATTTGAAAATAAGGGTTGAAACATGGTCGCTAGTGTTTAGAGGACGTTATTACAAGCCTAATTACCAAAAACCACTGAAAAACTTAGAAAAATGTGGAAATTATAACAATTTCAAAATAAGGGCGGAACCTTAGCCGCTAGGGTTGTCTAATTGGAACAAATTATGGGACCCATATAAGTGTTTAGAGGTCATTATTATAAGCTTAATTACCAAAACCCACTGAAAAATTTTGAAAAATGTGGAAATTATAACAATTTGAAAATAAGGGCGGAACCTTAGCCGCTAGAGTTGTCTTATTGAAACAAATTATGAGACCCATATAAGTGTTTAGAGGTCATTATTATAAGCTTAATTACCAAAAACCACTGAAAAATTTTGAAAAATGTGGAAATTATGACCATTTTAAAATAAGGACGGAACCTTCCCGCTAGGGTTGTCTTATTGGAACAAATTATGGGACCCATATAAGTGTTTAGAGGTCATTATTATAAGCTTAATTACCAAAACCCACTGAAAAATTTTGAAAAATGTGGAAATTATGACAATTTTACAATAAGGGCGGAACCTTGGCCGCTAGGGTTGTCTTATTGGAACAAATTATGGGACCCATATAAGTGTTTAGAGGTCATTATTATAAGCTTAATTACCAAAAACCGCTAAAAAATTTTGAAAAATGTGGAAATTTGGACAATTTTAAAATAAGGGCGGAACCTTGGCCGCTAGGGTTGTCTTATTGGAACAAATTATGGGACCCATATAAGTGTTTAGAGGTCATTATTATAAGCTTAATTACCAAAAACCACTGAAAAGTTTTGAAAAATGTGGAAATTATAACAATTTCAAAATAAGGGCGGAACCTTAGCCGCTAGGGTTGTCTTATTGGAACAAATTATGGGACCCATATAAGTGTTTAGAGGTCATTATTATAAGCTTAATTACCAGAAACCACTGAAAAATTTTGAAAAATGTGGAAATTATAACAATTTTAAAATAAGGGCGGAACCTTGGCCGCTAGGGTTGTCTTATTGGAACAAATTATGGGACCCATATAAGTGTTTAGAGGTCAATATTATAAGCTTAATTACCAAAAACCGCTAAAAAATTTTGAAAAATGTGGAAATTTGGACAATTTTAAAATAAGGGCGGAACCTTGGCCGCTAGGGTTGTCTTATTGGAACAAATTATGGGACCCATATAAGTGTTTAGAGGTCATTATTATAAGCTTAATTACCAAAAACCACTGAAAAATTTTGAAAAATGTGGAAATTATAACAATTTGAAAATAAGGGTGGAACCTTAGCCGCTAGGGTTGTCTTATTGGAACAAATTATGGGACCCATATAAGTGTTTAGAGGTCATTATTATAAGCTTAATTATCAGAAACCACTGAAAAATTTTGAAAAATGTGGAAATTATAACAATTTGAAAATAAGGGCGGAACCTTAGCCGCTAGGGTTGTCTTATTGGAACAAATTATGGGACCCATATAAGTGTTTAGAGATCATTATTATAAGCTTAATTACCAAAAACCACTAAAAAATTTTGAAAAATGTGGAAATTTGGACAATTTTAAAATAAGGGCGGAACCTTGGCCGCTAGGGTTGTCTTATTGGAACAAATTATGTAACCCATATAAATGTTTAGAGGACATTATTATAAGCTTAATTACCAAAATCCACTGAAAAATTTTGAAAAATGTGGAAACTAAAACAATTTGAAAATAAGGGCGGAACCTTGGCCGCTAGGTTTGTCTTATTGGAACAAATTATGTGACCCATATAAGAGTTTAGAGAACATTATTATAAGCTTAATTACGAAAAACCACTGAAAAATTTTGAAAAATGTGGAAATTATAACAATTTGAAAATAAGAGCGGAACCTTAGCCACTAGGATTGTCTTATTGGAACAAATTATGGGACCCATATAAGTGTTTAGAGGTCATTATTATAAGCTTAATTACCAAAAACCACTGAAAAATTTTGAAAAATGTGGAAATTTGGACAATTTTAAAATAAGGGCGGAACCTTGGCCGCTAGGGTTGTCTTATTGGAACAAATTATGGGACCCATATAAGTGTTTAGAGGTCGTTATTATAAGCTTAATTACCAAAAACCACTGAAAAATTTTGAAAAATGTGGAAATTATGACAATTTTAAAATAAGGGCGGAACCTTGGCCGCTAGGGTTGTCTTATTGGAACAAATTATGGGACCCATATAAGTGTTTAGAGGTCATTATTATAAGCTTAATTACCAAAAACCACTGAAAAATTTGGAAAAATGTGGAAATTATGACAATTTGAAAATAAGTGTTGAACTTGGCCGCTATGGTTGTCTTACAGGAACAAATTATGTGACCCATATAAATGTTTAGAGGACATTATTATAAGCTTAATTACCAAAATCCACTGAAAAATTTTGAAAAATGTGGAAATTATAACAATTTTAAAATAAGGGCGGAACCTTAGCCGCTAGGGTTGTCTTATTGGAACAAATTATGGGACCCATATAAGTGTTTAGAGGTCATTATTATAAGCTTAATTACCAAAAAAAACTGAAAAATTTTGAAAAATGTGGAAATTATGACCATTTTAAAATAAGGACGGAACCTTCCCGCTAGGGTTGTCTTATTGGAACAAATTATGAGACCCATATAAGTGTTTAGAGGTCATTATTATAAGCTTAATTACCAAAAACCACTGAAAAATTTTGAAAAATGTGGAAATTATAACAATTTGAAAATAAGGGCGGAACCTTAGCCGCTAGGGTTGTCTTATTGGAACAAATTATGGGACCCATATAAGTGTTTAGAGGTCATTATTATAAGCTTAATTACCAGAAACCACTGAAAAATTTTGAAAAATGTGGAAATTATAACAATTTGAAAATAAGGGCGGAACCTTAGCCGCTAGGGTTGTCTTATTGGAACAAATTATGGGACCCATATAAGTGTTTAGAGATCATTATTATAAGCTTAATTACCAAAAACCACTAAAAAATTTTGAAAAATGTGGAAATTTGGACAATTTTAAAATAAGGGCGGAACCTTGGCCGCTAGGGTTGTCTTATTGGAACAAATTATGTAACCCATATAAATGTTTAGAGGACATTATTATAAGCTTAATTACCAAAATCCACTGAAAAATTTTGAAAAATGTGGAAACTAAAACAATTTGAAAATAAGGGCGGAACCTTGGCCGCTAGGTTTGTCTTATTGGAACAAATTATGTGACCCATATAAGAGTTTAGAGAACATTATTATAAGCTTAATTACGAAAAACCACTGAAAAATTTTGAAAAATGTGGAAATTATAACAATTTGAAAATAAGAGCGGAACCTTAGCCACTAGGGTTGTCTTATTGGAACAAATTATGGGACCCATATAAGTGTTTAGAGGTCATTATTATAAGCTTAATTACCAAAAACCACTGAAAAATTTTGAAAAATGTGGAAATTTGGACAATTTTAAAATAAGGGCGGAACCTTGGCCGCTAGGGTTGTCTTATTGGAACAAATTATGGGACCCATATAAGTGTTTAGAGGTCGTTATTATAAGCTTAATTACCAAAAACCACTGAAAAATTTTGAAAAATGTGGAAATTATGACAATTTTAAAATAAGGGCGGAACCTTGGCCGCTAGGGTTGTCTTATTGGAACAAATTATGGGACCCATATAAGTGTTTAGAGGTCATTATTATAAGCTTAATTACCAAAAACCACTGAAAAATTTGGAAAAATGTGGAAATTATGACAATTTGAAAATAAGTGTTGAACTTGGCCGCTATGGTTGTCTTACAGGAACAAATTATGTGACCCATATAAATGTTTAGAGGACATTATTATAAGCTTAATTACCAAAATCCACTGAAAAATTTTGAAAAATGTGGAAATTATAACAATTTTAAAATAAGGGCGGAACCTTAGCCGCTAGGGTTGTCTTATTGGAACAAATTATGGGACCCATATAAGTGTTTAGAGGTCATTATTATAAGCTTAATTACCAAAAACCACTGAAAAATTTTGAAAAATGTGGAAATTATGACCATTTTAAAATAAGGACGGAACCTTCCCGCTAGGGTTGTCTTATTGGAACAAATTATGAGACCCATATAAGTGTTTAGAGGTCATTATTATAAGCTTAATTACCAAAACCCACTGAAAATTTTGAAAAATGTGGAAATTATGACAATTTTAAAATAAGGGCGGAACCTTGGCCGCTAGGGTTGTCTTATTGGAACAAATTATGGGACCCATATAAGTGTTTAGAGGTCATTATTATAAGCTTAATTACCAAAAACCACTGAAAAACTTTGAAAAATGTGGAAATTATGACAATTTGAAAATAAGTGTTGATACTTGGCCGCTAAGGTTGTCTTACAGGAACAAATTACATGGTCCATATAAATGTTTAGGGGACGTTATTACAAGCCTAATTACCAAAAACCACTGAAAAATGTGGAAATTATGACAATTTTAAAATAAGGGCAGCACCTTGGCCGCTAGAGTTGTCTTACTGGAACAAATTACGTGACCCATATAAGTGTTTAGAGGACGTTATTTCAAGCCTAATTACCAAGAACCACTGAAAAATTTTGAAAAATATGGAAATTATGACAATTTTAAAATAAGGGCGGACCTTTGCCGCTGTTGTTGCCGGGTTGTCTTAAGGGAACAAATTATGGGACCCATATTGCTGTTTGTAGGACATGATTAGAAACTTAGTTACCCAAAATCGTAGAAAAAAGTTTTGATAAATATGGATTTTAGGAAATAATTAAGCATAATTAATTAACTCTGATCGGTGGGGTTGTTTTTGGAGAAAAATTATATAATTTTATTAGGTACTTAGAGGAAGTTATAATAAACTTAAATTCCAAAAATCATAGAAAAATATTAATAAATATGGATTTTATCATGTTTTAAATATGTAATTTTAATCTATACTTAGCGCGCTAATCTCGATTTGGCCGCTGGCCGCTAGCTTCAGCCTCATAACATGGCACTGTCAAGACCGAATTGACAACTGAATTTGTTAAAAGGGTAAGACGTGTATTAGGAACTGACTTAAATAGTAGAAATTTGTTTAAGGCGCTCAACACATACGCATGCTCTGAACTTAGTTACTCTTTTGGAATTGTAAAATGAAGCAGGACGGACATCGCAAACCTGCAAAGAATAATAAGAATACTATTAATAAAAGCACAATGCTTCCAAGACATCAAGGAGGAAGAGGATTGGGGGATATCGGTAAGCAACTCAACCAACAAATAAAAAACTTACGTTCATATTTCCAAAGGTTAGCGGACTCTTTCACACTACATCGTGCTATATGCGAGGCAGACGATTCAATGCCGCTACAGCCAAGGGAACAGGATATTGCGTCTCACCACCAAACAGACCAAGCGAAGTTACAAGCCTGGCTACGGAAGCCATTTCATAGGCGGCATCTAAATGAGGTCAATCAACTACTGGTTGATTTCAGGACAAATGTTTCCGGAAACGAAGGACTTTTTGTTAGATATCTAAGACCAGGTTATTCCAACGAAAGATTATCGAAAGTTCATCATCAGAGATCCCTCAATAGAAAACGACTCATGTACATACGGCTGTCAAACATCAGAGACAATCCAGCACATAACTGGAGGATGCCAAGCGTTTGCCGCAACGGAGTATAAGGAAAGACATGACTCAGCTGATAAGATACTCCATCAAGAGTTAGCAGATAAGTTAAATCCATTGCAGATAGGAAAATTGCTTTATTACAAATACAATCCGGAGCCTGTTCTTGAGAACAACGAGTTTAAGTTATATTGGGACCGAACAGTTCTAACGGATCAGACAGTTGCTCATAACAGACCATACATTATACTAACAGATAACATTTCTAAGCGAACTAGCCTAATCCACATTCATGTACCTAACAACAACAACCTATGGTCAAAATACAACGAGAATATCGCCAAATACTGAAATCTGGAGGTGCAAATTTGAAGACAATGGGTAATGAACAGCGTCAAAACAATTTCCATAATTGTATTAACAACTGGATTGATAACAAGGAACCTCGTGCAGAACATCAAGGGGCTGGGCTTTAGAGAGCATCTGTATAAGCCGATTTAGAAAGCAGTCCTTCTTGCAATCGTGCGGACCGTCCGAAAGTTGGTAGGAAATACAGCAGACCACGTCACCTAGGACCCAATAACGTAGAAAGGGTTCCCACAGAACTTCATACTTTCTGTATCTTTGTATACCTGATGAGTCAATATTCACTGGAGGGAGTGCGAAGTATGATGAAGTGTTTACAATTGAAATTATAGAAAAACATTAGAATTTATTTTTAAAGTGTCTAATCTTCGGCATAATTATTATTGTCAAAATTTTGCCTTTGTTTCTTATAAATTGGCCATGGCCTACTGTTACAAATAAAGTAAATTATTGAAAATGTCGATTTCTGACCTTGTTTTGCAAAATAAAATAAACATATTATATATTTTTGTAAAGCCTAAAGTTAATTAATCAATATCTCAAAAAAAAAATACAAGGTGTCCTATTTAAAAAATAATAAGTTTGGTTAATATCTCAAAAACTAAACTTTTTAGAAAAATACTGACGGCCCCAGTGAAATCTACGTACAAAACTGTATAAAAATCAGCTTTTACCTTTTTAATAAATTAACGCATAACGGAAGTCGAGATGTGTCTAGAAAAACGAAGATTTTCAAGATCACCCTGTAGATTAAAAACTAAGAGAGCCATGACAAATTTGGCACCGAAATCTTTCTTTTCGTTAAAAAGTAGGGCACTAAAGTGAAAATCGCAACACTATATCTTTGATAAATCCCCTAAAAGTGTCGCAAATGGGACACCTCGTACATACTAAACGTATTTATCAAAAATAACATTAACTGTTTCTTCGCGATCCCACAAAACGTGGTGTAATATCCATCTCCATCGATGATGCAAGTGGCATTTGTGTTGTCAAATTCAATGTTTACAGATTGAAAGCAATTATAAATAGCTTACTTGTGTTTTAGGCATTCTAATTGCATCAAAGAGTGATAATGGGTAGGGAGGTAATTTATATTCGAAGAATTTTTCAAGTTCATCCTCAAATGTCTTAGTAATACTCATGCATTGAAATAATAATGCAGGGTCTATAGATACCTTCCCGTCATGAACTTGTATAGTGCTAATCATAGTTAAAAGAGGGAGTACTTCGTCAGAGAGTTCTAATTTAATATTATTAAAAGTTTGAACAGTCATTTTAGTCATAGAAGCAATTCCAACTTCACAAGCATTATCACAATTTACTTTATTATCACCGACGACTCCACTGTCATATAATTTATACGTATTTTAGTATTTGAGTTACACAAACCAATACTTCCATATTTTCACTTATATTGAAGGTACGATGACGTATAAGCCGCATAAGAACGCATATTAGTATTTTCTCTGTTTGAAATCGCGATATCTCAGGAAGGTGATTTGTAGGAAAAGCACATAAAAACAACTTTTGCCTCACCTAGTTTTACGATAACACTTACCGTTTACGAAAAAAAATGCGGAAAACTAATATTTTTGACCTTTGGCCTTGAACGAATTTTTTTGCAGGCGTAGGATGGGCTAGGACTTTTGATATTTTATTTGTAATAGTGTATTTAAGACCTATACCAGTTTTTAGCGTTATGCGAATTTTTGCGAAGTTAAATGTCTATTCTGACTGGATTATTACTTTTATGGATTTTAACCAAGTGTATATTATTACTGTATACTGGAGTTTCGATCTGTTTGTAAGTATTTGCAAAAGTAAAAAGTTGTGTTTTAATCATTAATTATTTAATAATGATAAATAAAATTGGCGATAAAACATAGAAATTACGTTTTTACCAAGGAACTACTTCAAAGAGGTTTATCGTAAGTTATTGATTAAGATAATAAAGCTCGCATGCCGGCCTAATTAAATTTGCATGCTAAATTTTCCAGGCATGGATTTTTTCTTATATTCATCCAGGAAACCCCAAATTCAAGGCGACCGAAAATTACCAGAAATTAGTCTGAAAATTTGTTTTAAGAATTCCGCTAACCGAAAACAAAAATTTATAATTATTTACTCGGTGGCCAATTAAAGCAAGTCCACCACTGTATACAACGAAGGTCAATTATCATTTATCCTTCACCCCATAATCTCTAAGCACAAACCGGTAACTGTCAGATTGTGTTTTGAATAGAAAACAAAACCACTTTGTGAATTCGTTAGAAAGCGAAAATAACTTTTAAATTTTGCATATTTTCCATAAATGATATGGGTGTTCAGTTTAAATTAATAGCTGCTGCTAGTGAAAATATGGGCATTGGTAAAAATGGAAACTTACCTTGGCGGCTAAAGTAAGTAAAATTATATCTTAATAATGTAATATATTCCTCAAAAACCACACTACAGTACTTTTTTCACGTATAATAATGAAAAATATTCACGTATTTAATTAAAACATTTCGTGGCATTCGCCGTGGTTAAATAAACATGTGTTTATCATAACCGCCGGGGAGCACATGTTTATATAAAATGTTTTAACTTATCCAAATTGGTTAGAACGAAAGCGTACCAGTTTTTACTATATACTTAAGAGAGAGACAGAAAGTCAAAATGTGTCCTAGCTAAATTCCTCTTAAATAGAACTGTACAGAGTTAGACTTAACATTTTTAAATGAATAAATTAGGAACATATCCTCTGTACTCGTTTAATACAAACTATCCTTTAAGGTTTTTTAGTAAAAGTATTTTTTTTAAATTCCTTTATATATTCCCTATATCTAGGTCGTTGAACATACTTCTGGGCTTGGTTTTCATTATTTTTCCAGGCAACACGACAAAAACACTGTTCACTTCAAGGTGAGTTGTATTTCTTGAAAAACAGCCAGATTCCCTAAGAAGATTTAAGATTTAAACCTGATCTAGTAGCCATGAAATTTAAATCTAGTCGGCCAGTTTTGTTTTGCTTATGATATTGTCATAATTTACATTACATATGTCAACAAATTAACGCATATATAGGGCCATTAAGAATAAGAACCTTGCGATAAAGCCTTGAAATATGTAAGAGAAATAGTTGTATATCGAAAATAAATAAAATTCCCCATGATGTCCGGTCCAGTAATAAAACACAATGATTTTTTATGCTTGTATTTTTAGGATTTAAAATTTGCTTGAATTATTGTTGCTCTTGTCACTTTAAGCTATCTGCTATCAATTTAGGATCATTTTAAAATTAAACCACATTAGTGAATTCGGCTGTAAATTTTTGTAATTATTATTGATACCTAAAATACATTGTATGTTGTTTATTGGACGACGTTGCGAGATATAAAATTTTTTCGTGTAATAAACTTTAAAGAAAAATATTTAAAATTTTTCCATCTCAGTAAACAACATATTTTAATTTTTTTAATCTAAAAACAAGTGTAAAATTAATTCTTACCAAGCAGAATTTTTGATTAGTCCAGATTAGTTCTGGTTAGTACAGGTTTAGATTGGTTTCACTTACCTCAAAAAACTGGAGTATTTAAAACTGAAACTAATTTGAACTAACCCGTTATGCAGTAAAGAGTATGGACATGTCTGCCAGAGATGGATATTGAGAAAGGATTGAGTTAGTGGGGAAGGGGGTAGTTTAATATCTGCTGCAGAAAATAATATAATTTATAAAATTCTAAAACTAAAATGTATAAAAATGGATCAGGATATATTATATAGGCGGCATAAAGAAATATACAATAAAATTCAGTTATTATTTGGAAGGAAATCATGCTTAATATCATGGAAAGACAAGCAAATATGATCCTGAAAACCCTTAATATTTTAAGAGAAAATTATGCGTAATTTAAAAAAGAGGAAATAAGGATTCTTCTTTTAAAGCTTAAATATAAAAAAGTAATATATTTGTATTTCACAAAAATCACATTTATGTTATGGGTACCAGTCAGGCACGTGTAAATTACAATGTACTGATCGTGTAATGTCCAGACCATGTAATTCGCCATATTGGGGAAAGTTCACTTATAATAACAGTGAATACGCTGTCGCCGTAGCAAAATTATACGGACCAAAATATAATCGGTTATCTCTAACTAACAAGGGTAAAAGCAATTCGCATAGCTTTCCGAATTTGTATCGACATAAGTAGTTAAACGAAACGGATAGTAGAAAGAGATAAAATGATAGTATTATGTTTTAAACTCACCAGTTGAAATGTTAATTAGGTGGTACCCCATTATTTTCAGTATTTTCTAATTTCTAATTAAAATATCCTTAGAAAGTTGAATGTTTCGCAAATTTCAAGTAAATTTGAGATTATAGACATACAAAATTATTACACTAAATTCTATTCATATCTCAATAGTATGAGCGTGCTATTTAAAAATGTTCTTCTACGGGTAGTTCTGATTATGGATTTAGCATAAACACTTGTGTCCATATGTCCGTAACACCTGAGTATCTTACTTTTAAATAGTTAAATCTAACATAATTGTTTTCATCAACACAACTTATAAAAAATCTGAGAAAAAATCTGTAAGATATTTGCAACTTTTATTTCAATAAGTAACATTAAATTTTATATTCAAATTATGTTAAATGCAACATTTTACTTCCTTATGCTGTGCTAAACACGATACTGCACTACAATTAAATAAATATTATTATGATTATAATTTATTAGCACATATAAATTTGAACCCTACAGGCCAACGAACGAGGTCCTTCAGAATAAAAACCTTATTTATAGTGCATTTGATCTTCAAGCCCCTACAAATCTTTACAAAATAATAAAAAAAGTATACTAAAAGTTGAATGTGAGATCTGCCAGTATCATTAATGGAGATCTTCTGGCTGGCTTATGGTTTCGGCCCCTGGTCGTACACAGTTCCTCTATCACCGGTCAAGTTTCAAATTTTCTTTCAAACTTAGTTGTCAGGACAGGAAGTCTTGCAGTAAGAGACTGGATATTTATTAAATGCATACAATAATTGATTGAATGGTTTATGTAGTGGATTGTTAGGATGATGAATTTTAGTCATACTACATAGAGCTGCGGTTTCAGTAGTTGTCAAAAAGGGGTCGCCATTTGAAAATTAATAGTTAGAAATGAAAACGTAATTTTGTCAACTTGTCTTATTCCTGTCTTTCATACTAGTCACTAAAACTTTGCGATTGTATTTTTTTGACATTACCTAAGGCCGTTAGATTAGTTTGCGTCCGATCATGGCCACCTAGATGCAATTTTAAAAGTGGCTCTAAGAAAATAAAGTAGACGTAAAAAGTTTTTAAAATGTCACGTTCTGATCTAGAATTGTCTCAGAAATCCAAAGATGTTAAAACATACAGGGTGTTATATTTAAGAATTCAAAACCGTGGCCATTTCCGGTGAAACCGGAAGTGACCAGAAAGTGGAAAATATGCGAAAACTCTCCTCTTCACATAACGTTTACCTGTACCAATTCTCATTTTGATACCCATAATACTTTAGAAATTATGACTTATCTAATAGATTCGTTGACACCCGGTATATATATATATATATATATATATATATATATATATATATATATATATATATATATATATATATATATATATACTTGGTTGTTAAGTAATATAAAATAAATTTAATTCAAGGAAAAAATAAATATTTTAATGACACTCAATAACTTCACAATAATAACAACAACAATGACACTATTTTTTGACTTTTGATGGTTAATTTGACATGCCAAAACGTCGCTTTCCCTAATATGGCGCCGCGAATACTCCGGACATTTTTCGTTTGACAGCTCCATTATAATCTGTCATCCATTTTGTTTTAGGAAATCCGTGGTATCAGTGCATATGAATCCCCTTTTAAGACGAATGACGTTGTTTACAGGTGTAACCCCCAATTTGTTTTTAAATCTTTTTGGTCGTTTTTCTTAAATTATTCAATTAAAAAAGTGCAACTTTATGATACTATATCTAATTTAGTAGCTTTTATGAGCAGTAGTAGTAAGTAACAAAATTTTAACAATTTATTGCCAAAAATTGTGCCTAAAGTGAAAAGTGTTTTACGGTGCTTTCTGAAAAACCAAGGTAAAGTCGTAGAAAACGAAGATAATAGTCGTGTTCTACAACCTCGAAATAGAGGGTGTGTAGAGAAATTTTCAAGAAAAAGTCATTTTCCTAGATTTATCTTAATCGAAATAATTACTGTGTGTGTTCCTGATACTTAAAAATGGAAATTCTAGAATTTTGCTACTCATGTAATACATATGTCAACCCCCCTAGAGTAAAATTTTACTTTTTTCAACTCGTGTTTGTGAAGCCAAGATGAATCCAAGAAAATCTTGGCATAGAAATTTTCGATGTATTTTTTTCTCAGTTTTTTGATAGAGTAGTCAGAATTTTATGTTTTTTACCTTAAAAAAATACAAAATGAGTTATATATCCCGAACGGCATTTTTAATATTCTTTGTAATAATTTATATCGAAAATTGTATATTTTTTTTACATTGATATAGGCACTTTCCACAATTTATCCTTTTTGATATTTTCAAGAAATAAAACAATAAATATTGGATTGCTTATCAATTTCGCGTGAACGCCGTAGATTTATCCGCAGCTGCTGATATGAGCAAGCCTTTTTTCCACTGCAGGAAAAATATTTTTGTGATGTTTCTATTGCAATGGGTCGGTCGTGATAATGAAATTGCAATTTTTGGTTTCCCATCTTGTCACATCTTCTGAAACAGTTGTAGATTTCATTGCTTGCTTCCATTCATTCTGTTACTCGTTGCACAGATTTCATCTTCTAACAGTTGCTACTGCCTTAGGGGTGCCTTTGAAGTTGAAGGGTACAGTTTTTGTAACTTTCCTTGTCTCACGATCCGCTATTTCAATAGAAATAATTGTAAAATTTCAAACATCATCGCGAAGAAATCCTCATGAGGCTAATGAAGGATATGCAAGAATTTTTAAACAAATAAAAACGCATGACTACGAAAACATTACCTTCCATAGCAGAAATAGAATTCCTTGTTGGAAGTGTGGCCAAGAGGGGATGAACAAAGCCGCTTTACTAGCAATCCTACATACTCCTGATAATAAGCAGAATCAGGAAAACTCCCAGTAGCCTGCTTAAATCGGCGAAAGCTGGCCAGATACTACCAGGCCCCACCATCACTAACAATTAAAGTATTCCGGTTGCAAAAGAACGGTTCCAGCTTGGTAGTACCCGGAAAAATATGCGGTCGGAAATGTGAAATGGTATTAGATACAGGTTCTACTCACACTATTGTAAAGCCGAACATCTTAGCTCAATATAAAATTTGTCGGAAAAGCATTATGTCCTACAAACCACTAATGGTGACGTAATACCTGTGAAAGGGAAACATGAAACCAAAATAACCCTGGGAAGCACCACTTGCAAACATGTAGTTATTGTTGCTGATATTTTGGACGAAGTAATACTTGGTCTAAATATCATGGAACATTAGAAATTTGTCCTTGATCTTCCTCAACGAGTACTGCGAACTAGAAATGACAGAATATATAGTAAAAGTAAAGTTTGACGATTCCGAAGAAGGTGAAGCAGTTTTGGTTGAACTAATTCAAGATTGTTCATTGTATGCAAAAAGAATTCTTCTTGCAAGAACATTAATCCAAAATAAAACAAGCACTATATTCGAAAACCGGTATCCCGTTACAACCTGAAAAATTACCTTCTAGTCTACCTAGGCTACTTCAAGACCTAGTAACTACATCAACACCTCTATTGAATCAAGTTCAGGTGGCTAGACTGGAAGATCTTTTAAGAAAAAATCAGGATGTTTTCTCTTTATCTGACAGCGACCTGGGAAGAACTAATATAGTCGAGCATCGAATAAATACTGGTGAAGCAACTTCAATTAAACAAGCTGCAAGGAGAATAGCAAAACGTGACGAGGTTGACAAGATGCTTAAAGACATGCAAAATCATGCATTATAGAACCTTCCCAAAATCCCTATCCCCAGTTGTATTAATTAAGAAGAAAGATGACTCAACTAGATTCTGTGTCAACTTCAGAAGACTTAGTGACGTCACAAAGAAAGATATTTTTCCTTTATCTCATATTGATAATACTCTAGAGACTTTAACTTGGCCAAAATGGTTTTCCACATTGGACTTAAAAAGTGGCTATTGGCAGATACAGCTTCATCCAGAAGATAAAGAAAAGTCCGCCTTTAATACTGGAATGGGGTATGGCAATTTAATGTTATGCCATTTGGTTTATGCAATGCCGCAGCCACTTTTGAACCTTTAATGGAACGAATCTTACATGGACTAACTTGGAAAACATGCCTAGTATACCCAGATGACATAATTCTGGGAAAAACATTTGACGATCACCTGGAAAATGTCGAAGATGTATTTGAAAAACTAAGATGTGCCCAATTAAAGCTCAGTCCGAAGAAATGTCAATTTTTTTCAGAAAGAAGTAAAATACCTGGAGCATATAATTACAGAAGCTGGAGTACGAACCGCTCCAGAGAAGACGGAAGCCGTTCGATGTTGGCCATTACCAAAAAACAAGCACGAACTAAGAAGTTTTCTAGGTCTCTGTACTTACTATGGAAGATTCATAAAAGGATTCGCCGATATTACAAGACCTTTACGTCGACTGCGAAACAGCTTTTAAGGAACTAAAGAAAGCACTTGGTAATCCTCGAATATTGTCATATCCTGATACTGATCAGATGTTTATTGTGGATACTGTTACTAGTAACTCCTCTGTAGCTGGAATTTTGTCCCAGATACAAAATGACCAAGAGAAAGTGATTGCTTATTTTAGGAAATTACTCTGCAAAACTGAGTGAAATTTTTGTGTAACAAGAAAAGAACTAGCCATTATAAAGACATTGAAAAACTTTCATAAATATCTATACGGCCAAAAATTTCTCGTGCGAACAGACTATGCATCACTAAAATGGCTTTTACACTTAAAAAACATTGAAGGTCAAATAGCACGATGGTTACAACGCTTTCAAGAGTACGATATTAAAATTGAACGTAGATTAGGCTTGAAGCACAAAAATGCAGATGCTTTGTCAAGAAGACCATCTCCAGAAGAATGCAACCACTGTAACAGACACGGAGAGCGAGAAAATCCTGTCGATTTATATTGCCAAAAGACACAACTACAATACTCTTTGCAGTGGGATTCCAAAATCATCTCCAAAGAACAACAAGAAGATCCAGATCTTAACATTATCATTAAATTAAAGAATGGTAAATCAAATCGACCCACTTTTCAGGAAATCTCATTAAAAACTCAAAAGTAAAAGGTTACTGGACTTTATGCGATTCATTGATTATGCACAATAGTCTACTAAAAAGAGTTTGGAGGAGCTCTGATGGCAAAGACTGCAAATACCCGACTATATTACCCACCAAAAAGGTTACATAATGATGTAGATAGCGGACACTTAAGGGTTATGAAAATTCTTGAAAAAGTTCGAGAGAGGTTCTATTGGCTGGGGAGCCGCGCAAATGTAAAAGATTGGTGCAAAACCTGTGCTAACTGTGCTTCCAGTAAAGGACCAAAGACCCGTAGCCATGGTAAAATGAAACAGTACAAGATAGGAGTACCGTTTGAAGGAATTGCACTAGAAGTAGCAGGACCATTTCCTATTAATAAATCCGGGAATCGCTATATGTTGGTAGCTATGGATTACTTCAGCAAATACCCAGAAGTATATACGATATCAAATCAAGAAGCCACCACCATTGCTGAAATATTGTTTGAATAGTCGATTTGTAAATATGAGGTCGCGAGATAAATACACCATGATCAAGGCAGAAACTTTGTATTTGAAGTTTTTACGAACCTTCGCAAGCGTCTGAAAATCCACGAAACTTGAACAACACTCCTACATCTACAGACAGATTAAATGGTTGAGAGATTTAACAGAACGCTGGAGAATTACATCAGAATACAAGTACAACAACAAAATGACTGGGATAAATGCACTTAACCATTTTTGCTAGCCTATTATTCGGCCATTCACGAAACTACTGGAAAAACACGCTAGCATAATTTTTGGAAAAGAAACACGTCGTCTAGTCGATTTGCTTACTGGACGTTCACCCGATACTGAAGCAACTTGGGAAGACTACACTAACCAACTTTGTAAGCAGCTTCAGGTCTTACATGAAACAAATACTGGTGAATTCATGGTTAGTGAAAAAGTTTGGTTCTACAATCCGAAAAGAACCAAAGGGCATTCGCCAAAGCTTTAAATCATAGGAAGATCCGGACAACGTAGTGACTCAACTAAATGATCTGATATACCCAATTCAGAAAAGTTTTCATACCAAGATGAAAGTATTGCATCTTGACCGATTGGCCCATTATCAAGATTAAGAAGGTTGATCGGGACGATCAAGACTTGGAAGGGGGCAATGTAACGGACTTTATAGCATTATACATTTTATAGTATTAGTTTGTGTTTTTAGTTTGTAGAATTTAGGTTTATTTTCTATGAGTTCATAATTTATATAATTAATTTTACCTTTGTTTAATTTCCTTATGAAAGGTCTGGAAATTCTATTTCCTTATTTCCGACATGAAACGCCTGTAACAGAAGATCTAGAAATTGCCAAATTATTCCTTTTTCTTCTTGTTACACCATGAAAATCCTTCTAAGAGATTCGGAAATCTTCTGGTATCGGCAAAAAGGATATAAAGGGTCCAGATCGGCAGTTGTCAAAATTTTGAAAATAAAAGGGTATAAAAGAATAAAGATAAAGACTGGCCGTCTGAAACTTTATATATATATATATATATATATATATATATATATATATATATATAATATATATATATATATATATATATATATATATATATATATATATATAACTCGCGATCGCCTCCCCCAAGATACTTGAATTCACCTTTCGGCGTACCTAGGAATGTGAATAATGTTGGCATCTCCTCTGCCGTTAACAACTCGCGTTCGTCCCCCCAGGAATTTCAAATTCAGAACTGTTGGCGTTTTGCCCCCCCTGTCGACAACTTGCTTAATCATAGCAGAATAGTGCTAATTCAACGATTTGAAGTATTTTTTGAGGTTAGAGATCAATACTGACCAAATGGGGTTTATTAAACATTGGATTCGAATTCATCGACCTTGAATATAGATACGGTGGTTTAGTTTATAAAGTACTGACTTTATGTTTTTTATTTGTCAATAATATTCTGTAAACGGAATTTTTCATCATTGCGAACGCCATATTGAAATCACCATGATTTTTTTGAAATCACCAGACGTCTTCCGATAGAGTTTTGAAATACAAACATTAAAAGATGGCGAACATTAATATTGATGCATTATAGTTTTGGGCAGCGCACTGTGCCCTCTGACGTATAACGTCCTATATGACCTGACGAGTCCCATATTAGGACGAAACAGCGCTGTCGCCATCTGTCGAACCCGGAGTTTTTCCATATTTTGGAGTGCTCCGCACTTTTTAACACGAGAATCATGTAGATTGACAAATTTTCACGTCCGCTTCGCCAATATTTTATTTTAAATTACACGGACAAAAACCTATCTACTTATTTATATATATATATATATATATATATATATATATATATATATATATATATATATATATATTTATATATATATATATATATATATATATATATATATATATATATATATATATATATATTAATAGGTATATATATATATATATATATATATATATATATATATATATATATATATATACGTACATACATAATGTATATGTATATATAAATGAAGATATTACTAAGGTTATGAAGCATATCAACTCCGGTTTATTGGCCGTTCGCGACCTTAAAATACTTGGGTTCTGTATCGTAGACTTGCTGAAGTGAACTGGGACAATAAAAAGTTTATATGACTGGTACAGTAGAGCTCTAGCCAAATTTAAAAATGTGAAAAAAGTTATAACTATAATGGCTTTGTGGAATACACATATATTTAAAAAAACAATAAGAAAAAAAGTGTTTCCTCGCACTTTAGGTTTTTTTTTATTTGGCATGGTGGGCGGTGCCGCAGAGCCCTTTCACGCCAGCCACCACTATTCCTTTCGCAGAACTGGTCAGCGCCAATCAGATCGTCCAAAAAGAGTTGGCAAACTGTCACCGTAAATTCTGGTTGAATCTGACTGGTTTGTGAATTGTCTATGAACAGGCCTGTTACAAATATAAACTAATTCAGCTGATTTTCAATTAATATTTTTTTGTACTGCAAATTAGCATATACTTAACATAAAGGATTTTTTTTGTTTCTCGAAACATATTAGAGTTGCATAACTCATATACAAAAAAAATATTTTTTCTTCCAGAAAGGAAATGGCATTTTTTACTCGAATGACAACCACCACTAAAACTGAAAACAAGAAGAATATAGTTATAATGGGAAGAAAAACATGGGATAGTATTCCATCAAAATTTAAACCATTAAATAACAGAATTAATTTCATTTTAAGCAAATCCGATTTGGATTTTAGCCAGTATAAAGATGTCTACGGATTCAAAAGTTTAAACCAAATAATTGAAAATTTAGAGAGTAGTCATTTTCAAGGTTCATATGAAGATGTCTGGATTGTAGGCGGTTCCAGTTTATACAATGTAAGTTTTAGTGAGGTAAAACTAAAAATATTCACCTTTTAGAATTCGAGAAATTTAAATTTGTTTTGGTATAAAATTACCTAAAAAAATTAATATTTAAAAAAGGTTGGACATTTTCAAAGTATCTCATAATTTATAATACGTCTAACAGAAAGTTAACACTAGGAAAATACACTTTCAGAAATTGTAAAAAAATTCTCATATAGTGTATATTTTCCCTAGGGTAAGGTATAATTTAAATATTTTCGTCAATAAGAAAATAACCACACGTGGAGCAACCATACACGAAAAATTAATAATATTTAAAAATTCACAAGAAGGATATTTTCTAGAAAAATGAGCCATACATTTTACTGCATGCTTTCTGAGATTTTTTCAATTTTAATGAACTTTTAAGCCAACAATAGAGCTTTTCTGATAAAAACTCTCTAACCAATTTATTTATTCTGCTTATTACACAAATCAATTAATTTCGTCTAATTAAAAAAGCACTCATCTAATGAAAAAAAACGCCTCTTTCTTAAATGAATTCAACATACCACACATATCAGACAATCGATGATGGACAGTTTTGTCGACCAGACACCGTAGACAAGCAACAAGTTGACTAAACAAATGAAACTTCAAAGTGACAACTGTTACGACTTATCAAAGATACGCGTACACCACAAAACTTAAGGCTTATTTTTTTTTTGTCCATACATGTTAAATACCGAATAAAATTCCGCTGACAATCCACTCTGTGAAAAGTCGGCTGAAAAGTAGAATGCCTCGTCTTCAACAAACTTAAGGCTTACCAATTCCGTTGTTTGCGTTAGAACTTAAGATGCTTCACACTTTCTTAGGAAGCAAATATGTGCGCACTTATTTTGTCGGTTAAAATTGTACTTACCCCGAGCTAATTTAAAAGATACTTGGCAAATTCAGATTAATATTATGCCATGTTAATATTAATCTGAATTTTAAATATATTTACATAAAGAGGAAAATTAAAAAAAAAAAAACTTTTATTATTTTTTCGTGCTGTTATCAAATATATTACGAAAGTGTATATTCAGAAAATTGAGAGAAGGTTAAAGATTATGGACGCACTTACCCCACCTTACCCTAACCTTTATTTTTAGGAAGCTCTAGATCACCCCAACTTTTATAGACTATATTTGACAAGAATCCATAAAGAATTTGACTGTGATACGTTCTTTCCTGCTCTCCCTAAAACTTTTAAAAAAGTAAGGTATGTATATGGTAACAATTATTTTGAATAAAATTTCTGGTGGATTATCTGCGATTTTAAAAATGTTATAAATACTATTAAGATTTTGCTAAGACACTACGAACAACTCATGATTTAGAAGTTTCTAATTGGGTAAAAAAAGTTATGATACTGCTTTGAATACTATCATGCCCATCTTTAGACGTAACTAGAAAATGACGGTGCCAATAGTCATGATTAAAAATTTAGGTGTTACAAATTATACTCGTCAAAGGACATGCTAGATCTAGGATTTATATAAACCTAATGGCTTTTAATGCTCTACAAGATCCCCTTTTAATTACTAGATTCTATTCAGAGTAGAATTATTCCCATGATCGGAGATTAAAAACTCAATAAACACTTGAGTAGTTTGGACCAACAAGGAAGAATCGTATATCTGCTGCTTTTTTAACAGTCACTTTAATTATGAGTCAATAGTATAATTAATGGTTTTTAGTAAAACTGATAACATGGATTGTAAACAGAATCGATAATTTTTTATTAATATTCAGTAAATTATCAAAATCATTAATAGTGCCGGTCTACTTAGTTTCAAACAAACCATAAACTTTAGTTTAATTAAACATAATACTTGAGGTTTTTGAAAAACAAGTTAGCAAACGAAGAATTTAGTATACTCTCTCAAGCGATAACTCGTGAAATGCTTCAGATGGCACAACTGTGAAACCTCGTGAATGTCAGCTGCGGCTGCATGGGTGCGTGGAGCAGCGGCAGCCTCCCACTCACGCAAAAAAAATTGTTTTTAATCATTTCCTCCCGACAGAAAATTTGTCAAATGATAGTTAACACAATTATTTGAAGATTAAAAAAGTCAGCTGGTCACACGAACATGCAAAAAAAAAATTTGTTCAGTGATTTCCTCTCAGTTAAAAATTTGTCAGATGATAGTTTACATGCTATTTTGAATAAATAAAAACGTCAGCGGGCTCTATGTTGGTGGAAAAGTCGTCAGCTGATGCAGTGAAGGTGCAGCGTGGGAGTCAGGCGTACGAGGTTACGTACGATCTTGCTATTGCGAAAATTGCGCTGCAGATTCAATGTACAGAGAAGGGATTTTTTGACATTTTATTTATCTACCTTGGAGTATTCCATATTATAATGGCATTCTTTAAAGCAGTAGGTAAATTTATTGATAACTGTGGCTTGTTGATAATCATGGTGAATGCAGATATGATTGCCAACGAATCCTACAACAGATATATTACTGGCAAACAGTTTAATAGATGCAAACGTCTACATCCAATGATAACGTTAGCATTGAAAATGCTGCATTTTGAACAATTCGTCCAACAAGAGAACATAGATTTGCCCACTGAATTTAAAGCCTATTTAATAATGTTTTCAAAGCAAACTAGATCATCTGAACCATCAATCCAACAAGCTGAAGTAAAAGAAATATTCGAAATATGCGAGCAATTCAAAATGCAAACTTTTGAAGGCAAATACGGCAAGACAGCACAGTATTACATGATTTACGTCAAATTAATCGATTACTTCTTACTGCTAAATACGAGCATCCCTACGGATCATTTTGAGTTGAATAAATTCACATTATCAAAAATAGTTAATTTATATTTTGCTTTTAATCAACCAAATTACGCGCGTTATTTAGTAAGATACCTCGATAATTTGATGAGAATTGACGAGACGCATCCAGGATTACGTGAGAACTTTGAGAAGGGATCATTTGGTATAAAAAGAACAACAAGACCTTTCTCAAAACAAGCGAATGATCTCACTCTTGAGCAAACTATTCACGCTAATGCTGCCAATAAGCTGACTGGAATTTCGCACATTACCAATTCTATATCAGCTAGACAGCGATGGTGCCGCAGCCATATTATTCGATATACCATTATTAGCCACACAATGAAGGAAACTGGTCTGACTAAATACAGCACAGCTTCACAGACTCATCGATGGTATCAAGAGTAACATCAATCCGTTTGATGATAATTTAGATAAAGATTGTTTGTACAATATTTCCACTGGCGACGCGGCTCCTGAAGCCGTTGAAAATTTCTTGCTTAATGGTGAAGAAGAGGGTAACAAACAAAGAGAATATTTCATTAAAAGATGCATAAACGACCCAAAAAAACTTCGATCAGGCAATTTCCAAGACAAAGTGTCAAACATTTACAGAAATGATTAGCAAGAAAAAACTAACTGTTGCCCGAAAAGAGATGGAATTGCGAATGCAACGCGATTTATTCGGACAACTGCTTTATATTTCTTTCAAAAAAGAACTCGATTTGGACAAAGTCCTTGCGTACTCATTAACACCAGTGCCACTGTTTTTTTTCCACCAACATAGAGCCAGCTGACGTTTTATTTATTCAAAGTAGCATGTAAACTATCATCTGACAAATTTTTAACTGAAAGGAAATCACTGAACCAAAATTTTTTTTGCATGTTCGTGTGACCAGCTGACGTATAATCCACCACGGTACAGCCAGGTGACTTTTTTATCTTTAAATAATTGTGTTAACTATTATTTGACAAATTTTCAGTCGGAAGGAAATTATTAAAAACATTTTTTTACGTGATTGGGGGGCTGCCGCTGCTCCACCCATCCACGCAGCCGCAGCTGACGTTCACGAGGCTTCATGGCACAACTGTCTGAAGCATTTCACAAGTTATCGCCCAAGAGGAAATTGGTCTGAAAAGTCTGTTGCTGGCTTGTATACTAATTGAAGAAGATAATTGTAACTTAAATATCCTGTTCTCATCCAGAACAAAGCTCTTACCAAGAGATTCAAGTATGAAATCATTTCCCAAAATGCTTTAAAAAGCCTCGACAATATCTTTACGCATTTTTGCAACAATTCTGTTAAAAATTTTACACTATCATGTTAACAGTTTGTCGAAACCGTCAGTCCAAAAGAAATTTTCTAATTATAGCATTTTAAAACAGCTATTTCGGCAAAAGGCTTACATTAATGGTAAGCACACAAAAATGTTGTAAACCTTTTAACGCTATTCACATGTTTAAAAGACCTCCCTCTTGAATCCAACCAAGTAGTCATAGAAATAAATAATTGAATTCAGTGGCTGCTCGTGATCGTTTAGACAGGTAATTTGAATTGTATATTACCAAGCATAAGAACGTTATTCATGTGAATCTTATATATTTCATTATTTTACCCCATATATGTAAAAATCATCAGTTTCTTTTATCGACACAGTTTCGTCGCCTCCACAATAGACATATGAAACAGTTTATGTATTTCCTCACACAAGCATATATATATATATATATATATATATATATATATATATATATATATATATATATATATATATATATATATATATATATATATATATATATAATGTTGTATCGTAGGTTTTCACGGATGGTGGAATGTGCACTGGTATTTTTCCGGTTTTCAATCCGTTCATCAATAGAAAAATATTCACGACGTTTCGCCAACATCTCAGCTGGCATTTTCAAGTGATACTTCCTCGACGGCTGCTCGATTCCAAGTCGAGGATTGAAAACCGGAAAAACACCAGTGCATATATATATATATATATATATATATATATATATATATATATATATATATATATATATATATATATATATATAATTTATTAAATTTGCGAGAGTGACACTTTTCTCAATTTCCATTTCGTTTTTCAGTTTTTAAATCAACTTGGCTATCCTGAATCTTTTATTCTAAATGTTTCCTTTAAAGAGAGCCCACTAAAAGAATTCATTAAAAGACTGTAGTCATAGGAGCAAATAAAGACTTTTAGTAACGAAAATAAACACCAACGTTGGAAAATAATTATGGAAATACAATAAATGATTATAAATAAATTTAAAATAAAATATATTTATTTAAAACCGCAAAGTGCAATCAAAACAAACACCGAAAAAAACTGTCACTTCTTACCCGGTAATAAATGTGTTTTTATTCGATTTATTTACCAGCAATCCAGTCATACATAATATACGAATACATAATTTCATCTTTCTCGCTCCCATATAAGCTCCTTTAGATCTTCGTATTTCCACTGTGCCGTCTATTGTTGATCATAGAAAATCCACGCATTTTAACCTGTTGCTCTGTTAGACGTCGAAATTATTAATATGGAGAAGAAAGAAGCCCCCAAAAAAGTTTAAAGTAAATATTAAATTAAAATTAAGTAGTGCCATAGGACCGTAGCACTACTCTACGAGCCACCATTAAATTACAAAGCCTTAATTATTCATTGAGGTAGTTTTTTGGGAAATATCTTTTCTTTTTTTATACTGGATGCATTATTTTTAATCGTTTTACGATTTACATATATTTGTCTCCAGCTTAAAATATTTCCATGCCGTTTAAAACTGTCTTTTGTTAATAATAGGGTCTCTAAAATCTATGCAAATAAAACACTCTTTATTAAATTTAAAAACTGATTTGTTTTTATTGGCCTTTCTGATAACAAGTCGGATAAAAACTACAAAAAAAAATGCATCTTATTTACGTAAAGCTTTATAAATAGCAATTACTATTTATTGCTTACCATTTCTCCACCAGACAAAAAAACAATGGAGAAATGTGTACTATTGTAACACAGATAATACAGTTTTAACGGTAGAAAATCAACACCTGGTCATGTTACTGTGGCATCTATTACAATGATCAATTAATATTTCCAGCTTTAGGAGGCTCTTTTAATAATTATTCATCTATTGCAGATTTTAATATTAACTTTTTTAATTTTTAGTGATGCAGACGTGCCAGAAGAAATACAAGAAGAGGATGGCGTTCAATATACGTTCGAAATTTATGAAAAAGTATAATTCAACTATGAATATTATGGTTACAAAAATTTCTTAGATTATAAATTAAAAAAAAAAACATTCAATTTAGGTTTCGTTTTATTACTTTACTATCTATTTACAAACCAAAGTAAAAATATATACATCATGATAAAAATCAACAACTGATAATATATATACATACACGAAATTGAAAAAGCTGTAAATAAAACTACTGTTAATATTGAATAAAATATAAAATTCAGGAACAAACTAATAGTTTTCATAGTTTTAAAGAGATGAGGAAAAATACTTTTTGAAAATTAACTAAAACACAAACCCTCATATATTCTTAATCTAACAAAATCATATATTGCGTAAAACTGAGTTTTTAGGAGATACTTGTCAAAACCGTGACCATTAACAAAGAACAATTTACTACTATCCATTTAAATTTTTTTATATATTGAGCCTCTCAAGTAAAGATTTTCTGCTGCCTACATAATTTATACCATAAAAGAACTATTATTTATGCTTCTCTTAAATTTCTGATGTATATAAAATCAAAGAGTTACATTTTCGAAACTCACACCCTTTAAGATTCTGGTTGTTTTTTTTTTTGCAAAAAATTACTAACATTTATTATTTTTATATTCTGTCCTATAGAAAGTTTTTTGATAGATAATTTAGTCTTTTTTAAATAATATATCCTGTATACTTGGTTATTTTTTATTTATACCTAAAATTCTATAAAAATTTTGTATAAAACAATACCTACAAAGCTACGCCCCTCCTTGAATGTTAACAATTGCGAAATTGTGAAATCGCGATTTAAAGGTGAATATTGAAAGACATAAAATTACGAACGTGGAAATTGGAAATTCTAAAAAAATGGCAAGAGAAAATGTCGGAATAAAAATCTATAAGGCAGAGATATGTTTTTTGCGGGGGGGGGGGGGGGTAAAAAGGAATTGTATTTACAGGATAAGGGCCTAGGATTCCCCAAAAATGAAATGTTATTTTCTAATTGTCAATATCCTGAAAACAATAGAATTTTGACTCATACAAAGTTTGTTTAGAGTGTTTTATCGAAATCAAATAGTAAACTATGTAGATGGAGTATACAATCAAAAAAATATCTTTATATATTAGACAATATTTTATCATCAACTCGAAAAATTCAGAGTTTCCCCGACCGACTCATACCCACGTTGGGCGCAACTTTGTATACTTAAGTAAATTAAAAATTTTTCAATTCTTATATGAAAAAAAAACCACGGTGATAATTATTCAACCTAGAGTAGTTGGGATTTGGATCATAACTCGGAGCTGATGATTCACTCTATTTTAAAGCATTTTAAAGCAGTTTTCCTGAGTCAAAATTAAAACCAAAATATAAACATAGAATTTTTCTACAACATTAAGCAGACGATGGTACTCAATTTTTTTCATAGCGACGGAGGTAATCCGTATTTATTTCGTGTGTGTCATCGTCTGCTTAATGTTATCATGAAAAATTTCTATATCTATGTTTTTGGATTTGATTTTAATTCTAACTCAGGAAAACTGTTTTCCAGAGAAGCTATAAAATAAAGCGAAACGTCAGCAAAGGGAAAAAATTGTTTTGTTCCAATTCATGACAAGTACCAACTAATCTTGGCTATTTATTGTTAACTGGTCTAAAATCAAATCTTATTAACCAATATGATTATTATACTCCAGTAAGGGTTATTTACATTCATATTAATAATCAGTGTAATAATATTGAACATGATCTACAGGATACCCCATAAAGTATTTTTAGGTAATTTAATTATCACCTATAATTAGTTTTACTACCCCGTTAGGATTTAGTATCTTGTTGAATAGAATTAAGATTAAAATATAATTGGACATTTTAAAAACAAAATCAAAATAGTTCATTTAAATCATAGCTTTTAATAGTAAGAACAATCTGTTAATAAATTATTACAAAAGGTAAGTATTTTTGAAAAGGGACACTTACAAAACAAGGTTTAAATCTAGTTTTGATTTGTTGTAGTTAGTTGTTTTAATACAGATTGTAATGGTTTTGTTGATTTTTATTATTGAATTCAACAGTTTTTGGGTCAACAATTTCTACTTTATTTAGATTTGTCACTCTTATCTAAAATTTTTAATTATAAATGTAACTTTTATTCTTAATAACTAACATACTACTTAGTAAAATGTATATACTTCTTTTTTCTTCAATAAGCATGGTACTTTAAAAACAAAATTAAATTATCAAAAATTTTTATCTGTTTAACAGATTGCATGCATGTTGAAAATTATGGTTCTTGAGGTTAGACCGTGTCAAATTGGAATTACTATCCGACGTTTCGCCTACGATTGCACGAGACATCTTTGGGGAATCTTTACCCCACGAAATTAGAAACTCGTGGAGTAAAAATCCCCGAAGATGCCTCTTGTAATCGTAGGTGAAACGTCAGATAATAATTCCAATTTGACACGGTCTATACCCAAGAACCATGACTGTCAACCTGATCAAAGCCGTGAAAGCTTTCGTTCTTTATTAGATTGCATGAATATTATTTCAAAAGAACAAAATTTTGCCACCCGATATAAACTTTAATTTGGATTTCCTTTAAAATAAAACTGAATTATCCAAAAATCCAATTTGAGACTGTTAAAATTAACAGTCAGTAGGAATTTACGGTCAAACAAAACGACAACTTGTCTGGAGTTTTGTTAGGTGCATTACAAATAAGTAGAGCGAAGATTTAGCGTTTTACCTCTATATAAGTTTAAATATATAGTAATCATAAAAAGTTAATGTCTAAATTGTGTGATTGACAAAATTTTACAAATTCCTTAGTGTACTCTTATGGAGCTTGAACAATTGAAGATAAATAAATAATAAATACTCGACAACAGATATGTAAATTTTCGAAGAAATTTATGTAAGCTTCCAACATATTAAGTTCTATTAGTTTACTCCTAAAAAAGACACGAAATTGCTTTTAAAAAATTAAAAGTGACATTATGTACGTCAATATGTAAACAAAATATTTAATAATAAAAACAAATTCACGAAAGTTTCTAAAACGGAAGCTTAAAGTAAATAAATTTATATATAGTAACTTTAAATAAAAATATTGATATGTAAATTTTTATGAACATAAATATATAATCAACATAAATAATTTAAATCACACAAAGTGATTACACGTCCTCACTAATATATCACTGTTACTTAACTTAAAGGTGGTTTTAATAAGCTTTTTCATACACCCTAGCACTAGAATATGATTTTATCGGAAGATGATACCTACGAATAATTAGTGGAATAAGCCCAATTTGCAGAGTAGACTGCTTATTAATAATGTCATGGTTATGACTATCAATATTACTGCAAAATGGATTTATTACTTATTAGATTAGCAATTCAATTAAAATGGGAGATTATGTTTTCTCTAAAATCATATCTTAAATTACTAGCAATTTAACTAACAATGCCATACAAAGGCAGCAAATTAAACTGTATCTCTAAGATACTATCCATTATTGACACTTATATAGCTGAAAGTCTTGCTTTAACTCTAAGGTTTTCTCAACTTTTGATAGCGGTTAAAAACTTCGCCTGTCAAAAATCGAAATACATTTACTTGTTAGTTGTTATTCTCTATTTGACAAATTTACTGCGACTAAAATTAAACTACTATTAAAGTGCTCTGGTTAATGCTTCTTCTGTTGATTGAGGTAATTGATGTTTTTTGGTATTTGTACTTATCTGTCGGTCTCCAATATGAGCAGCTTGATTGGACCAATCGCCAGTCTGGATTGCTGTTCGATAAAACTTAGATGTTGTCTTGTTAAAGATGGGTAGTAACTCGTTCGCTTCATTTGACAAAGCCTAAAACAGAACATTAACAAGTTATCCGTCGACATTCGTGGTCTAAGTTGATAATTCATAACTCAACAACCATACAAGTTGACGCTCTACATAAGACCTCTTTTTAAACACTAGTCGTCATTAAAATTTTCCAAGCATGCGTTTTTCTTAATTTCAAAATGAATAATTATATATATATAAAATATATATATATATATATATATATATATATATATATATATATATATATATATATATATATATATATACAGACTGTCATATGCATGAAATGACATTACAATTAAACAAGTAAGTTCCAAAAGGTAACATATAGTGTTTCGTGAAACATCGCGGCAACATTGAGACAATATTTCATTGAAAATTTCATAAAATCTCTCAAAAATAAAACATGAAATGTTTAGAGAAACGTTTTTGAAACCTTTGCGAAGTATTTTCTTAAAACTTTCATGATGGATTTTAAAACAAGTCAAGATGTATTTCGGAAATATTTAAGAAACATTCCAAGAAGCGTTTCCTAAAACGCCATATAAACCATCTTCTGAAAGCTTTCAAGAAACTTTTTCGAAATATTTTCGCAGTGTTTCTCAGCAGCCTTTATGAGTGCGACAAATAGGTAGCAAAAAAAGGTATCCAAATGGTTCCATAAACATTTCGAGAAAAGTTTCATGAAGCGTATCTTAAACATTTTCAGAAATATTTCGAGAAATGTTTTCGAAATCTTTGCGAAAGATTTACTGAAAGCTCCCATGATAAATTTATAAACGCGTCAAGATATGTTTCGTCAATAATTAAGGAATATTCAATGAATGGTTTCATGACACGCTATACAAACCATCTGCCGAAAGCTTCCAAGAAACATTTTCGTAGTGTTTCTCAGCAGCCTTTATGAGTGCGAGGAATAGACAGTGAAAAAGATTTCCAAATGGTCCCCTAAACATTTCAAGACAAGTTTCATGAAACGTATTATAAACCTCTTCAGAAATATTTATAAAAACGTTTTTGAAACCTTTGCGAAATATTTACTGAGAGGTTTCATGATGAATTTAAAAACGCATCGAGATATGTTTCGGAAATATTTAGGAAAGTTTCCATGAATCGTTTCTTGAAACGCTAGACAAACCATCTCCCTAAAGCTTTCAAGAAACCTTTTCGAAATATTTTTGCACTATTTCTCAACAGCTTTTATGAGTGCGACATATAGGCAGCGAAAAAGATTTCGAAATCATTCCCTAAAAATTTCAAGAAAAGTTTTATGAAACGTTATCATAAACCTTTTCAGAAATATTTCTATTCTGCATCTGCCACTTAAATAGATCACGCAAGAGATTCTTTTGTTCAGATTGCGTGAAATTCCAAGAGATGGTGCAGTTTGTACTGAACTTTTTGTTTGGTTTCATTTAAGTTGTTTAAAATATGCACTTTTCTTATGGTGCGGTGTACTTGGCTGCCTTGTACTAACAAGAATTAATAAATTCGAAACCGGTCTACAGATAGCGGTATACTACCAATGGGAAAAGTTTCCACCTTTTTCTGGTAGTTTCTTGCAATCTGAAGTAGTGCTTTTGATTCATAACTAAAACAAAGCACGCCTGTCCTTATAAGGCATTTTCAGTTGTTTTTTTTTCTAAATATAAACTTAAAATATATAGAATGTTTCAAAAATATTTCGCGAAACCTTTCTTATTAAATTGACGAAACATTTATGAAATATTTCATGAAGGGTTCAGTACGCAAATGAATATCTGATTTTTTAAAGGCTTTTGAAACGTTTCTGGAATCATTTCTAAAAACTTAGGTCAACTTTTCCAGAAGTATTAAGTAGCTCGTATTAAAGTTGGTAAAAATATTTCTTAAATTTTCCACAAATATTTCAGGAAACGTTTATTATAATATTTCATTAATCTTTCATGAAATATTGTCGAAACTTTTTTGGAATCCCTTTAAAAACATTTATTTCTGTGTCATATCGTCATTTCTGAAACATTTCGTCTTATGTAAGTACATATTTTATTTCAAATCTCCAAAAGATTTATTTATAAAAAGCTGTAGTCAAGGATAATTTTATGGAATTAAAACGCACTATCTAATTAATCCACTTTACCGTGCATTTGTCAATTTACACTACCAGCTGTCATATAAAGTGACCTGTTACTTAATTCTTTTGGAATTATCTAAAACCAGTAACCACACCACTTAACTTTAAAAACGATAAATGGCACATCTTTATTTTAACTTTAAACAGAACTCACACTTATTTATAATAATAAAACTTTTCTTAACCTAAAAAAAAAGAAGTGATTACAAAAAAAAAACAAGAAATCGTATAGAAAAAGAACTAATGGGCTAACTGGCTTATATGCAGCTTCCCATACAGCGTTCATCATATTGAAGCCATTAGAAAAAAGTAAAGAACCTTTTTTAAACATGAGAAATCTAAATAACACATATTATTAATAGTGCATCATAGTCCACATGATGTAACGCCTATTTCTACATAATTACCACTCGTCTGAAACTTCGTGAGTAGCTTCATTTTGACGAGTCCGACAACTTTTTTTTTGCGAAAATTCTCGTTTTCGAATGCGAGAAACTGGCATTTTCCGAGTGTCTGACTAGAAAAATGGAGCATAAAATTTGTCGGACGATATACCCGCTTGATTGTACAAACATTATTTAAATGACTGTGGAAAAATCAGCTGATTAGTAATAAAAAAACATATACGTATTATTTTAACAGAAGAAAACATGTACACACAACCTGTACATGTTTTTTTATCACCAACCAGCTGATTTTTTCACCGTTGTTTAATTAATGTTTAAACAATCGAATGGACATTACACACACAGTATAAAATGAGGGTATGGGTAATTTAACATTAATAAACATAAGTTTATTTTAAAATTATTGTTGATTAAAAAGAATGTACTTTAATTTCTTTTTAAATGTTACACAGGGTGAGGAAAAATATGTTACATTAAATTCATTTATATCAGAGGCTAATATACTAAGAAAGGAAAGCTTAACATATCGGTGATAATGCTTTGCGATAGTTAGAATATTTTTACGACGAATATTAAGATTGTGCACGTTGGTTCTATAACGATTCTTTCGAATAAATATGAAGCACTTTTATTCTTAAATATCTCGTAGAAAAAACAACTTGCATGCAACACATAACAATTATAAACAATAATTTGCGAGATATTCGTTCTCGTTGGCGTATGCCAACGACTAATCTTAAATATGGAATTTTGAAGCTTCTGAATGGGTTCAGTAACAGAAAATCGAGACCCAATTATTGAGGTGCCAGAAAAAGAGAATCGCACATCTTTTTATATAACGATTCAAATAATGTCTATGAGAATGTAACATTTGTAGTACTGAATAGTCCGTTTTTAATTTCTTTCTAATGAGTTCTTTAAATCTTAATTTATGATCCAGATTTTCAGCTGTATTTTTAAAGATTATATTATTTTGATTCATTTTGATACTTATATGTTACGAAGAATATTATCTCTAGCTCTCATTACTAAAGAAAAGTTCCAATGATTTATCTGCATCAGGAGATATGTTTTAGTTTCATTAAATATATCATTTAATTCTGAATTAATGCATTTGCAAGGTTTACTTTGAAAGGATCGAAAATTAAATATATCCGAGTATCATCTGCGTACCTGTGGCAATTACAATATATCAAAGATTTTGGAAATTGAGAGGTACATACCGTATAAAGGTCTCAAAGTGCTACACCACTTTTACGGCATTCCATTTATTTTTACTGAGGATGACTCTATGAACTCGGCTAGATAAGCGACGTTACTGAAATCTATGTAGTGTAAGACAGATAATGGCGATTGAGCATGTCAAAAGCTTTCAAAAAATGACGTAGAATTAGTAAAGTTGCCCTACTGTTATCAAGGCCTCTAATTATGATATCAGTCACATTAGGTATAATACTATTTTTTGCATGCGAAAAATTTACAACCTGGTTCTCCATATTGTTTCCAAGACAACAGTAACAACGGTAACAATTGAGAACTCTCATAACGAACTTTTATTTCCCAAGTTTCACGCAGATAACGTCGTGGATAAAAGTTAGTCTATAATATGGGTAATGTCCACATTAGAAAAAATTATTTATAGCATATTGCATTACAAAGGTTTTTTTAATATACTCCAATCAATGGGTAAAAAACAGGAGTTAATTCAGGAATGAATAGGCTACTCTGTGATGTAAAAGGGAAAGAAAGAAAAATTCCGTATATGTTCGGCGGGATAATTTGAATATAGAGGTTGAGCTACTAGTATCGAAAGTTACCAAAACACAGATTTTTGAACTTAGAAGCCAAGGTAATAATTGTAGGCAAAAATGTTTTACTTAAGACCTTTAAATTAAGCCCTTGTAGTTTAAATTTCATCCATTCTAAAAACTCACGACGCCCGGAGCTTGCTGGCTCATCCGACGTGAGCAAGCTCCACTTTACGAATGATATTTCATATCAAGGAATATCTTCTTTGCAAAAAACAAATTTCTATAAAAGATATAAGCCGTTCACTATATAATGCCGTTGAATCCGTTTCGTAATTATTATAAACAAAGTGGTTATGAATTTTTTAAAAAAATCTTGACTCATATTGGTCGTGAGGGAGTTTTTTCTTTAAAAATCCTGGTTATCAAGTTCATTTTCGATATATTAAACTTAAAAATTCGTACGATCGATAGGCGATGCTGTGGTCCTATTTTTCCTTTATAAAAAAAGTGCCCCAGTTTTTAAAGCTATAATTAAAGGGTTACTTATTAAATTTTCAATTTATTCTTATAATCACATGAAAATAGAAGCCTCGAAGAGCAGAAAACTCTGTTAATAAATAGCACATTTTAGTTTGCGATAAGCGTCTCGAGATAAATAAATTGAGATATTTCAGTAACCAATAACAATTTTGAGATTATCATAAAAATATTGCATTCACAATTCCAACGGCTTTCTTTTTAAGCTACAAAAAATAAGAAAAAGTTATTTTCCAATACTTATTTGATATGCAAAAAAATTACAATTTTCGAGTTTTTTTCAATAACCAATGGATAAACTTTACATCTATGAGGGCTCAAATTAAGGTCCTTCAATTATCTATAACTTCGTACTAAAATATTTTTGTTTAAAATTATTACCTTGGCTTTGAGGTTTAAAAAGCTGTGTTTTGGAAATTTTGGTTTCTCGTGGTTCAGCCCCTATATTCAAATTGTCCCAACAAACATATGTGGGAATCTTTTATCATCCCCCTTTACATCGTACAGGAGGTACAAACCATTTCTGAACTAACGTTATAAGAAGCCATTTTCTGTACCAACTGATTGGACTAGTATGAAACACTTGTCATGGAAATTCGACTCACCCTAAACCACTGTTTCTTATTTAAATCAAAATCACAAACTAATAATCACAAAATAATAATAGTAATAAATACGGATTTATAGAAACTGAAAACGAATAAAACTATTTGGAAGTTTGTGAAAATAATTATACTGATCAGTAGTTCTATATGAGTTCGTTTTGCTGTTTAGATACCCAGCTAACTTAAAATCTAGATAAAGTAGAACATCAGAAGAAAACGATTAATCTTCTAGTGGTGGAAATGAAGTAGCTATCTTAATTAAATTAACAGTCAAAATTATATTTTTATTTTAAATTTTAAACGCCATAAACGTATTATTAATTTAAAAAACGTAGGTCTTTCCATTCTAATACTTGACGCGTTGGCGTTGGTCTTCTTTTTAAAATGGTTAGCGATTTCAAGTCAAAAAGAAGAATACATGCAGTACCCTTTGGTCCATTTTGTACAAAGCTAATACAGCCCAACCAATCGCTTTCAGATATTTTGGGAGCTGCTGAATTCATTTGGCATGATTTTTTTTAAAAGGCGAATTTAACTGGACCTGAATTGACAGAGGCGACAAGACTGGATTACTTTGATTCAAATTAAACCTTAACAAAAATAAACTTAAATTGACCTATTCCAAAAGTAGATGCATTCTTGCATGTTAAATAAGGTCAAAAGTAAATTATATACAATGAAAACCTACCTTCATATAGATAACAGCATCAGTTCCATAACCCTCGCAGGGCAACAGTATCAAGTCACCATGGAAATATCTTGCATATAATCGAGAAATTGGTAAACCATATCCATAACCAGCTAATGGAACGGTATGGGCATCCGATTTGCTCGGCTGGGGTGCAGTCGAATACATGTATTTAAATAGGTGATCTGTTTTTGATCTTGGAATGCCACCACCTTGATCAGACATCTAAAATAGGATTCAAAAATAAATTTTATAAATATAACAAATTAAAATCTTTTTAACAACGAATTTCGACCATCTCATCGATCTGTATAGAATCAAGGCCGACACTTACAGAAAATAATTATCACTTTATATAGTCACCGCCTCAGTTTTCATAAAAATTATTTTTCATATTTTTTAGTATATTAAACTTTGTTTCCAGATTCGTGAAACTGATATTAAATTTAAAGTAAAAAAAAATTGGACATCACATTTCTGCTACAAGCTATAAACTGGTTTACTTATTGAAACGTATATCCCTTAAATTTTTTAATTTTACTCAAAATTCTCAAGGAATTTTGTCCAATAGTTAGAGATTATATAGATATACATATTCACAGCTAAAAAATATTTTTTTACGTCGAATAGCTGCAGCATCTAATCTAAACAGTACATCATACAACAAAGAGCCTGTGTATATTTCTAACAGTTTTTTATTCTTTACTTAGAAATATTAATATCCGGTAAAACGAGAACTTAAAAAAAGTTTGGGTAATTCAAAGTCAAATTGATTTTTTTTATCAATTAATCATATATATCAAACAATAACAGAGTAAGTTGACATGAGGATCGATAGTAATAAAACAAATAAGAGTAATCCCTTATCAAAGAGAGGGTAATACAATATACATAAATATATACACAAACATAAGGTAACTCGAAATTTGACTTTAGAGTTAACATGGGGATCTACGTCTCTTAAGTATTGAAAAAAGAGTAATAATTGCAGAAATAAGTAAAATGCCTACGCTAACATGTCCTAAAAATATTATTTCAGTAAATAGAAGCACTTTACATGCAACTATGTTTTAATCACTTTTTAAAGAACCAAAATGTTCAGAGTTTGTATATTATTTGGAAGATACTTAAAAAATTCTAAAACAATAAGAAAGTGGTATGTTCCTATTTCATTGTTTTATGTTATCTCTCATTCTTAAAAGAATGTTAGGTAAAATGCCTTGCAAAGGACACGTAAAGATAAAACTGGGCTCTGCATATAATATGCGGCGACCGAATATTATTGCGGGAACTATGATCTTCGAGACAAAAAAATGTTTGTTCCGTCGTTTGTCCTAACTTGGACTTGTCTCTCATAAACCAGTATCACGCTAGACTACCTTGAAGAAAATGCACTTTCACAATGCCGATCGTATCATTCCAAGGAGAAAGGCCTCCATAACTTTTTAACCAAAAAGAATTAAATAATTTAATTCGCAATATGCGGAAGCTCTGAATAAGGACGACGCATATTTTTAGTAATAACTTCACAGCATTATCAAGATATTTAAACATCGGTATAAGATGTTATTGAATCATATTTAGTACGTAAGGTCTACAAAGATTTTATAGTTCTATTTCAACTAAGAGTTAATATTTTCTAATAATAAATTCAAATTATGGTGGATATTTTATTTTTAGAAATAAAAGTAAATGTCATATAAAAGAAATATTGATTACAAAATACTTTTAGCTTTTTTAATTTTCCAAGTTTTTATTATAGTATTATTCCACGTATGTTTGAAGGTTGTAGACAATGTTGAATATTGGCTAAAATGTGATTGTCAGACTTGCATTGTCTTTATTCTTCTTTACTTTTACGACGTTTCAATTAGATTGCATCTCTAATCGTTATCAAGTATAAACTGAATGTTTTTTCTTAAGGCTACGAGCTTATATAGGGACTGTATCCATTGAAGCACAAAGTTTAACTTCACTGTATACACTTCAAAGATTTAATGTAACAAAGTGGTGGTTGCCAAAGATTAGCAGTGACACCACACTACAATAAGCCGCCACATCTTTACGAACTACCGAAAATTCATAAAACGAACATACCATTGAGAAAAATAGCTAGCTCCAGAGGTTCCCCAACAAGTGCACTGGCGAACTTTCTTTTAAAAATCATACAACCTTGAGAAAGGAAGACGAACACATATATTAAAAATTCCACATATTTCGTGAACATTTTTAGTAGCATTAATCTAAAGCCAGACGACAGACTAATAAGTTTTGATGTGAAAAGTCTGTATATTAATGAGCTATTAGGGGAACCAATAAACATAATCAAAATTAGACTTTGAAATGATACATTATTAGATACATTATCAGTTCGAACCAAGTCACCACTGGACGGGGTGATGAACCTTTTGACGTGTTACCTGCGTAGTGCTTACTTGGATGATTTCTTGAAACATCTAAACATCATTAATTACAATTAAGTTTACCATGGAAAAAGAGGTAAATGATCAATTGCCCTTTCTAGATGTGGCGGCGAACCGTTCAAACCAAAACTATTAAAACTTCAGTATACAGGAAGCCAACACACTGGACAATATTTTAACCATAGTTCTAATCATTCTGTTGTAACAAAACGGGGAATTTTACTCAACCGCTATATCTATACGCAATAATGCCAATTCCTTAAAAAAAATAGGTAGCAAACATTAAATCCAATTTACAACAAAATGGTTATCCTATAAAATTAATTGACGATGTTACAAATAATTTTAGAACAACGACCACTGGACAGCAAGAACCACATTCCTTCTTCACAATTCCGTACATTAAGGAAACCTCGGAGAAAATAAGACGAATTGCCAGCAGTTATAAAAACTGCCTTTAAATCATGAAATACACTTAGAGCTCTTTAAAAAAACAAAACGAAAAATTGCGGATAAGAAAGAATGTGTTTACAAAGTTCTATATGTGTGGTGACATGTATATTGGAAGAACCAAGCGACCACAATAATTAGAATTAAGGAACATAAAACTTATACAGAGAAAGGGGATAAGTCGAGATCAGGTATTGCAGAACACGCCTGAGATAAACAACACCATATAAAATGGTCTGAAGCTGCGGCGATATATATTGAACCCAACATGAAAAAAAGAAAATTTATAAAAGCAGCTTACATTAAAAATAATAATGGAATCTTCATTAAACCCAGTGTTGAGATACCTAATCTTTGGCAACCAATACTTTGTATCATCAAATCACTGAGGTGTGCACAGTGAAGCGAAACTTTGCGTTTCAATGAACACAGTCCCTATATAGGCTCGTAGTCTGAAGACAAAACATTCCGACAATCACATTTTAATCAATTCTCAACACTGTCTAAAACCTTCAAAAATACATTTTTGTTTAACATTATAGAACAAAATTATCAAAAATGTTGCAAGTAAAAAAAGGGATTGTCAAAATATAACCGATAATCCTTTCTTTGCAATCACCAACTATTTTAACCAAATTTAGAACATGAAAGTAGCTGCCCCTGTCGAATCCAAACAAAGTTGAATTTAGAACTACAGTAAACATTTTGTATTAAATATTTGTAAAAATTAAATAGATTTGATACCAAAAATTTCAACATCTGGTTGAACAAACTGTGCTAAACTTCTAATATCCAATCACTTCAAGTTAAACCATAAATTGTATTTTTTTTTAATAAAGAATAAAAATTTAAGACATAAATGTGTGCTCTTTTGCTCTAAAATGCTCAAATTAAAAATTATGTTATAAAACTTTAAACGCTATATTATGATTATACGTGTTAAATATGTCCTTATTAGATTTTAACATATAATGCTTAGAACAAAATATATAACAAAAAAAAATTTTTACAATTTAAAAATGATTCAATATCCGTTATAAAAGATGTTTAGGTCATTACATATTTCGTAGGCCTCCTTGTGTGTTGAAAATACGTTAAAGTTACGCCAATGAAGACGCCCACAATGAATTATATTCTAAAAATTCAAAAATTTTCCAATAAGTTGAAATATTTAACAAACAAAAAGTTACGAATTAATGCTAAATATGAAATACCAGTCTTATAAAAACTTCACTTATTACGTTTAACATATTATTTTATCTGAGTTTCTAAATGTTACTTTATCAATCGGTGATAAAAATGTATTTTTCGAAACATCAAAAATATTTTACCTTTAAACAAATATCTTCTTTTCCTTTAGACAAAGTAACCACAACTGGCGGAAAATCATTACTTGAGTTGTGATATTCCATCACTGCCCTCATAGAGTTCTTGAATAGTTCAAAAAGCATATGATACAGATGTGATGGAACATAAACCATATTAATAAATTGTTCTTTTTCCAAATCTGAAAGAAAAACAAGTAAGACTCAAAATTTTAAAAACATAAGAGCAATCATATGAACCATAAAACTGACTGCCTTCCCAAAATTTGGCGTCTTTTTTCAGGAAATTCAATTCATTTCATTTTAAACCACAACTTAAGATACAGAATAGTTTTGAGGTACGTACCTAAAAAAGGAACTTTAACTGGACGCTAAAAATTAACTGATCAATTTAATAATATTTAAAATTTAAATTAATGAATTTTACCGAAGCATTATTTTTGATAATGACAAGTCAAATAAGTAATTTCATCACCAATTCGAGAAGAAAAAACGTTATGACCTACAATAGTGTTTCTTGATATATCAAAAATATACTGTATTGAACATGATGCCTGCAACAATACAGCCAGTTACAGACTGTCCGGTATGAGAGAACACAAGTTCAATATCAAAGAAGACCCCAATATTATTTAAGATACCAATAATACTCTATTCTCTGTACTAAAGTGATGTATTTTTGAAGTTCTTATTTTGTTAATTATTGTATTTGTGTGCCACTATCACCTTAAAACGTGTTTTGAATGATTTCTTATCGTAAATATAATAAATGTTATTAACTTTTCATAAACAAAAGAGAAATAAAAAACGGACAACTAACATTTGAATTATTTAATTCAGAACCCTCCTAAGTTTACGTTCAGTTTGCTACGTTGATCTATTCTTTTAAAATTAAGGTTCATAATTTTTTCCTAGAATTTTTAAGGAAAAATAATTCCAATCTTTACGTGTAGGATTAAAAGCTTCAAAAACTATAACCGTAAAAAAATTATTACTAAAAAATATTTAAGAACGTTTTAGAAAAAAAATTCTTATAGTGAATAACCGTATGGATTTAAATAGTAGCGAATTTAAGATTTATAATTCGTAGAAGTGTATAAATTATAGGGATAGATTCGCTCCCGTTTTGAATTTTTATTTAAAATTTATATATATATATATATATATATATATATATATATATATATATATATATATATATATATATATTGGTTTTACCGCTTATACAATCCCAACTCGTTACATACTTATTACGAACACAAGCCAAATGAACGTTCTCAAGCCCGGGCTTGGGGCTTGAAAACGTTCCTTTTGCCAGCGTAATCCGGAGAGTCATAAGATGCTAGGGACAAAATATTAGCTGGGTCTAAAATTGTGGTAGAATATCGAATTATATATTGATTTAATTCCGAAATTTATCGTGTAGAGGACGCTAGCGTCTGATCCGTATATAGTATGTAATTCGATTCGTTAGATCAACGTTCACAAGCCCCTAAAATTGGCAACCACGCAGTTTGTATAACAATCAATATATCTGTTGGTTTTACTGACTTTGTTAGACCAATTGTACTTTACCGACGGCCATAGACTAACTAGAATGATAATACTAAACCATGTCAATCATACAAATTATTTCTCCACTTTAATGTTCTTAGAAAGAATGGAAAGTAACATTTTTACTTTCGAAAATAATTCTCAAAATTATTTTTATTTGCAAAGTACAAAGAATATTATTATTACATGGTTAGTCTAAAACTTCCATGAAACGTTTTTAAAAAATAATATTTTTGTCAATTTACAAAAAATAGAGGAAGAGGTGGCCATTTTTTCTATATAATATTATTGATATTAAAGAAAAAAGTTATTATGTTTAAAGATTACTGTTATCTAATTTTGTAAATTGGTATACTTATTTACCATAATTAGTCTTTCATAAAATTTAATGACGATGTATCTACTGGAGCTAGCGAGTTTTTGGTGTCCCATTTGCATCAGTGTAAAAGTGTATTGTTATGGTTATTATGATCACTCTTAACCTGAAAAATCAGTGCTACCAATGCACATTCAGTCTAATTAATGACAAAAAACCGCTGCCAATCCGTTGACAGTTCAAAGTACTGCTGCCAGATACATGTAAAAAGAGTTGAACACCGAGCTCATTTCCTTAAATTTAAAATTTTTACCGGGCGAAGTTTCAGCATGATGCAGATAAATATTTTGGTATTTTTTTACATACTCTCGACCCCACTTTTCATTGTTGAACTAGGTGTGCAGTACGGACTAAAATAGACAACTAAATATACTTTCACGCTAATGCAAATTAAAAAAAAAATGTCGATAACTCCCGGGCCACGATTCTATAAAAGTATAGAGAAAGAGAATGTCATAATAAGGATCTTCCATCTTTGTTCAGTCTGTAGTAACACATAAGTATGTCACTGTCCTAAAAGAGATAAGGAAAGGAAATGTCAAAACATATGCTTACAGAATCGGGCCTCCGGTCTAATTGAATTTTTAAAAAACAGGTTTCAAGCGACCATATGGAGATTTGTTAATGCAAAATAATTTCTTTAAAATTTTTGTCTATTTGTTTCTACTACTGCCACATGACATTAAACCCACTTAGATGAGACTTTCGTAGTTTAAAAGCCTATAATAAGACTCCAAATCGTGGTCCTATGAAGGCTAAAGGGGATCATTAAAAGAAAATGCTTTTTTAACCGACTTTTAAAAGAAGGAGGTTCTGAATTCGTCGCGTATGTATGTTTATTTTTATGTATGTACACCGATTTCTCCGGAACGGATGCACGGATTTGAATGAAATTTTTTGCGTTATGTTCAGGAAGTTGCTGCGATGGTCCCATATTTTTTTAGATGAAATTGGTGCAGTAAAATCCAAGATGGCGCTTACAATATGGCGGCCAAAAAAAAATTAATTTTGCCCGATATTCTCGAAAATTGGTATGGAGAAATTTTCGGGGTTATACCCAATGAATCTGAAATTATTTTTAAAAAATTCAGAATGGCGGATTTAATATGGCGGACAAAAAATTTAATTTTGTGCGAATTTCTCCAAAATTGGAATGGGGGAGTTTTCGAGGTCGTACATAACGAATTCATAATATTTTTATAAAATCCAATATGGCGGATCCAATATGGCGGCCAAAAAATCAATTTTGTCCAATTTTCTCCAAAATTGATACAAGGGAGTTTTCGGGGTCGCACATGATGAATCTAAAATTATTTTTAAAAAATTCGAAATGGCGGATCCAATATAGCCGACGAAAAAATCAATTTTGTCCGATTTTCTCCAAAATTGGTATGGGGGAATTTTCGGGGTCTCACATAACGAATCTGAGATTATTTTTTTAAAATTCAATATGGCGGATTCAATATGGCTGACCAAAATTTTTATTTTGTCCGATTTTTCCCAAAATTGGTATGGGGGAGTTTTCGAAGTCGCACATAACGAATTTAAAATATTTTTAAAAAATTCTATATGGCGGATCTAATATGGCGGACAAAAAATCAGTTTTGTCCGATTTTCTTCAAAATTGGTACATGGGAGTTTTCGAAGTCGTACATAACGAATCTAAAATTATTTTTAAAAAATGCGATATGGCGTATCCAATATGGTGGATAAAAAATTAATTTTGTCCGATTTTTCTCAAAATTGATATGGGGGAGTTTTTGGGATAGCACATTACGAATCTGATATTATTTTAAAAAAAAATATGGCGGATCTAAGATGGTGGATTGAAGATTCTACATCTCTTGATTTTGTCTAAAGTCAGTATTGGTGGATTTTTGTTAGTGTTAATTACGAAATTAAAATATTTTTTGAACAACTCAATCTGACGGATTCAATATAGCGTCCTAAAAATTTTACATTTTTCGACCTTCTCCAAAACTGATATAGAGGATTCTTGAGGGTGTAAATTAGGAATTTAATAGCATTTTTTCAGGATTCATTATGGCGAACTGAAAATTTTACATTTTTCGATTTTGTTCAAATGTGGAACTGAATCGTTTTTGAGGATATAAATAGCGAATATAAAATTATTTTAAGAAAATCTAATATGTTAGATGCAATATGACCGTTTAAAAATTTTAAATTTCTGGATTTCATCTAAAATTGGTACTAGGGGGCTTTGAAGGGTTTATATTTAGATTAGATTAAGACGTTAAAATAATTTTTTTGAAATTCAATATGGCGGATCCAATATGGTGGGTTGAAAATTTTACCTTATTCACATTTTTTCAGATTTGATATTAGGGCGTTGGGGGGTGGTGTATTACTAATATGAGGTTAATTTTTTACAACTATTTGGTAGATAAGATACAATATGAAGGACTAAAAATTTTACAATTTCCGGTTTTACCTAGAATTGATATTGCGGTGTTCTTGGGGCGTGTATAAACTCAATATGCAATATAAAATATATTGAGCTAAGAAATTTACGTCTCAAATTCTTTAAATATCGATATTGGAAGGTTTTACGGCCTATATTACCAATTTAAAATTAATTTGAAATTTAAGATAGTGGATTTACTATGACAGACTAAATATTTGTTTGATACAATTTCATTGGTATTTGGAGAACTCTAAGAATCAAAGAATTTTTAGTGGTTCATTTTAGGGTGATTTACAATTCTGGATAAAATGTATACTTTTTTGCCACCTTGGAGTGATTGCGAGGTACACTAATCTCGATTAGCACTTGGTTCAAATAATTTATGGATATCATAATGAATTCAAAACTAAAAATCGAAAAATAAAATTTTTATAAAAAAATTGAACCGACTTCTAAAAGTGCGCTAAAAAGTGAAAAATAACTAGAAATTTTTATATTAAATTGAAATTTTTGAAGTCGACGCGAAATTATTTCTAAATGAAATAAGTAACTACTAATATATACAAATTATGGTAAGAAAGCAATTACAAATAAAGTATTTTTAATCTGTTTATGCGAATCACATTTTGTCAGGTATTAGTTTGGCGCCGACTTCAAAAATTTCAATTTCATATAAAAATTTCTAGGTATTTTTCCCTTTTTAGCGGACTTTTAGAAGTCGGTTTAATTTTTTTATAAAAATTTTATTTAGCATTGAAATGTCACGTCGATGAATCGAATTCAATTTCCTGCTTCTTTTTTTTGGCTGTTATTATTATTCTTTTTATATGAGGTTGAAATATTGAATTTATTTTTTTAATTAAAAAAGATTTAAAATTAATTATTAAACAAAACACGTCTAAATATTTTTTATCTTTTCGGAAAATGCTTCCTTGCCAAGAGATTTGCAATTTTATGCAAAAAAATTACGAAATTCGTTATTTTTGGAAATTTGAACCTTCAACATCAACAGAGATTTTTTTGATATGAGCAAGTGGAGTTTGTGACGCTGAAAGTGGGGCTCAAAAGTAACGCGTTTCAGACGTGTTGCGTGAGCGTACACACAAGATGGTGGTTGCGGCCGCCCAGACGCGCGCTATGAGGGCATATTTCACTTTCTTACGTTTTGAATTATTTTATTTCAAGTCGACGATTTTTATTTACTATGATATTACTTTATTGAAACTAATTTATAATCTGTCATTTTATTTATTGTCTAAAGATAGCGCTCTATTTTATATTATTCATTGTTTTCACCTCCAATAATATGGTTATTTTCATCAATAACCCGATTTGTCGGGTAAAAATCGTCGTCTTCCGAAAATGTTGTTTAACATTCATACAATTCTGTGATAAACGTGCGTATACTGCGCAGCATTCTAAATTTGGGGATACACAGATACAATTTTGTATACATTTTCCAGTGTATTTTGTTTTTCAACGCGATATTGTATCTTAATTTTTTGTACATTCACAACAGTTTTTAAAGTTATTCTGCGAGTCATATTTTTAATAAATACACACAAGGTATTAAGTCCATCCCTGCATGTAAATTAGAAAATCTATTCAAATGATTATCTGCTAGTTTATTTAAAACTTTGTACGCCTTCTTTTTTCCAACGTCATATATGAAACTTACTCTATCACAGCATTGATTATTAAAATACTGTCACACTGAATTTTTCCAATATCGTTTGCAATAGTATGTACGAGAATAAATCGAGAAAACATTTCCAGTATTAAACCATAAAAGAAGTTCCTTTAAGAATCCATGATAAGATAAACACATCTGTGTCTGGGGATTTAACAATAATTTTAAACTTTTTATCGGAATTCAGCTACTGTAACTGACAGGCATAAAATACAATCTTAGTATCTGCCTCTGTATGATCACACAAGAAATATGCATCGAAATATTGATCATATTCCATAATAACATATGCTCAAATGCTCCAGAAATGATCAACTTATTCAGTATTGGTAACCGAATAATTTTTTTATATAATTTTCATTAAATTCCACTAATTTGATTTACTTGTATCATTACTGCAGAATTTTTTAAAGTTTCGTGTAGATTGACCGCCAATAATTATATATTCTTTGTTTTCGCTATCATTTCCATACCTCCGAATTCGTTCCAACTATTCTGGATTAACCGTTGTGCTGTCGTATCGATCATAAATCAAGTGAATTTCATCTACTCGATCAAATCTGCGTAATAATTGATTCATAATTTATAATGGTTAAATCACCATGCATATACATTGATTTTTCCTTCATACATTGTAACTCGGTCATGTCATCAATTATCAAAATGGTGTAATTCAGACCCGTTTTAATTCAGTATCAGAATAACTACCTAAGACCTTTGTAGTCATAGTTCATCTTGAAGTAGCAGGTTCTTTTTGAGTCACTTCTATGATTCCAGTCTCGGATTTGGTATCTTTGATTATATTGTATTAAAATCTCACTTGTTTTTTTATTGAAAGTTTGTAAATACTGAACAATAGTGACTGTATTTTTTATTTCTTCAAAGTGAGTGTTAGAGGTTATCCAATTCGGTATTATTGTTTTTTTTTTATTCTTAAATTGGTTGCTCGCGCAAATGATCTCAATAGCACACATACATAAACATCATTACAATTGAGCAGAATCGATTTTGCATCAACAAAATCTAGAATACAGGTACATAGGTTTAATTTGTTGTGCATGTGATTAATTTTATGATTTTGGTAACTGAATACCCTAAGTCTATATGTATATTATTATAGGAAAGTTAATTCGAAATGTCATACTATGCTACCCTTAGATATAAAAATTTTTAGTTTTTATTTTTGCACACAATTTTAAAATAAAAAAATTTTAAACTATGAAATTACACTTCTATAGATAGTTCAATTTTATGGTTGCTGAAGAATAAAATCAGTTTCAGTTAGAAAATAGAGAAAAGTGCAATGATTTTAAAATGCCACGCATTAAAAATATCAGGTTACGAGAACAATTTAGAAATTTCCACAAACTATTTGAAAACGTCCACAAACTATGTGAATATGTCCAGAAACTATCTGGATTTTTACCAGAACTAAGTTAATATTTAAAAAATAAATTTTCGACCTATCGTCACTTCCTATCAATCCGCAAATTGCTATTCTTGGACATAAATTAAAAACCAGGACGGAAACTTTTAAAAATATGTAATTTAAAAAATTAAGGTTTTGTGTTTATATTTAAAAATTCATTTTATTTTCTTAGGCTGTATTCCCCACATTGGTACGTTTATTTTATATGTAGCATTTACCTTTAAAATTAAACTCCTTACTTGATGGTGTTTTTTTATTTAATTATTATAAATTAAGCTAGATGCCAAAATATCGTTATCTTAACTAATACAGAATTGAAGTTATGAAACTGTTAGTTTTAATTTAAAAATTTATTTAGATAACATGCTATAAAATTTTTATAAAAAATTGAACCGACTTCTCAAACCGACGCTAAAAAGTGAAAAATAACTATAAATTTTTATATGAAATGTCGGCGCCAAACTAATGCCTGATAAAATGTGATTTGCATAAACATATTAAAATCCCTTTATTTCTTCCCTTTGTAATTGCTTTCTTACTATAATTTGTATATATTAGTAGTTATTTATTTCATTTAGAAACAATTTGGCGCCGACTTCAAAAATTTCAATTTCATATAAAAATTTATAGTTTTTTTCACTTTTTACCGCACTCTTAGAAGTCGGTTCAATTTTTTTATAAAAATTTTATTTTACGATTTTTAGTTTTGAATTCATTATGATATCCATAGATTATTTGAACTAAGTACTAATCGAAATTAATATACTTCGTAATAAGGTGGCAAAAAAGTACCCATTTTATCCAAAGTTGTAAATCACCCTAAAATAAACCACTAAAAATTCTTTAATTCTTAGAATTATCCAAATACCAGTGAAATTGCTTCAAACAAATAATTAGTCTGTCATAGTAAATTCGTTACCTTAAATTTCATGTTAATTTTAGATTGGTAATATAGGCCCTAAAACCTCTCAATATCGATATTTGCAGAACTTGAGACGTAAACCCCATAATATCAGATCTGAAAAAATGCGAATAAGGTAAAATTTTCAAGCCACCATATTGGATCCGCCATAATGAATTTCAAAAAAGGAATTTTAACATCTTAATCTAATCTAAATCTAAACCCTTCAAGCCCACTAGTACCAATTTTGGATGAAATCCGGAAATTTAAAATTTCTAGATCATTATATTCTATCTGACATATTAGATTTCCTTAAAATAATTTTATATTTGCTATTTACATCCTTAAAAACGATTAAGTCCCCCCTTTGAACAAAATCGTAAAATGTAAAATTTTTATTGTCCTATATTGGATTCGCCATATTGAATCTTAAAAAAATACTTTTAAATTCATAATTTACATCCTCAAGAACCCTCTATATCAGTTTTGAAGAAAATCGGAAAATGTAAAATTTTTAGGACACCATATTGAATTTGTCAGATTGAGTTTTTCAAAAAATATTTTAAATTCGCAATTACCACTAACAAAAATCCCCCAATATTGATTTTAGACAAAATCGAGAGATGTAGAATCTTTAATCCGCCATCTTGGATCCACCATATTTAGTTTTTTTAAATAATTTCAGATTCGTAATGTGCGGTCCCAAAAACTCCCCCATATCAATTGTGAAAAAAATCGGACAAAATTGATTTTTTCGTCCGCCATGTTGAATTTTTTCAAAATACTTTTAAATTCGTTATGTGCGACCCCAAAAACTCCCCCGTACCAATTTTGGGGAAAATCAGAAAAAATTAATTTTTTTGTCCTCTATATTGGATCCGCCATATTGAATTTTTTGAAAATATTTTGGATTCGTTATGTGCGATCCCGAATACTCCCCTATACCAATTTTGGAGAACATTGGAAAAAATTAAATTTTTTTGTCCTCCATATTGGATCCGCCATATTGAATTTTTTTAAAATAATTTCGGATTCGTTGGGTACCACCCCGAAAATTCCCCTATTCCAATTTTGGAGAAAAAAAAATGACAAAATTAATTTTTTTGGTCGCCATCTTGGATTTTACTGTACCAATTTCATCCAAAAAATATGGGACCACCGCAGCAACTTCTTGAACATAACGTAAAAAATTTCATTCAAATCGGTGCTGCCGTTCCGGAGTAATCGGTGTACATACATAAAAAAAGACATAATCGACGAATTGAGAACCTCTTTCTTTTAGAAGTCGCTTAAAAATGTAAAAATACTAATCAAAATGAGCAGATTTAAAGAGAAAGGAATATTTATACAGAAATGATTTTATATCGTTATTCTTTGCTGTTTAATATTTTACATGGTGAAAAAACGGCAACACTGGCGGGTCTGAATCACTGCTAAAATGACACAAATTTGATATACTGGGCTTTAGTTCGAGATAAGTTGCAATTGGCTCGTGAAGGTGGCTAATATAACACGAAAATTTTTTTTTTCAAATTTGCTTACCCCTCTCAATGGTAATTGGTTTCATGAATAAAAATAATCATACAACGCATAATTATTTGCTTCTAATATAATTGTTTATGAGTGGTCTATGGTGGTCTGTAAAGTGAAATTGGTCTGACAACGACGTAAAAACCTGTATGTATATATATATATATATATATATATATATATATATATATATATATATATATATATATATATATATATATTCAATATTTCTCTAGAAACCGATTTTACCGATAACCTCAAAATTTACAAATATAGGTTGATAGCCTGACATATGAGATTTATTTCATATATATATGGCGATTTATTCTGTAAAATTATTTTACTTTGGCACGATTATAAATTACAATAACTACAAACGAAATTGTAATTTTTTCTAATCAACAGAATTCAAAGTGGAAATTTGAAATTAATCTCCAAAAAACTGTTTCCGTCCAATTCCTTTGCAAGATACGAATATTCTCAACCATTCGAAAATGGTCTCGCACCTTAACTAATTGATAATAACTATATGTTAGAAAGTTAGGCGTATTGGAATTGAAAAAAAAACATATCTAAATAAAATTTGGAAAGGCAATGTGCGGCCACTTCACAAATTAGTCAAAATACTCTTATTTAATTAACTTACCATTATGTTGAGCCTCATTAATTATTAAATCAGGAGATGCTAAATAGTACTGATCACACAGGAATCTTGCATTTTCATAAGCGTCCTTAATAACACTTACGACGTTACACTGAGTATCGATACATCCTATATACTTGCTTCGATTAGGTCCAGGGGCGTTTTCTAACTGTCCACCGAAGATTAACGCTGAAAATAAATAGACTTTCTTACAATTAGAGAGATATCGACACACAACATGCTTAAAATAAAAACATATTCAGTTAAATTCATTACGTATTTTCGGGATAGAAAAATATGGAAAAAATCAATATCCAATCTATACGAGAATGGGATAAAAGGTAGAAGGATCCTATCTCACAAAGAAAATACAAAAATTATAACATAATATTATTTTATTTTTTCAATTAGTTTATTTTTTTACATCATCTCTTAAATAAATATATATAGTGACACCATCGGTGCTCCAGTGCTTGGATCCCTTTCGTCCAAATTTACAAAATAGCCTTTCTTCGCTGACTGCAATTGAAATCATAGTTTTTTCAAACAATGAATTCTTTGAAATTTGAAAAATGTTGAAGTCCGAAGGGATCAAGTTGGGTGAATGAGGTGAAACGTCTGAGCTTTCTTTTTCGCCAGACCTGACCTGTTTCTTTGATATTTTGTTTCAACTGGTCTAGAAGGATATAATCTTTAGCGTTAAATACCCCGCCTTCATCTATATATATATATATATATATATATATATATATATATATATATATATATATATATATATATATATATATATATACCAATAACCTCTCAAAAACAAAGCGACCATGAACTTCCTTGCAAATGAACCGATCTTTTTCTTTTTCAGTATAGGTTCTACCATGCCTGTCTACTGTTTTGATAGTTGGGCGAAAAGTGATGGATCGAGGAAACGTCAACAATGAGCGAAGAACCAAACACTGTTCCAATACGATCATGCGTTGTAGCTTTTGGTTCCGAATCAACACACCCGGCACCTACCCGACAATTTTCTCATCCCCAAGATAGCACTAGGATATGATGCGCTCATTCTTTGGATATACTAGCAATCTGAGCTATCTCCGTCAGTTTCAGTTGACAGTCATTCATAATGCTTTTATGGACTTTTTCAGTTGTGGCGGATTTTGAAATTCCAGGTCACTCAGCATCTTGAGTGTTCATATGACCAAATTCGAAGTCCAAACCTTCGATAATAAAAATTTTTATCGAGCTTGGAAAACACAAAACTTTATAAAAATCACAGAATAAAAACAATACAAAACAGCTCTCTCCAACGCTCAGGTAATACCGACGAAAGATGACATTCCAAGATGACATACTCAAGATGAACGTAATTTAAAACTTAAAGCCGATTTAGTTGCCATGGAAGTTGGATCTTCTAGTTGACCAGTTTTCTTTCACGTATGGTGTTGTTATAACTTATGTCAACAAATGAACACTTATATTGGGATATTAAGGGCAAAAATTTAGAAATATAGTCTTGGAATAAGTAAGAGTAACAGTTGCTTTCTGAAAATAAACAAAATTCTCAAGTTTTACAATTTTAATAATAAAAGAAAATTTTGAAGTTAAACCGTGTTAGTGAATTAGGAGGTTACGATTTGATTGGCCTTAGTTTGTAACACCTATGAATACTGAAAGGTAAAAAAACTAAAGGTGCAAAAATAATTTCTTAAAGTTTAAGAAAATGTATTTGGTATAATTTAGCTTTTATTTCAATAATAAAGGAGCTATTACATTAAATGATATTTAGGATTCCCAACCAAGTTGTAGGAAACGTGATAAATACACTATCCTTACTTCCAAAAATCAACAACTAACATTAAGAATTTATATTAACAATTTTCACCAGTAAACCAAATGATGCACTTCATTTTTATATATTATTAGTTTCGACTAAAATTTAACAATTAACCTGTAAGTAGTTGACGAACATTCAACTTCTTAGTTTAGTTCTTAATTTCACCCTAATTCGCGTCCGCTTTCGGATGTTTTCGGCTAGAGGAAAAATTAACAAGTACATCAAAATAGACTCTCATTACTCTAGATATAATTTTTATAAAAAAATTGAACCGACTTCTATAAAAGCGCTAAAAAGTGAAATATAACAATATACATTTTTCCATGAAATTGAAATTTTTGAATTCAACGTCAAACCAATATCTGACACCGATATTGAAAGAATTTGATACATATAAATTTTTTATCCTCCAATATCAATTCTAGAAAATCAACAAAATTTAAAATTTATTGCCCCCATATTTTAAAAGCCATATTAAATTGTAAAAAATTAACTTCAAATTCGTAACCTACGATTTCTCAAATCACCTAATTCCAATTTAGAAAAAAAATTTAACCCACTATATTGAATCCGTCATATTAAATTTCAAAAAAATAATTTTAAACTCTTAATATAATCTTAATCTACACCCTTGAAACCCCCCAGTACCAATTTTTGGCATAATCCGAAAATATAAAATTTTTAGACCGCTATTTTGCATTTGCCGTATTGATTTTTTAAAAACATTTTTAAATTCGCCATTTACACTCTCGGAAACCTAGTACCAATTTTGAATCAAATCAAGAGATGTTAAATTTTTGGTCCACCATATTGGATCTGCCATATTGAATTTATTAAAAATAGTTTTAAATTCGTAATTTATACCCTCAAAATCCCTCCTATACCAATTTTAGACAAAATCGATAGATATTAAATTTTTAGTCCGCCATATTGGAACCTCTATATTGAATCCGCCATACTGAATTTTTTAAAAATAATTTTAAGTTCGTAGCGTCATAAATAGTGAATTAAAAAAAAATTCTACACCTTCAGAACCCCACTTCAGAGCCGTAGGCAAGGAAATCGGGCCTGGAGGGAAAAATTTACGGGCCCTTATATATTACTCTAAAAAATCTTCAAATTTTAAGTTATGGAATCACAAAACCGGGCCCTTTGAGAGAAGCCCGGGCACGGACGGAATCACCCCGTCGTCAGGCCTCCCCCCTATACTAATTTTGGACAAAATCGAGAGATGTAAAATTTGTAATGCCATATTGAATTATTAAAAAATAATTTTAGATTCGTTGTGTGCGACCCCGAAAACTCATCCATACCAATTTTGGATAAAATCGGACAAAATTAATTTTTTTGTCCTCCATATTATCAGCGCCATCTTGGATTTTACTGAACCAATTTCGGAAAACTAATATAGGAACATCGCAGCAACTTTCTGAATATAATGAAAAAAATTTCATTCAAATAGATGTCGCCGTTTCAGAGTATTTGATGTACATACATAAAAAATACATTGCGGTTCAATTTAGAACCTGCTTCTTTAGAAGTCGGTTAACAAATAGTTATCACGGGAAGGCCGCGCATGTCTTACTAATAATTGATTAATTTTCAAATTCCTTTATATATATATATATATATATATATATATATATATATATATATATATATATATATATATATAATATTAGGTGCACTCTTGACAGTTGATAACAGCTGCCCAGTCAGGGTAAGGAATCGGTGTTACTCGGCGGTCGGTATTGGGCCTTTCGTAAATAATTTGTCACTTATTGTCACTATAAGCCTTTCGGTGTGACCTCTAACCGCCTATTACACAATTTTGCCTGGGCTATGGCTATAACTTTGACTCTATATTCAGTCATTAGAAGAAAAAATTGGCAAAAACAACATCGAAGTTCAATGTCTGACTATGAGACAAACATTTTATACACTCGGCTACAGTGATTATGACTTAGTAAATGTTTAGAACTTGTATGTATATAAGCAATGATCCGAGGCCAAGTGATTTGGGTTTAATCATTGTTTACGTTAGTTTGATGGTTTTGTCGATATACTCGGGTTTACATTAATTCATAATATTCATGATTACTGCATTTCCGATTGTTTGTCCATAATATTTCGTTGATGCAATCAGTTTTTTGTATGCACTGTGTGCTGACGGGAAGGCTCTGTATTCCCCCAGTGCGAAGTCGTGGTAGGGAAATCATAAGCGATACTAACGTGAATTACGAATAATTTAAGTACTGCGACGTGATATTTTGTACTTTTGACGTATCAAATACACTTATAGATTTTATTTTTTTTTAATATTGAAAAACATTATAATGAACAACCGGAGTTGCTGTGTTGTAAATTGAAAAAATACTAGCAAAAAAAGAAGGGTGTAAATTATATAAAGTTCCAATAGCAAAATGGAAATTAAATCAAAAAAATAAATGGAAAGGTTAAGAACGCTAGTATATCACGTGTTAGAAATTTCGATGTAAAGTCGTATTTGCAATAATAAAATACATCATTTAATACTTTTCTTGTTCTTCAATTCACGAATAAGTTGGCGCTGCTGTCACGCATGGAGCCAACTGCGCATCGGCGTAACGATTACAGTTCTGTGTGGCCCTACTCTATCTATAATAGCTCTACGATCATTGGCCGTGTCGACTGAGTATCTTAAATGCTATTACACCACATTAATTTTTTTCGGATGTTAACTGAGTAAGGAATTTCGGCATTTGCCCACCATCCTAATTATTTCCCTAACTACCCTAAATTCTGTTACATCATTCTAAATTCTGTCCCTAACTCGGTTGGAAAGACTGAATATCGGATGGTTTAATAGGGTCGCAAAGGTACCTATTAAAACTTAAAAGAAACATAATATATGTGTTGAACTTTTCACAAAATTATTAATTTATAATCGTAAAATTAGCAAATATTGTCAAATTTATATAATGATTATATCACTATTAAGAGGAATCTTATTTTTTAATTCTCGTTTAAATTATTGTTTTGTTTATTGATTTTAAAAAACTTAATCTAGTGGGTGAGAATGTTTAGACTTTCTAATTATAGTTGTGATAAATTTATATTTTACAAAATATATTGTAATAGTTTTATTTTCTAGTGTTTGTAACAGGTTAATATCGATAAAAATTACTTTAATTTTTCAGATAAAACTTGTTGAGATATTACGCAACCAAGCAGTTTGTGGACATAAATGGCATCAAAATATAAAATGAATAAAAAATCACTGTAAAAATTTATAGAGTGTGTAAATTTTCCCAAACAACTTTTAGAAATGAGGCTAAAAGAGAAATATAATAGATTTGTTTAATGACCCACGTTTTTCTGTTTTCATCCCAATTTAATTTACTATCAAAAATTATTTTTTCGGCATATTTACTTTATTTTCGAAAAGTATTTTGTGTTTTTAATGAAGCAATACCAAGATTTTTTTAGTTTCAAATTAATTTATAGGCTGACCTATTAAATGATAGAGTCGAGTAACTTCTTTATACAAGACAGAAAAAAACATTGCTTTTGATAAAAATTACACAGATACATTTTAAAATTATATTGATTCTGATAAGGTAAACCAAACATTTGCAAGGAATATACTATCAACTATTTTAAAATATTTACTTTCTTCAAAAAAATTTTGGATTAATAGAGACCGTCAAACCTACTTCAACCCATACAATTGTTTACAACCAAAAATGCTATGAATACGTGAAGAAAAAACTATACCGTTTTATGCGTCACAACAAAATCTGGTATTCCAATACACACCTCTTCTTTTTTTTAAGAAATACATGTACTCCATACTTTTATTTATTTATTCTTTTAAATTACACAGTATTTTATCATTGTTTACAATTTAATTAACTTTGTTTCACAAAGACAAATCAATATCTTTAAAATAGCACCATTGTGACTATGGTGACAGGGGAAAAGCCAATTAAAATCAAAATGAAAACATCAGTGAAAGAAAAAGACGTGCTAATTGTTAGAAATTGATGATAAGCAACATTGCCGAGTTGTTCAGTTAATCTGGAGAAGTTAATGGTACGAATTGCAGCTATTTGTTGGACAAACATTATAGGTAGAAGCCCAGAATTTTTAGAAAAAAACAATTGTTTATAGGTCGAAAAATTTTATACTTTCCAGAAATCATGTTATTTAACATCTTATGATATTAAAATAATTAAAAAATGTTAGTAAAAAATAAAACTTCTTTAAATCCTAAGAACTTTATATTTTCTTACAAACATCGCGTAACTTGGCAAACAAGGCATATCATCACATGGTAATTACACAAGTTCTAGTGAGACTAAATATTTTTGGATAGGTAGAGAATTTTGGACAACATTTTTCTGGTGTTTGTCTAGCTCTGTTTCAACCTAAAACCTCTTTGGCCTTCTCCAATGGATTCTAGACAACCATACTCCTATATTATATAAGGTGTCCGGTAAAATGTGGGAAATCTCCTAAATATGAAAAAACACGTAAAAGAAATACTACACGTTCATATAAACTTTTTTCGTATAGGCCTCCTCCTCGGAGATATGGGCTCCCAAAGAGCTGCAATGGAATCAAGTTTTTTACATATAATTGTTGAACCACCCGGTATATTTCAATTTTTTTTAATATGTTGTATACCAGGTAAGACCCTTCAAATTATTATCCAAGAAAGTGTTGTGAATTACTCACAGCTGCAGGAACGGACTAGCTGTGACACTCATAACCCCATTTTTTTACGCCCTTTATGATAAGAACTTTGGACAACGTTTTTTACATATCTTTAACTATTGACTAAAAATTAAATATTCTTTATTCATGTTGCTAATCCTAACCGTTTTCGAAAAAACGTCATTTTATTTACATCATGTATTTGGCGTATTTCGATAAAAGATACATCTTTGTTCTTATCAAATGTTCAACCTTTAACCTTAAGATAAAAAAAAATCGATCCAAAATTAAAGTTAACCTCTTTAGTTAAAAACGTCTAATTCTGTGAATTGCAGTTTGACCTAGGTACTTAAAAAATGTGCTTTTCATTTTATCGGTACCAAAAAGAAAGTATTGTGGTTGGAAACATTGCTAGGTACGAAAGAAAAAATCTCCTACTTTTTAGAACTTCTCAAATTTCACATCGCTGACACATTGGTTCTTTACTTGGATATTAATCTACCGATTTTTGGAATTCGTGGTGAAATTAGTTGTGAAATGATTCGAAATATGGAATACATATTTTATAAGTATGCAGATACGCATCTGATGCATGGTCTTGCATCATGCAATGCTTTGAAAGCCAGGTTATATCACGCCAGATATCCTAATCGCACTCGTCCAGATGAAAACATTTCAACGGGTTGACCAACGTCTTAAGGGAAAATGGTAGGCGATTCCATTTAATAAAGTATATTATTAAATTTTTTCATAATTTTAAGAAATTTTAGGAAAAGAAATACTGATGCTGGTCGGGCAAGAACAGTCGTACGCCGCAATTAGAGGAAAATATTTTAAATGCTGTAGATGACATTCCTTCAACGAACACTCGAAAATTATGGGGGCAGTTTAATACGTCGAAAACAATAGTACATGAAGTTCTTGAAGAACAGCTGTCATGTCCATATCATTTGAAAAAATGCATGAACTGATTCCTGAAGATTTTCCCCGTAGAATGCAGTTTGCAAACTGGCTATTGGATCAGCAACGAAATAATGTAATCTTCATTAGCACTACTCTCTTCACGGATGAAGCAGGGTTTACCAAAGATGGTATCATAAATTTACATAACTCACATCTATGGGCTGATGAGAATTCTCATGAAACGATTGTTTCGCATCATCAACACCAGTTCTAATCAATTAATGTCTGGACAGGAATTATCGGCAATTTTTTGATTGGACCATTCATATTGCCGGCACAAGTGAATGGAGAATTTTATTTCAAGTTCCTCCAGAACGCTTTTCACGAATTAGTAGAGCACTTACCACTTGAAACCCGCCGAAACATGTACTACATGCACGATGGGGCACCATCTCATTTCAGCGTTGCTGTGCGGGAGAACCTGAATAACGTCTATCCAAACCATTGGATACGTAGAGGAGGCCTGGCCTCCCCGATCTCCCGACCTAACGCCGTTGGATTTTTACCTGCGGAGACACCTCAAAACCTTGGTGTATTCCACTCCGATCGATAGTAGGGAGGAACTTCTACGGAGAATCACGTTTCATTGCAATCAAATAAGGAACAACACTGAGTTAATGTGACGGGTACAGCAGTCGTGCTCGAAAGTGAATTAGACTTAACACAGCCCATATTGAATCGTCTTACGAAGTTTTTAACTAAGCAGTTAGTTTAATTTTTTATTGAAACTATGGTGACAGGGGAAAATTCCTCTTTTTCATATTCAACCCGACAGAAGTTAGGGGACTAACAGTGTAAATCAGATTAGCAACGTGAATGAACAGCACTTAATTTTTAGTCAGTAGTTAAAGGTATGTAAAAAAAGTGGTCCAAAGTTCTTATCATACGAGGCGTAAAAAAAATGGGGTCATGAGTATCACAGCTAGTTCGTCCCTGTAGCTGTGAGTAATTCACTACACTTTCTTGGATAGTAATTTGAAGGGTCTACCTAATATATATGATATTTAAAAAAAAAAATGAAATATACCTAGTGCAGCTCTTTTGGAGCCCATATCTCCGAAAAGGAGGCATATACGAAGAAAAAAGTTTATATGAACTTGTAGTATTTCTTTCACGTGTTTTTTCATATCCGAGAGATTTCCACATTTTTCCGGATACCCTGTATATACTTTTATCAATTTAGGGGAATTACAAATAAAACAAAAAATTATTAAAATATAAATAATTTTTGTTTTTGGTAGCTGATTTTTTAATTTACAGGGAAAATCAGCAACGATCTTTAAGTCAAATCGCATTTTTAAATTTTATCAAAAATGCATGATATTTATAAGTGACCAGAATTTTTTGGACAGAAAACGGAACAAATGCACTGGGCACGAAAATATTGCCACGGTATTTGCTACTTTAACACAATAAATGCAAATAAATAATTGGTCATTGTTTATTGTGTACAGAGTAATACACAAAAAACAAATACTTTAATAAGATACAAACTTTATATGGAGCAATATATATATTTTTATTAAGAAATATTAAACTAATCAGTCACTTCAGGTTTTTTTTCTATTTTTCTGAAGAACAAACTTGATTTAATATAGACGGTGACGATTTTAAATGAGAATAAAATTCTAGATAAGTTTTATTGACGTTTACATTTAAAATTATAATAGCTTTGAGCACTGCTACCCATAACTGCGTCTTTTCAACAGTCCCTATTTTATTATTTAAACTAAAAACTGTTCCAGTCTATGCACATTCGTTCCAGGTAGACACAAAGCATATTTAATAATTGTATAAAAATACAAAATAATTTAAATTATTATTTTGAAATGGTTAAATAGTTCCACCCAACGATTTTCTACAGCTACATTTAAATTGTTCCATTCGTAAACCTTTAATCTGACATAATTTGTAATAAATGAAAACTCATCAAATATTTCGGTATCCTTTTAGCATTGAATAAAACCCGATTCCGTTAAACTGTCCATCACTTTTTGGATTCCTTGCCATGTTGGAACCATGGACAATTTGACCCACTCAAAGTGATCGAAGTCTTCACAGTACGGCGTCTATTGGATTAACTACTCATGGCATGTTGTAAAAAAATTGTAGCAGTAGTCTTCACAAATTCTCCTTTTAGAAAAACATTTTGGAAGGAGGAACGAACTATATGTTTTGTTTGAAAATTAAATTTTGCTTCAACTAGTAACCTCAATGGCAGAAATTTTTTGACTGTCAATCTTCAAAATAACTTGATGGAAAGTGAAAGCTTGGGCATGAATAAAATAGAGCCACAATTCTGAGCTAGGGTTTTTAACAAAACTTTTTAAGATAGTACGGCATTTGTCGATGCTCAAAAAGTAGGATTTAGTGCCTCATATATTTTTAAAACTCGTTTGACTGCAGGCATAAGTGCAAGCCATCTTGTTTTGCTGTATCCTAATATTTCTGATATTCTATATCGGCATCTACACAAAAATCTTTTAACGTTTCAACTCATACTGTAAATGTAGAAAAATTAGTATATTTTTAAAATAACGACTTCAACATCAAATAATAAGCACTTGACAGTCAATTTAACTACGTTGTGCGCCGCATTCAATGTCAATTAAAGATCGATTCAAATTTGACTTCAATTTGCTAAAGAACCTGGTCTCTGATAACAGCCAAAATTGTAGTTTGCATCGTCTTCTTAAAAGGCCACAATTTTTGTATTTAAATTATATCTTACTAAAATTTTAGTTAAGTACTTTACAATAATGTTGAATGTTTCATCTGACTGATCTTAAAAATCCAATAGTTTAACTTGTACATTATCTTCGTATTGTCGAAAATACCAGACTAAATTTTTGAGAGTCGTGGTTAGATGCATCGGTTAGAATTTAGATACAATTTAGCTTCTGTTAAATGTCTTTCCATATCATCAGCTGCATTACATGCCAAAGGATTCGTAACTACTAATTCGGTTTTAGTTCGAGCACATGAACTTTCGTTCAAAACATTGATAATTAGCTTTGAGGCACAACCGTTGCTGCGAAAAATTATATTCTCGTATACACCCTCAGCTGCTGCAACACCCATATCTTTAGAAGTTCGCGCATCGCTTTTTTACAAGTATTCACCCGTCAATGTGTTTGAAGATGAAGCGTGTTCAGAATTTCTGTGTGTATCGGACAGGAAAAGTTGTTCTAAATCACTGGCATCCACATGGGATACACTAAATTCTGTTCGGCACTCTTTTCAATGTACATCTAAGGGAATGTTATTTCGTTATTTTATAAAAGGATATTTTCTTTGGGAGTTTTCATTAAAAACGCATTTTCGCTTTGGCATCGCAAAGGAAACTTTATATTTGTTTACAAAATCGCGCTTGAAACTTAGATTCTCTATTATTATCACTGACTATCTTCTGTAACTCTATAAGAAATCTGTTCACGTCGTGTATCGACTTGCTTATATAATACTTACACTCCGTTCTAGACCGTACAAAAAACTGACCTGAATATACGGGAAAATTCCCGGCCGCGGGAGGCGCAAGAATATACCCACAACCTACACATGCAGATCGCTTTTTCACTGCTGTTAAGAACGCCGAGCACCGACTGTTTACACAACTAACAAAACATATGAAATGCTCGCCAATTATCTAATGTTTGCAAAATTGTTATAAGACGTGTCCCAAGAAGTTCTCTGGATACACCGGGACAATACACTTAAAAACGGTACTGTCCCGTTCATGAGTCGTAAATATCAGCAAATTTAAGAATGTTAGGGGGGTTTGATAACTTTATCTAAGCAATTAATTCTGATATTTTATTAGGGGGGGCCATATAGAAACTCGACCTTAGCTGAAGAAATAAAACCAAAACGTGTTCGAAATGTGACAATCTATCGCAAGGAGTCGGTGGTAATACATTTTCAGGAAAAATTCCAGAGTTAGATACACAAAATTCATAAGTCGTTGTAAAAATTTCAGGATTTCTCAAAGCAAATTAAATAGTTTTTATTAGTCAGATTTTTTACGCAATTTAAACAACAATTTTTCCCCTAAAGCTTTTTAAATTTATAAATTAAGTCGTATGCGACACTTCTTTACTGTTCCTCGTTACTTAAAAAATTATTTCAAAAAAATACAAGACAATATTGAATAATTATTACCTTCCCTCACTTTTGTTGTCTTCCATAATTAAAAAAAAATATTTTGCCCTTTTTCCCGAATCAAATTTCTGAATACGACCTACTAACAAAGCAAAATATAACACAATTGAAAAATTGATAGATGTGGAACTACAATAAACAGTCTAAATAATAAAATTCAATAAGGTAATTTAGACGAGTTAAAAGGAAGTTCTGTAACACAGAATACTAAGTAATATTTATACCAAAACATAAACGACGACCTTGATATCACAAAGGTTAAAGTTATAAAGTTCCACTAAAGGAAACAAAAACAAATAAAAGATTAATACAATCGGTAATTCTATCATTTGAAATTTAAATTTGATTTTTACAATAATTTAAAAATTACTTTCGCTTTTTGTTTTTTAGAGTTGTGAGTATTCATTTTTAAATAGAACATGATTTAACGACAAATAAATAAATAAAAAAATAAACTGTAAATCTAAATGAATTGTTTTGATTGTTCCCATTAACAACGAAACAAAATATTCATAGCCTAGTATTCAAATACTCGATAAACTTGAAAAGTGGCATAAGAAAAAGATAAATTAATTTTTTGGATAATTTCATATTGTTGCGTTAATTTCGTCCAGGAGTTATAGAATTTTTTTAGAAGATAAACAATTTTGTGCAATTCTTGCTATAGATTTTCTTTAAAATTAAGCTTATAATTTGTTTAGTTCATGTTAGTTCAGGTGTTTTTTAAAAGTAATACGTTTTTATAGTAAATTGTTTTATTTGTGACTCCGAAAAATTGGAAAAATGAATCGAAAAAGGAATTTAATTGAACAGGAAGTAGTGCGAGCATTAGTTTTATTGGACGAGGGATATTGTCAGAGTTATGTTACCAATTTGTTAGGCAAACATTGTTCCACGATAAGTCGTATGGCAAGACGTTTGACTGAAGTAGAAACTTATTCTAGAAAGCAACGACAAGGGCGAAAACGATGCACTAAAGAATTAGATGAACATTTTCTTAGACAATATGCTTTAAGAAACAGGACTGCCACTAGTTCTATGATGAGAAACCAACTCGAAGCTACCCACAACGTCACGATTTCTTCTAGAACAGTTAGAAGACAGTTAAATGAAGCTGGATTAGACAGTAGAAGACCAGCCACTGCACCCTTGCTTACTAGTGAGAACAGAGTTGCCAGGTTACATTTTGCTTAAGAAACCGAACTGCCACTAGTTGTATGATGAGAAATCAACTCGAAGCTACCCGCAACGTCACAATTTCTTCTAGAACAGTTAGAAGACGATTAAATGAAGCTGGATTAGACAGTAGAAGACCAGTCACTGCACCCTTTGCTTACTAGTGAGAACAGATTTGCTAGGTTACATTTTGCTCAAAATCATCAAAATTGGTCTGTAGATGATTGGAAACAAGTTTTCTTCACAGATGAAACTAGGTTTAGCCTAAAATATCCAGATGGTCGTAAGCGAGTATGGCGAAGACTAGGAGAAAGGTCTGTTACTTGCAGTATTTCTGCAAGAATTCCATTTGGTGGTGGCTCTGTTATGTTCTGGGGTGGCATCCGCTTTGACGCTCGTACACAATTAATTCCTGTCCATACGAGATCTATGAATGCTGATTACTATCTTGAGAATATTGTAGTAGAACATGTGATGCCTTTCGACCATTTTGTGGGACCCAATTTCTTATTTATGCAAAACAACGCTCGACCTCACATAGCTAAGGAGGTACTCGATTATCTTAATCAAGTAGGTATACCAATTATGCAATATATATATATATATATATATATATATATATATATATATATATATATATATATATATATATATATATATATATAATTTTTAAAATAAATATATCATTTTCACCGCCTAAAGAAAATATATTTCGTACTTCAAAGTTGTTCTACTATATAATTGTATATCAATACGATGAAATGCTCACAAGTGGATGAACAGAATATAATTATCATTAATTTTAGTTATACATACTAATAGTTCTAACCAACTCGAATAATCTTAGACAGCAACGAAATTAGTCCATTACAATGCATTATTCAGTTTTATCTCCCAATTCTAGTATTTTTTTCGTGGTGATTTAATTTTTTGTTTACCGAAACGTGTCTTCTTTCATAAAATATTTTAAATACCGGATATACAAGTGGTCTTTCAAGATAAACTTGTATTTCCTTCTTATATGCAGTTACTACGAGGGTTGATCCCTAAGCTTTCCCCCTGAGTTATTTAGAATAAAACCTGAGCAAAATTAGTATCTTATTCAATTGTACAACAACAATCCTACGGCTTCTTATACAAACATGTGTGACTGGCGTCTTACAGAGATGGAAGAGCACATCATTTGTTCACTTTCCTTTGTGTTTTCCTTTAACTACCTTCCACAATTTCTGTATTAGTTGGGCAAAATGAGGTCCTGTTATTTTGTACCTCTTCTTTAAAAAATAGCCAAAAATGATCCCTTCAACTGTCTAAGACACGGAGGCCATAACCTTTTCAAAAGACACCTGCGCTCTGAAATTTTGGGGCGAAGATGTTTTAATTCCATACTATAACATTTGGTTTCAGGGGCTTAATAATGCACCCATGTTTTATTCATCGTTACGAATCTATCCACAAAGTGTGGTTTATTCTCTATCAACATAGCTAAAAGGAGCCTAAAAAAAGGTTACAGCTTTTGAAGTATCGTTAACATTCGAGTTACCCTTGCTGTGGACAACTTTTTCATATTCAAATGTTTTGTTAAGATTATAAACATTATAATACAGATGCATCTCTCTAACCAAGTCGCATACCATCAGTGGTCCATCCTCAAAACAAAATCGTGTATTGTATCAATATTTTCTTAAATTACAGGGGCTACTAGCTGTCCACCTGCATGTTCTTTGAATGAAGGTTTCGCACAATTTCGGAACACAACAGTTTGATCATATCATAAGAAGCTGCACACTCACCCAAAGTATTCATCAAGTCCTCATAAATTTGATATGCCGTCATAACTTATTTTAATATTGCACTCATTCGTTTACGCGTCTACCTAATCAAATGAAGAACTTGTTGAGGCTGGCATACATGCTTTAAGATTATCATGTATATGTAATAAACAGAATTTGATACAATGGTCAGTGATGGAGCGTAAAGATCAGCCCTCGTATATAGAATTTTAAGTTTTCCAAAAGGTTAATATATTTTAGGATAATGAAGCAATAAATGTCTGTTCAAAACTGTTAACGTTTACCAGAATCATTAGCACTTCCAACTATCAGTAAACATATTTTGTTCGTGGACTTTTAACCAGCCTCAAAAACATTTGTATTACTTTTTAATATTACTTAACAAAAACTGCGAAAATATTTATACATACAACAACGAAAGTTAAGTTGGTTTTTTACAACATAGTATTAAATCCTAATAAAGAAATATCCTTACTAAGCATAAATGGTAATTTTGTTTCGAACAAAGTTTCTGTTTCATCAAATATATCGCAAGGCTCTCATCTAAGACCCTCTTTCGTTTGTCAATTTTTCTATATTACATAAAACAAAATCGACCCCCCCCCCCCGTCGATCTGTCAATCAGCACAATTTTCACTGATGAATAGTGTCTCATGGGGAAGGTTTAGGTGTATGATTTGTGGATAATCTGTAATATGACAACTCCTGTGCGAAGCTGAGGCGGATCGCTAGTTGACTTAAAAATATATAAATTCATTTATTATCAATGACAACCCGAGAATTACAAGGACGTTTTAATACATTTTCTCGTTACTGTAATTAAGTGTCTTTTTTTAATTCAAAAAATGCTTTTACTAAGACCGTGCGGAAAGTGTGTCCTTTAGAAAGAATTATAGCGCTGTAAATTAAATTTTGCAGGACAGAACAGGAAATTTTACTTTCCGCACTCGGTGTAAAATGTACAAGACAGATTAGTTCTTCACAACAATTGTTATATTTTAAAAAACACCAATAAAATTAGAGAACCGGAGATTACAAGTTGCCTTTTGAAAATTATGTCAAAAATATAATTATTCTTTGGGTTCACAAAAGACTATATTTTTCAAAACTTTTGAAAGGAATTATATACCTATACAGAAACGGCATACTTGCACTGGTGCTTGTATAATAATTAAAAAGGAGAAACGGCAATTGAAATATCCGTAGACCGTGCGACTTTATTGGTTGAAAATGGAATTCAAAATTACCTGTGTCTGAATTTTAACATTACTTTATAAAATACTTTATCAGAAAAATAATAAGGTAAGGACCTCAAAATTATAAATATGAACGAATAGGCAACCTGTCATCAAATATTAAACCTTATGAGTTCAAATCTAGATTCATTCAAAGAACTTGGTGTAGAGAACATTTGTTTGTACTTTATCTATCTCATGCATAAGACCTCACTACTTCATGGAAGAAATGCTGATTTTATAATTAAGCCATAAATAAAGATTTTGAAAATTTCTTTATAAAAAGATAATTGTAAACTGTTTCTTTTATATTTAACTTAAAGGCTGTTTGATGATAATAAAATAAATTGCAATTGATAATTTATTTACCCAAATCTGATTATTATTTCCTTTTAAACTAATTTTAATAATCAAAAAAATTCTTATTTGTACTTTATTGGACACATATATGTATTTTGTTCTCAAAAAATCAACCTAGAACACTCAAAACTCGACCGTGTAATTAGTTCTAATTTAGTTTATTATATAGTTCCTGCCAATCTTAGTAGGACTCATGCTGTTAATGGATTACATGTGATAAAAATAAAGTTAGTGTTAGGACACGGAAAGTTTAATACACTTCAGACGTATCGAGTTATTGACTTTTTGTTATATGACAAACCTACCTTTATACCATGTAGAATCATCTTTCCAAGTATCCTAATGTATTATCCTCACACCCTGTATGTATATGTATACGTATGTATATATGTATATGTATACGTACGTATGTATGTATGTATGTATATATGTATGTATGTATGTATGTATATATGTATGTATGTATGTATGTATGTATGTATGTATGTATGTATGTGTATGTATATATATATATATATATATATATATATATATATATATATATATATATATATATATATATATATATAGGGTGTTCGAAAAGTTTACGTTTGATAACGGACTCTTGGCATCAAAATAGGTCGATTTAAACCAGCGTTATATACGATACTGCTTTGTTTAGGCGGTAGTAGACCACACATCATTAAATTCAGTTACCACATTTTCAAGTAATTTGGGAAAAATCAATGCTTTCTGAAAACTTTAACGTCTTCTACCGCCTTAACGAAGCAATATCGGATATAAGTTAACTTAAATCGACTTATTTTGAGGTCAAGAGTCTGTCGTCAAATGTTGTACACGTATATATATATATATATATATATATATATATATATATATATATATATATATATATATAGGGTGATTCAAAAATCGATCACGAAACTTAAGGGGGTGATTCTACTTGACAAAATAAGGGTAGAGCTTCATATAATTTTTTTTCAAAATGTCATTCGTTTTCGAGTTACAAGCCGTCCAAGTTCAAGTTTTTATTTTTTGTTTTTTGAATTACTCGCTTACAGGAAAACCGATTTGACTAATATTTGAAAGATAGGCTAAGTCTTCTGCGCTTCATCATTTTAGTAACAATTCACATTGATTGTTTGCCGCTAGAGGGCACTTTACCTACATTGAAAATTGTTTTTTTGTCATAATTTTTTAGTGTTGACAGCTACAGTAGTTTTTGGCATAATTTCTGAAAGACTGATGTCAGGCCTTTAAAAAAGGTGCTCTTTATTTACATCACTAAACCCAACGGTTTAGACGTAAATCACCCTTAAAAATTAAGTGGTAAATTTACTTTTCTCATTTCATTACCACCAGCTACCAGGTAAATAGCTATCAAAGTATACTAGAGCTGTCAGTTTAACATCAAATAAATTCGCTTTTTAAACTATTTAATTTATAATCTTAAAATAACTAATAATGGCTAATCAGTAAATATTCATATTATGGATTATTGCGATATACATTTAATTGATAAAAATTAATGAAACAGTACTAAACAAACTAAAAAAGATTCTCAAAATGTCCCCCATTTTCTTCTATACATTTCCTAACACTCTTCAAAAAATGTCGCCTAACTCGATGAAAAATTTCTGGTGTTTCTTTAATAATTTGGCACTTTTCGATTATCCTGAAGCGAAGATCCTCGACGTTGATTACTGGAATATCGTACACCAATTGTTTCAAATGACCCCAAAAGAAAAAATCCATAGGATTAAGGTCTGGTGACCTCGCTGCCCATGCCAATGGTCCACTTCGTCCTATCCATCGCTCAGGATACGTTGCATTCAAATACTGTCGGACACGTATACTAAAGTGGGGCGGAGCTCCGTCTTGGAGGATCCACATGTTGGCCCTTACTTCCAATGGCACATCTTCCAGATACAATGGGAGACGATTTTGGATAAAATCTAAGTATACGTCACCAGTTAATGGGCCATCAAAGAAATGAGGACCAATAAGGTAATCTCCTATTATCCCTGCCCACACATTTAGTGAAAATCTACGCTGATGTTTCGTTTCTACCACATTGTTTGGGTTATCGTAAGCATATGTGTGGATGTTGTGTAGATTTGTTATGCCATCACGAGTGAAACCAGCTTCGTCAGTGAATAATATGACGCCAATTAATCGATTATCGTGTTCATACTTAGCTAGGATCTGATTGCACATTTCCAACCGTCTCGGCCGATCATCGTCATAAAGAGCCGGCACCTTTTTTGAATGAAACGGGTAGAGTTGTTCTTCTCTTAGTATCCTCCATGAACTAGCCTGACAGAGCCGCACTTCATTCCCAATTTTTCTAGTACTAATACCTGGATTATCTTCAATAATTTCAAGCACTCTTTCTTCTTGTTGCACGTTTCTAGCAGTTCTAGGTCTTCCCCTATTTCCATTATAACTTTTAAAGGAACCACATTCCGCAAGCCTCCTGTGCACACTGGAAAATGTTTGAGCATGAGGGATATTTCTTTCCGGATAACTCTCCATATAATATCTTCTTGCCAACTCTGCATTACCATTTGCTTTTCCATAACAAAAATGGATATCACAATATTCGATATTTCAATATTGGTGATTAGCCATTATTAGTTATTTTAAGATTATAAATTAAATAGTTTAAAAAGCGAATTTATTTGATGTTAAACTGACAGCTCTAGTATACTTTGATAGCTATTTACCTGGTAGCTGGTGGTAATGAAATGAGAAAAGTAAATTTACCACTTAATTTTTAAGGGTGATTTACGTCTAAACCGTTGGGTTTAGCGATGTAAATAAAGAGCACCTTTTTTAAAGGCCTGGCATCAGTCTTTCAGAAATTATGCCAAAAACTACTGTAGCTGTCAACACTAAAAAATTATGACAAAAAAACAATTTTCAATGTAGGTAAAGTGCCCTCTAGCGGCAAACAATCAATGTGAATTGTTACTAAAATGATGAAGCGCAGAAGACTTAGCCTATCTTTCAAATATTAGTCAAATCGGTTTTCCTGTAAGCGAGTAATTCCAAAAACAAAAAATAAAAACTTGAACTTGGACGGCTTGTAACTCGAAAACGAATGACATTTTGAAAAAAAATTATATGAAGCTCTACCCTTATTTTGCCAAGTAGAATCACCCCCTTAAGTTTCGTGATCGATTTTTGAATCACCCTGTATATATATATATATATATATATATATATATATATATATATATATATATATATATATATATATATATATATATATATATATATATATATATATATAATGTTAATTCAATACATGCCTTTGGGGATCTGATAATACAAGAGATAATATATTTAACCCTTATATGTATTATACAAAACACAATAGGTTTAACGTTTAAATTCAGCTGATCTCTTCTTTAAAAATTGTTTTGTAACAGTTCTTCTTTTAAATTTTCACACGGATGAACGTTTTCTGGATATTTTTTGATTCTAAACGAAACACAATAATGTTAGACAAGTAGTCGGGCAAAAAAGTTATATAAAATTATCGTGTTTTCTGTTTAAAGTGCATTTTAAAATAGCAAAAAAAAGAAAAATTAAAAATCGAACTATCTCAAAAACGATTGCGTTTTTTATTATACATATTAGCGTCAAATTTACTCCTTACCACTTTTATGAATAAAAAAATCGGTGAAAACAAGTGCGACAAAAGTAAAGCAACAATAATTGTATTCAGCGGCATTTTATTTAACAAAAAACATTAAACATCTATCATAATTATAGTAGCTGTCCTTATAAACAAATCGCCTCCCAGTGTCAGTAATTAAATTTATAAAGGGCCCACCCCATTCCAGGAGAAACAACCCCACAAAAAATTGCTGCCTTTACCATGCCTACAGTTGTAAGTGTAATACACTTGGAATTACATATTGTACTGATTGAAACGTTTCATTTCGTCAGAATTCAAAAAAAAATAAAATAAAATGTTTCATCGCTAAATAGAACTTTTTTCTAGCTGAACGTGTACGAAACCACCTCTTAAACTGGAATTGCAGCAATAATTCTAGGTGCCAAAGAAATTCTTTTAATGCGTATGTCGCTTCATATTGTTATTTTTCGGTCTTAATGATTTTCGAAGATTTCTAAATGTTCTTTTTCATTGTAACATAAAATTATTTAGGATCAACAAACTGTTTTGAAATTGTATCTTGTTTTTTGTGTTCCAAAAACGTATTCACTTCTTTCGGTTTTGGTACCTTTGCAAATTGGAATACCACATGGCATGATTAATCCAGCACAAAAATGTTTATTACACATAAAATAAACTTTACTTTAGTATTTACTTTTAATAAAAACTTTCTGTTTTAGAAAAATATTAAAATGTTGCTTTATTTTTGACGCATTTATACTTCCAAAAATCAACAATCAACACTAAGAATTTCCACTAAACTGACACTTAACTAAAAAACAAAAATGCGTTGTTCATACTTCAAAATTTATCAAAAGTATAGCCAATCAAAATCGTCCATTGATATTTTAACCTAAAAGTAAAACGTATTTTTTTTTTTTGCTTTTCAATTGTGGTTATTTAACTAATTTTATTCTAGAGTGTTTCAACTATTTCATTATACATTTTTGTTTATATTATTTCTTCTATTTTAATGTACTTGTCAATTTTTCCTCCGAACATCCGAAGAAGACACGAATTATGCCTACTTTAAAAGTTAAACTAAGAAGTTAAATGTTGACCAACTTCTTAACTGTTAATCTTAATTTTTACTTGGGACTATGAACAGATGAAGGTAAAGTCGATTATTTAACTTGTAAGTTAAAATTTCTAATGTAAATTCTTAGTATTAGTTCATTTGTTCTGATTGTTGGAAATAGTTATTGTCGCCGATAACAGCAGCCTACTTTGATATTTTAACATCAATTTTAACAACATTTAAATGCCATATCAGGCACGTAGTATATTATAATATCGAGGTTAATACATTTTTTGAAGGTGTTGCTCTACTTTTGTGTAAATTCTGAATTGTATAATACACGATGCAACTTTACTAGGGGTAACAGGAATAATTTTTAATAAAATTTAATGACCGCTAACTTCAAATTATTGTACGTGAGAAAGTAGCCCTTTCTTAGGTAGTTATTATTTTTAACTTCCGGCTTTGAACTCTTAATTAAACTAGACAGTCTTAAATCTAGTTCAATTACAAGGTTAGAAAGTTATCTAATTTCAAATTTGAAGTCGGTAATTAATATTGTTTATGCTTTTAACTAAATTATATTAGATCAAATATTACCGTATATTTTTTTAAACCGTCTTTGACTTAATTTAAAGAAAAACATTTCTTTTTTTCCATAAATTAGATATTGCATTTTTTTGCTACTGACATTGACTGATCAGCCTTACCGTCAGTTACAAAGTGAAATCCAATACACAAATATTTTTTTGGTTGCTCCAAAATACATTAAATTCGGTAGAAAAAATCATCCAGTAATTTTTAAAATATTAAGAACCTGAGTAAACACAGGTATTTAATAGGGACACAAGGTTCACGCCGCTGGAAACTGTCAAGGCGTCTTTTCATTAAACGAACAAGACATACTACCCAAAAAGGATCTACATAGAAAGATAAAGTTAAAAACACGTAATTATAATTTTAAATTTATCATATGCAAATAAAACATAATTGCACTATATACTTTTATACACTGAGGACGTAAACTTCCAATATATCCAATTTTACAGGGTAACTAGAAAGAAACTTTGATTTTTTAAATTGTCACCTCGAATTTTGCACACTTTTAGACTCACTGCAAAACTCTGAATATTTCTTCTAGTACATGTTCAATACCTACATGTACAGTAACTCTCAAAAGTATTGAGACAAATATGAATTTGAAATTAACTAAAAAGAAATAAAAAAAATTCTTGAATCAACAATATTATTTATTTTAAGAAATCTGTTTTTTTGCAAGTAGTATTTTGACATTATAAATAATTTTAAGACTGTTTATTAAAAGATAAGATTTTATTCTCTCAATATCAATATTTTGTTGAATGTCCACTGGCCTTGCTGACAGCTTCATAGCGCGTCGGCATCGAGTTCACCAACTTTTGTAAACGATTCAAAGGTATTCGATTCCATTCGTTTTTCAGAGCTTCCTTATAAAAATAATTTCGGCGTCTTACTCGACGATACAACTCCTCCCACAAATGCTCTATAGACTTGAAGTCGGCACTTTGACTTGGCCAGTCTAGAAGTCACTCACGTGCTTGGATTTGTGCTTTGGACTATTAGCATGCTGAAAAAAACATCCGGGTAGCATATTTTCTTTAGAATATGGTATCATTTGGTTTTTTATTATATCACCGTACAAAAATCGATCCATATTTCTTTCTGCGTGAAATAACGGTCCAACTCCATAAGGAGAAAAACATCCCCAAACCATCAAATTTGACGTCGCCATGTTTCGACGGTGGATACCGAACATCATATCTTTTGTTTCTAGGATATCGAACACACTTTATTCCATTAGATAACACTAAATCAAACTTGCTTTCATCAGTCCATAGTATTTTAGACCATTTTCAGTTCGTCCATGATCTGTGCCACTTTGTGAACGCAAGTCGTAACTTTCTGTTCTTTACAGATATGAAAAGCTTTTTGATTTGTCGTCATTCATGTAATCCGAAGCCTTTTAGCAGCCGTTTTACAGTTGAAACATGAATGTTTATGTTATAATTTTTTTTTAATTCATTTCTAACTACCACAGCAGACTTACAGACATAAGATCATTTTTTTATTAAGCGGTCTTCTTTAAAATACGTTTTTTTTTTGGGCGACCACTTCTAGACTTATTTTCCACAAAATGACGTTCATTATAAACTTTATTCTACGCACTAACAAGCTGCCGAGACACTTTAAAATTATGAGCGTAGTTTTCCTTCCTTTAAAGTCACTTGAATATTCCTTATGCTTAGGCATGTTAAGATCAATGTAACGATAAACACAAAACTCACGCTGTGATCAACGGTATCTTCTTCAAAAGGATAATTGTTAAAATACTTACGAACCATCAATGCTATACGTCCTACAATGTAAACAAATAAGCTGAAACTCGGTCCCTTTGAGTAATGTCGACACATCGATAGTTTAGACACATATTTATTTTTTTGAATAGCGTTATGTGTGACCAAGAAAATAAAAACTTTTGCTATATCAAAATATTTTTTAAACCTACTGTAACTGTTTCGAATTTATCGACAGTTAAAGCTCGAAATGTAGGAGTAAAAGTAGTTAATTTATCATTTTATTGATTAATCCCATTCTTTAAGTATTCTATGTCAATTAGCTTAGTTTAGTTTGAAAAACTTTACCTTAACGGTAACCCCACAAAAAAAAGTCAAAAGGGTTTAAGTCTGAACACCTCGGCGGCCACTCAATAGGTCCGATGAAATTTCAACTCAATCTTACTCAATGTCGATTGTAAAATTGGCAGAATATTAGGATATTCTTCTTGAAATAATTAAGACACTTCTTGGGTTCTTACCCTATCCCCGATCTAATAATCATAAGAATTTCTATCCTTTGTGCCTCATTAAGTTTTATTTGCAGTTAAAATTAACTCAATTTGACAAAATATGACAAAGGAACGGGTTACGGAGTAAGTTATGATGGTAAATAATTATGTATTATATCCTTTCGAGTTTTAACTGTCCATAAATCAGAAATAGTTACATTTAGTTACATAGGATATGTAATAGAAAAAATGTTCAGAATTTTAGAGTGAGTCAAAAAGTGTAAAAAAAATTGTCGCTACTGTTTAAAAAATCAATGGTGACATGTCCGAACGATTGCTGAAAACCGCATTTTTTAAAATAATAAATTTATTACAGTACATGGCGACGTTAAAAGACTAAGGACACTAAAAGGATTCTCAATTTACAATCGTTAATCAAAATATTTCAAAAGGGGTATTTATTTCGTGGTGATAATTTCTACACTGAAGAATTCTGTTCACATCTCACATAACAGACATGCAATTTTCTGAAGAAAGTAATAATTTTATGTAAGATGGAAAATCGGAAGTATGTAACAAAACAAATAAGCCCAATTCTTAAAAACAAAAAAAATAGCTTAATAGGCTACCGTTTTTTCTCCTTCAGATAGTTAAAGGAAAAAAAGATATACAGATAGTTTATTGTAGAGATGGGCGATCTAATATATCGAGCCTACAATGCCCTGTGATCTGTTGAACCTGACGGTGTTTGTTGTGCCTTCTTCGAGTCTTTGTCAGATTTAGAAGATACAGTTTAACATAGAACGATGGATCACTGATGTTCCGATTCCGCTGACGAAAAGTCTATTAGATTCATAATCAATGGAACAGTAAAAGCAACCAAAGGTAAGAGTTTAGAATTGTTTTAATTTAGATGGTGTTTCTTTAGAATGTATTTAAGATATATGCGGTTACCATAACACGGCCTACAAACTATTAATGAAGGAACCGCAATATTAAATTTTACCAAGCACTTAAAATTCAAATAAAATTTTACATCTGTCATTTTAGCTTCAACACTTGGAAAGTTGGAATTTAGGTTAAAATGGGGTACGTAATACGACTTTATAGTAAAGAAACATGATCGAAGTGTAAATTATCAATAGTGGTTTCTTAAAAGTATATATAAAAAAAAGGTAAAATAGGAAAATCATTGGAAATTTTTTAGAATACTTGAGAGAATTCGCAGGATTGATCCGGATCTTTTAACCAGTTCTTTAAAATTGGTATTCCGGACGGTCCGAACCATCAGTATCTCATCTTTAATCTCCTGCGAATCCAGCTTCGATTCTCTCTCCATATGAGTTTCGATCACCTAATGATCTCTTCAGTAGGGCTGTAACGAACCAAATACAAAATTTACAGAAAACAAATGTCTATATAAAAATCTAAATTTCGAAATATGTCAGCAGGATGTTAAACCTGCCTCTAACAGCCCGAAGAAGAAAAGATATAGCTCATTAAACTAGTTCTATGGCAGTGGATATTTCTTTATATATTACTGAATGTATGTATAGATGTCGTCTGACTGTTGATATTGTACAATCTGGCGTCGAAAATGTCTGAACGTTGAACATCCTACCAAGATAATTAGGAATTTAGATTTTATATAGACAGTGTCTCTGACATTGAATTTTGTTTTTCGTTCGTTACCAACTCCACTGACGAGATAATAGATGATCGAAATGCATATGGAGTGAGAACCAGAGCTGGATTCGCCGAAAATAAATTGTTGTATTTTTTCCTTTAATGACCTGAAGGAGAAAACAGTAGTTTATTGAACTAATTCTACGGCTGTGAAGATTCCTTTATATCTAACTAAAATTTTAATTTAAAAAATAACATTGTTTGGTTAGAATAAATTCAAGCATTATTTTTTTTAAAGAAATAAAAAAAGAGCGCCAATTAAAAAAACTGTGTAATTTTTTAGGATAAGCAGAAAAAAGTAACTGAGAACCAAGTTTCTATAATATTAAGAAAATTTGTTATAGAACACGGTGCATATTACTTAATTTTTAGATTTCATGCAAAATTCTAGTTGCATTTCATGGAAAGTCTTTACACAGGGTGCAACATAATTCCTTCATTAATGTGTTATATTAAAATTGTTTACCGATATTAAAAGTAATTTTAATAAATAATAAAAATGTTTCAGTAAGTACTGTTGTGATCGTCAAATATGATTTCAAATTTTTAAAGCTTTTAATTTATATAAAACGTTCTCGGTAGTCTTTAGCGATTTAATTCGCAGTGGACGTCATAAGTGTTTATTGTGAATAACTGTTAATATGACTCGTTCTAAGGTTTCAAATTATAAAATGGGCATAAATAGGCGGTAACCACAACACTAATATGTGAAGTAAAAAAAAGGTATAGTAAGTGTGCTAGTTCATGTGGAACACTAACAAATCCAAAGTTCATAATTCAATAATATAAATTAATATAAAGTAAAAATATTTCACTAAGTTTATAGTGATATGATGAATCATGTATTATTTAACTTCATTTTAATAAAGTATTACAGAGAATCCTTGTACGATAACATACACATTTACGAAGCATGGTGTGATACGGATAAAAAATTGCCAAGTAAACTTTACTCTGAACAGCCTTAAACTGCCTTTATCAGGTTACACTTACATGCTTATTATTTTTTTTGAGATATTATTTATCGATATTTAGACAAAAAACTACTAAAAAACAGCAAATATAAATAGACAGATGTTGATATTTTTATGTACAATAAACACATACCTAAATGACTGCCTACAATAATATTTTCATATTGAAGTACATTATAGTGTAAAATAACGGCGTTTACAACTTGCGGCAAAAAAAACAAAGAAAAAGAAATAAAAATGGCGATCAAGAAAATTATTTGCCCTAAAAGAAAATTCTCTGCAGTCGACAATGTTAAATTGGGACACTTTAGACACGAAATCGCTCACGTGATCCGACTCCTTGGAAATAGAATGAACAAGAAAGTACTGTAAAATCTTTGAAAGACTAATGATAAAATATTTTGCTCCTATGGTTCCGAATACCTCATCATTTTTGCTAACTAGAAAACAAATCATATTTTCTAATATGTGATATAAGTACAATATACACAACATATTCTCTCGAGAAGTTGTTAGATAGATATGTTAGAGATAATTTAATGCTAAACAGCCCATTTCATCAGAACCAATATACCTACAGGACCGGGAGATCTACTGAGAGCGCTCCAAGGATAAGTCAGCAAAGTGGAAAATGGAGAAGTGCTTAGAGAGGAATTTCTAGGCATAAAAGGGACGTTTGACAACACGCCCTTTCAATCAATAACCAAGGCAATAAGGAACATCAATTTAGAAGAGACCTGTTACAGGTGGATAGAAAGCATGTCTGTCTATACACAACTACTTGGAAAGACATTAATGGTACGGGTAACCGAGAGATTTACAAGGGGGGGTTTCTCCTCTGCTTTGGAATCTGGTAACGGATGGTTTTGTTCGAACTCTGGGCAGAGAGGTATAAACTTGATAATTTTAACCCAAGGTAAATTTAATGCAACTGAGAGAATGTAAGAGGCTTTTATGGTTGTAGAAAAATGGGTAGAACAAAAAGAACTCAATATTAGCTCCCAAAAGACCCTCTTAATCCCCCTTACACTAATGGTGCAGGTAACCGGGAGATTTACAAGGGGGGAGGGAGTTACCGAAGGGCAAGTCAACAAGTTATACCGGAACCATCTTCTGGTACACTTATCTGGTACACTGACAGTTCAACAACCGAAGAATTTACCGGAGCTGAAATGATTTTTCCCTTGGAAAAATGCTCCACAGTATTTCTGGCTAAAATATATGCAATTTTACAATGTGCAGGCGAGATAAAAAAGGAGAGCTTACAAAGGGACAGTCTACATTAATTCCGACAGCCTAGCAGCCCTGAATGCCCTCAAGGGTCAAAAGGAATCATCTAGATTGATTTGAGAATGTCGGAGAAAATTAACAACTCTGACAAAGGATAACAGATTTAAGCTACAGCGGATACCAGGGGACGAAGGCATATATGGGAATGAAAAAGCCGATAAGCTAGCGAAAGGGGCTCATCATCTCACTACATTGGTCCAGAGACGGCTTAAGGTCTGTGGCACGAGAAACCGTCAAACAATAAATCAAAAATCACTGGACAGCCAAACCATAAAGGATTTTCAGACATATTTATAAGAATTTTCTTCTCGTTTTAAATCGCAGTAGTACAAAAAGACATATTGAAATTCAATAAATTCTATCTTGTTTTAAAGTTAATTGACATATTTGATAGGTTTACTTTACATTACAAATTATAGTTTATTTACTCTTGCAGTGTCTACTTCAATTTACAGGAAAACGCAGGAAAAATAGGCATCTTGACAATACTTATTTTTTTATTAATTATAAAATTCAATTCCTTTGTAAAGTAATGGAATATTTAGCAAGTACCTAACAAAATATATATTACCAAAAATAAGGGAGATTTTGAAACTAGAGCAGAATATTTCTGTTATCGCACGAGCTTGCGTTTCATTAAAATGTAGAACATTTCTTTATTAACGCTAACCAACTCCTTCGTTTATTGAGACTTAATAAAAAATTATACTTTAGTGATATTTGAGACCTTTCTTTTATTAACATGAATTTACTGTTATCGTTACTTGATTCACGCGCAGAAGCAGTTATTTCTTTATAAATGAATAAGGTTTTCGTTATTTACAGACATACATACAAGAAAAATATGTGTTATGGTTATTGGTATTTATTTAAAACATTATTTAGTTATGGTTAATTGTATCTAGCAGGTAGTTTCAATAGAAACGATGATATTACGCTTTTAATTAAACATACCAAAAATATTAAAACTTATATTTAATGTTCATATGTCTTGCAATAAATTTAATTTGACTTTAACCTGAACTAAAATATATTAGGGTTATTTATTTGTACATAGAAAACATTCTTATCCTGACTTTAAGTCAGTAAGTTATTAGTAATGTCTTGTTAACACCAATAGCGCATAATTTACTTTACTTTATATTATACCAATTGTTACTTTATGGATGTTATCGCCACAAATACAGTTATATTCTTAACGAATAGAAAATAGAAAAATTATTATATTGTTATTGTAATATCAAATTTTCTATACGATTACTGTCAAAAAAAGGGCCAGTGAATAGTAATATATAAAAACATTTTTGATTGGAAAAAAAATAAAAATAATGGACCTACAATATAAATTGAAACAACGAAATATTTTTGTGCTATAAATGGTACTCGACTTTAGTCGATTAACTGCTATATATAAAATCCAAATGAGAACGACCGTTGAGTAAAGATTTCATTACTCCTTATTTTACCGTTATTTTTTATGTAAAAAAATTCCCCATTAACCACAATTATTTATCATTTTTATTAGTCTCGTGTACTGAAACAGTCTACTAACTAAACGTAAATATTTAATATGTATTTAAACTGCTTTCACGTTATTAAATAGATAAACATAAATTTTCATGTTAGGTTAAGATTCAGGGATCATCTGATAAAATACGCTAACACGTTTACCCAATATATAAAAACAATATTTTAGAGTTGAGTGTTTTCACAAGTATTGTTTATTTCACAATAATAAAAGTTAACGAAAAGTAAACATTGGGTATATTTTTTATTATGCGTAGTTTTTGCGATAAAGAAAACAATGCATATTTTTTAAGCAATAATAGAAAAAATTGTAAGTGGTAGAATAGTGGTTCCTTATATATACTGAAAAACAAAATATTTTTTTTGGACTTCAAACGAAAAAAAAATATCATATCTAATTTAAAAAAAAAAATAAATTAAAACCAAAAAGGTATAAGTATTTTCTTACATCCATGTCATTCATCACAAATATAAAAACTTTTCCAAACTTCCCTACAAACTCTTTACAAACTTCTTTAATTGTCCAGCTTAGGTGATGAAATCTTTGAAATTAAATTTAAAAGCTCGGGCAAACCCAACAGGGCCATTGCTACTCCCCAATAACCACTCGCAATAACCGCAGTAGTGCTCTAGACAATTAGGATTTTAACAAAATTAAATGTTGGCGTTATTCAGAAAATTAACCATCACCTAAAAAGAATATCGTTAAGAAAAACGATTGTAACAGATTCAGTTCGGCTACCACCTTAACAAAAAGCATAAAAAGTTAAATTTGCAAATACTTGGTAGACTTTCACCGTATTAGTATTAGAATTTGTCTCGACTACTTTATGTCCTTCTGAATTAAAAAATTTAGAATCCGAAGACAGTGCATGATTAATAACAGAGCAAATGACCCCATCAACTTGGAGGAAGAGGAGAATCAATTTAAACTTCCTGTTAATAAAGGAGTTAATCAACCTATAGTACTCACCAAAGAGATGCTCGTCATACAAAGCAATGTAATTCCAAAATGCACAAACTAATCAAGCTAAGGCTAAGAAAAGAAAAACAACAGAAACTATTACATCCCCAACAATATTAAACGTGTCCAGAATGACGAGCAACTTAAAAGAAATAACGTATAATGTACCAGTACGAAACCAATTCGCTTTTCTACTGAAAAATTATGTGTTTGAGTCCAAAAAAAGAAACGATTAGCGCACGAATGGAATTGGGAGAGGCAAATCCACAAAACACTCAAAGTACGGCTACACAATTTAGGGACAAAGTGAACAGTACCGTGAAGTCAAAAAACAGCCAACAAAAACCAAAAAGTGATAAACCCTCTCCAATAATTTTAAAGGGACGGCCAGAAAATTATAACATCTTAAAGGATGAATGAGATTCTATCATAGTTAATAGAAATTCGCAAAATATGATACTATAATATACATAAAAAACCTTGGCGACTACACAAGGGACATAAGGTATCTGGATGGAGGATAAGTACAGTTCCACACGTACTGTACCAAAAATCAAAAAACGCATGCGTTTATTATAGGTTTAGACAATAAAACACCTGTTGAAGATATCTTCTATAAACTCAAGGATGTTCACAAACTACCAGTCACCAAAATGTATCTCCTAAAAACGCAGTATCGCCCCATGTACATAGTAGTCACACCACCCAACTGTGCGCTTACTACGATACAAAAAAGAATTAAAACGCTCTTAAATACCAGGATAATGGGAGACCCAAGAAGAAACACGAACGAAATTATCTTACGTAAACGATACCAAATGTGGGGGCACGGTGTTTTAAACTGTCGCCATAATACCAAATGCTTGTTCTGTGCTGACTTTCATCTCACTGCTGAATGTCACAGAACGAATCCAGTTAAAAGCCCATATTGTAAGAGCAAACAGATGGCTGGGTCAGATTTACAGAGGCAAGATGCTAAATGATGAATACAGAGATGCTCCACCTTCCAGAAGGAATGAAGATAAAGAAAACACGACTAGGGCAGGTAGCCCAACAAGAGACAAGGCAAGTTCTCCCACGGATGATTACTAGTACGAGAAAGAACACGAAGAAAATTTTCCTGAACCTAAAAGAAACAAAAAAAGAACATCCAACGAAGGACAGCAACTACGGAAATAACGATCGATAAGGAACCAAAGTGACCAACGTAACCAACGTGACCAGCGCGAACATCATGAATAACGAAACACGCAACGACAAGAGTCACAACAAACTAGTGAAAATCTGGTAAGTAAATTATCAACTGCAATGTCAGAACTTAGATCTTGTGTCAATTTAAATGAATTATCAAGATTCATAAAAGATTTCATTGCTGCGATGAAAAGCGCCGCTACACAGGAAAACCGTAGCACGGTTACCATGAAATTTTTAATAAAATCTAGTAAATATAAAACATAAATTTACGTTAATGTAGTGGAACTGCATTATAAAATCGGTATTGTTGTACTTATAGAAACTAAATTAAATGTAAATAGTAAACTTGATATTAGGAACTATATCATACACAGATCTGGCAGAAATGTCAGAGGTGATGTAGCAATCTTAATCAATAACTCAATCCCGCATAAAATAGTGAATCACATAAACATTCCAATCCAGAATGTGTCGATCATACCCTACCACGAATTAGATTTAACGATAGGGATTTGGACCAATTATTCTTTGGTAATAAAATGTTATGCTTCGGCGATTACAACGCTAAAGATACGCTCTGGCATGGGCGCGGGGCAAATCCAAATGGAAACAGATTGTGATTAGATAACAGAAAATAACATTCAGGTGTTATTCCCCAATGCAAACACGCACTACCCGCTAAATGGCATGCCCCCACATACCTTGATATAGTTTTTAATAAAAATGTAAATAATCTTTAGAATCCTTATATAATTGATGACCTGTCATCAGATCATGTTCCCGTAGTAATGAGCTGGAATATCAGAATCCAAGCAGAAAGCGGGAGGTTTTCGTCTATAAAAATATAAACTGCAGAAAATTTCGAGAAACTTTAACTGAGAAACTGACAATAAAAAATAACTTTCATACACCAACTCAAATAGATGGGAAAATTGATATTCTGACTGAAATTATAGTCTGCTAGAACTAGATTTGCCAAAAAAACAGTTATAAAACGAAAAGAGGAAATCCTTTCACAAGAAATACTAAATTTAGTAAAATTTAAAAATAGAGTAAAAAACAGGTGGAAACGGTGTAGACGTCGGCAGGATTATATCAGATTTGTAAATATGCAAAATACAATTAGACAAAAAATAATTTCCCACAAAAACAGAGCCTGGACAAAAATTTTTAATGGATTGTCCACATAGAACAGTTCGATTTGGAAACTATCACGCAGGCTCAAAAATAAATTTAATGAAGTGTCAAACCTGAATACGAATAATAATAACGTAGTCCAAAGCAATGTCGATAAGGCCAATGTGTTAGCAAATAGTCTGGCCGGGGTATGCACCGCCTCCCCTAACAGTACAGCTGATCAAAATAAAATTACTGAAATAATTAACAAATTTCCGGTCAAATATATCCCATCCTCACTTCACAACTCCAAAAATTAATAGCTAAGCCTAAGACGTCAAAAATGTTATAAAATATAACCCTACAAATAAAGCTCCAGGGTCCGACTCAATATTAAACATAATTCTCAAAAACATCCTCAAAAAGCCATTGCGCAACTTACATATATTGTAAATTCAATAATATCAGCGGAATACTTTTCAACGACCTGGAAACAGGCAACTCTAGTACCATTGCTGAACCTAATAAAGATCCCTGTGATCCTAAATTGTACAGGCCGGTGTCACTGTTGAACACCATGTCAAAGATAACGGAAAGATACAGAATAGCGGTAACTAACGCATTAACACATGGTTACTTACTCTGCACTTGTTACCGCTGTATTTGATAGCATTAATTGCTTCATATCTTAAAAACTGTTCATTAAGGGACAAAGTCGAAGATAAACTATCTCAACTCAAAATAATCACAGTCGGAATCCTACAGGGAACAGTCCTTTCGCCTTTACGTCAGATATGCCGTTTTATTTACCGCATCATCATTTTATGCTACTTATTTGAGGCAATGCAAAATCAAAATCAATCCGGACAAGTGCGATTATGGTCTTAATCAAAAAATTTACGAATCACAAAATCATAGTACCAATCGAAATTAATAATACATATGTCCGTTACCAATATATTATCAGCCACCGTAGTTACATAAACTCAAAATAATTCGAATAATGCTCTTGCAGTTGAACCACCGTTCCTTAGCAACATCGAAGGGGTTTTTGCTACCGTTTTTTCCTGCCATTTTTTCTCCCGAAAACCAAATTTTATCACAATACTTGCCTCACAACTACATATTAATGTTTCATGGCTTCCAGGCTAATAACAAATAAAATACAGTTGACGAAGACTCGCGTAATAAATTATCACGAACTTCTCCCTTACTCTTAAGTGCAACACCAAACCGCAGCATTAGCTGTAAATTCATCAACCGGGCACTTGCTGTCACGATTGTAACAGAGACACTATATAATATTCATGTATTATATTTTAGCATAGAGTGAAACATGTAAACTTATAAGAATAATAAAACATATTTAAAAGTATCGTGTAAGAAATATAGACGTCAGAGAACAATGCGAGATACAGGATATAGTAAGATGGGGAAGACAAAGAAGACGGGAATGGTATCACCACGTAAAAAGGATGTCCGAACACAGACTATCTCGCATAGTACTAGAGGGAAAACCAGCAGGAAACCGACCACCAGGAAGACCACCGAAAAGATGGAGAGATAGCTGGCAGTCCACATCACAGGAAATGATAGGGAGGCAAGACCGGAATTAACAGATCAACAGATCTCATACAAGTAGAAGAAGAAGAAGAAGAAGATTTAAAAGTAAAAAGTAAATAGCTTAGGTGAGTGACGATATGCGACTTTGCTAATAACGTAAAATTTTACTACCAAATAGGCTAGGCATGGCTTTGCACTTCTAAAGATTTTCAGAAAATATTTTAAGGAAGAAAAACGTCAGTCTACTTTTATGATAGTATGAGTGGTGAGTCAAGTTAGAAAAGGGCGAAGTTGATAAAGTGGCATATTGGAAGAGGAAACAAAACTTTAGATAGAGACATTCGGAAATAATTAAAACTGCGATAATTACTTAGTCTACTCTTTATGGAATATACTCTAGGTAAAAATCTACCTCAAGGCACATTGAAAGAAATATCAAATGCCCTGTTTTGAACGCAACAGTTACATCAATGTTAAATGGCATGCATGTGAAGGTCATATGTCTAGATGAAACAAAAGTGTATAAAATCTAAGTTTACCAATTTTTGAGAATTTAATACATTTCGTCTACGGACAGTAAACAAAAAATATATTAAAATTTTCTCAGTTTCCATCCTGTTATGATTCCATTTCTGTATTTTATTAGGGGCAGAACTTACAGCAAGACTATAACGGTGGCGAAAGCACAGTTCACAACTCTAATTTAATTTATAAGCAAGGACATGGGACTTTTATGCGTAACCGGTTCCGAAAACTGAATTTTCTTGTTTCGAAAAATCGATGGGTAAATAGCCAAGAATGTATTACCTAACTGAATATTCTATCTTTAAGAAGAGATAGACGGGGATGGGATTTTACGAACGAGTATCGAGTGGACGATCGCTGCTTCGGTCTTAGAACATAAGAGGCTTTGTGTAAAAAGAATTATATGCCACAGCACATTACAAAAACTGGAAAAAAAACGTCTGAGGGGGTGGAAGTACTATTATTATGGTCTTGAAATGGTCAAGTAGCTTAAAGCAGCTGTATAATAAACCTAATAATTTAATAATTTTCACTAGCCTCTACTTAAAACACGTTCTTGAGACCACTGTATAGATATTGAAGGAATAAATAAGTCAAAAAGCTTTTGCACACTTACAAAAATTGGGTGTCCAATCATCTGAACTTACAAGTGGAAAAAGAATTTAGAATTAAATAACTTTCGTAACATGATAACAGGGATTTTTTCGAAAAAATAGACCTTTTTTACTAACTTCGCTTACCTTGTTTGCTATTACTTTTTTAGCAACAATTAAGATTAGTCAAACCATTTTGGTGTAAAATTAACAGATCTTTTTACTTTTTTGTTTCAGACCAATGGACTTAGACGTTCCACAGCTTAACAGCAGCGCTTATATGTATAAATAAGATCAGTACAGTAGAATCCCGATTATCCGCACATCGATTATCCGAACATCCGATTATTCGGAGGTATTCGTCACGGCTCTAACTGCCGATTTAAAAATGTTTTGACTGCGCAACGAGATATGTTACGACGAATTTATTCCCGCCTTCGACCGTGTACTCCCGCTCTCATTTGTTTGCGCGATAGTGTTTCTTATTGTTTCATTTTCTTTGACAGCATTCAACTGATAGGTTGTCTTTTATTTTTCTTTACGTTTTGCGTTGGAAATCTAAAATATCCATGCGAAAAAGAGTAGTGTTGCCTCTTAAAGACAAAGTGAAGATAATTGAGAGTAAAAAATATATGATGTAGGAACTTCTACGATATCAGACATTAAAAAGAATTCTGATTCCATAATGAAATTCACTTGCGCGCTTGAGAAAGAAGATGGAAGCTCGCAACGTAAAGTCATGAAAAAATCGCAAAATGAAATTCTGGAGAACGCAGTTTTTACTTGGTTCTTACAAAAGAGAGCATCCAGCGAGCCCATATCTGGACCTCTTTTATGTGAAAAAGAATTGGATTTTAATCAAAAGCTTGGTGGTGATACTTCTTACAAGACGAGCTGTGGCTGGTTAGCAAGATTCAAATCTAGACATGAAATTCGAGAACTGAAGATTCAAAGAGAAAAACTGTCTGCTAACGTTGCTTCAGCTGACTGTCTTGTAGATCAGTTAGAAGCATTTCTAGATAAAAAAGAATACGATTTAGATTTTGTATACAATGCGGACGAAACAGGTCTTAATTGGAAAGCTCTACCAAACAGATCTTTAGCATCGCGTCGTGAAAATGCAGCACCGGGGCGCAAAGTGAGTAAGAACAGAGTTACAGTTATGGTTTGTGCGAACGCTAACGGAACACATCGATTGCCACCGCGCCTTATTGGTAAATCAAAAAATCACAGCAATGAAAATTCTTAGCATTGGTGAAGAGTGCGATGAAGAGAATATCAAGGAGTGGCTGAACTGTGATAGTGGAGACCCTGGATTCGAAATATTAACTGATAAGGAAATCATTGACGATTTGAACAGTAACGAGAGTAAAGATGAAGAAGAGACTGAAACTGGAGATGTATGTCAAGTGCCATCTCACGCAGAAGCTTTTGAAACTCTAGATGTTGCTTTTAAGTGGTTTGAAAGAAAGGACGAATCGGATCCCATACAGTTGTTACAACTGAAGCGCATCAGGGATTTGGCCGCAATGAAAAGATGTGATTCATTACGTGAAAGATCAATAACAAGTTATTTCCAATCAAAATTTCAAATTCCATAGGTATTATGTAATTCATTATCGTTATAGCTCGTAATTTTTTTATATCGTATTGTCTAAACGACGTATTACATTATAAAAATTGATAAAAATTTAAATATTGTTTGATTTAACTTTGAAATCGATTATCCGGATTTTCGATTATACGGAATACCCCTATTTTATTTAATCCGGATAATCGGGATTCTACTGAATTTTTTTTAGTTGCTGAAAGATTTAATTTTAAAAGTTAAAAGGTTCCGTTAATTCAGTCCATTCTGTTTTTATATCGTCATTAAAAATTAGCTTTTTTTCTGATATACACGCAAAAATGAAGATAATATTTATGGACATATCAAAGATTTCTTAAGTGGATAGTAAATGAATCATTCTTATTACATATTTTTGAAACTTCCTTTCTACGAAATTGTCTTAAAATAACGTGATAATATAAGAATCTACATACCACCCTTTACCAAGCGTCAACTGTCCAGATCATGTTAAATTTTGAGATAAATATATCTCGGATATTTGATATAAAGTTTAAAATGTTAATAAAAAAAATTGCCAACAGAATTAAATTATAATGTTAGTTACAAATCAATAATAGAATGTTATTACAAATCTAGTAAAATTATATCCAAAAAAGTTATTTTATTATGTTTGGTATAAGCGTATTTTTCATAGATACCAGAAAAATTAAAAAGAATAATAAAGCTGAGAGTAAAATTGTATGAAAAGCAAATTAAAATATAAAGCATTTTACGGTCTGATTTTGCAAAGCAGGTAGTCGAAAGGCTTATGAAGAAATAGCCAAAGGGGAATTCACACATAACAGCTATACACATTTCCTTTAATGGCCTTTAGGATAAAAAACATTTTTTTTATGCATTTTTTAATTACTAAGTCTTTTTCCTCTAATGTTTTCATTACAGATTTTTCTTTTAAGATTCACTGTATAATTCATGAATAGATTATTTAATAGAACTAAAATAAAGAAAATGAAGCACATTTTATGAACAATAAAAATTATTCAATAGTTTTCGTGGAAAATTTTTGCCCCATACAATGCATCAATGAATTAATGTTATTTTAATCAATAATATATTATTATACCTATACATATGGTGAAATTAACTCAAAATATTGACGTCAATTTCATTAGCCATACTTTGTTATTATATTATAAAAAATATAAGTAAACTTGTAACGGAAACTCCATTTACTCGGTTATCTGCAAAAACAAAAATTATATTAAATAGGGAGTTTTCCAAATATACATTTCAAGCACAAACGTAAAACCTCCGATATATATATATATATATATATATATATATATATATATATATATATATATATATATATATATATATATATATATAATGTGTATGTGTGTGTTGTTTTCCAGTGTTGTGCGATAGAGTAGAGAGGTGGGTAGTAACCCACTAAAACAAGAATATCATTAGAGTTGCACACCGCGCTATGGAGTGTCATACTGGGTATAACGAGACAGGACAAAACCAATGAATGGATAAGAGAACGAACACATATACTGGTTCCAGCCGACAATATATTTTGCTTAAAATGGAAATATGCTAGTCCAAACCAATAATACAGTGGAAACTCTATAATCAGAAACGACCATCAGGAAGACCGCCCTTGAGGTGGATAGGCGATTTCAAATGATCAGACGGATTAAAATGATTACAAAGGGCTCAAAATAGAGACAGCGGGGAAGTTTAGCAGGAGACGTGTGTCCATAAATAGAATAGACAACGCTAAAAAAGAAGAAAGAAGGCAGTTTTATGGCTATCCCATTTATTTAATCACAGTTCGACACTAGCCAAGTTTTAGTTTAGTGTAAATTTCAGCGCTGCTCATTTCTTATAGCCAACTTTATAGAAAATCAAAACAATGAGTATAATAGTTCGTGCCGTATAAAAATGTATATTTTCCATAAAAAATAATCTCGAATATATTTAATAAAAAACGTTATAAGAAAGAGAAAAAACGATATTTAACAAAGCATTTACACATACATATACGATATAGCATACCAATCAAATAGTGCAAAAAAATGTTTGCACTGGCCGAAATATTTTTTAAAATTCCACGATACTATAAATTTCAAATCGATCCTCTATGTAATTTTCAAAATATAGCTGTTTAATTTGCCTATTTCAAGACAGTTTAAACTAGTACCAATAACCTCACCTAACAGGAAAAGAAACAGCTTCTCTCTTGTCAACATACAGTGGGCGGTATTCTATTTTTACAAGGACATTGCTAATTTTAAGAAGAAAATCTAAATTTTGACTAGTGTTTACGATTTTAACTTTTTGAGTAGACAGTGCCGGCGAATGCGACGAACCGAACCTTTATATTCGGCAACGTCACGATCCAGATACAAAAAGGCAGGTAGCACCCATATTAAAAAAAATCATGTAAGTTTTTGTAGAGAATTCTAAAATTTTAAATCTCTCCGACAGTTAAATAAAAAAGCACGCCTTAATGGTAATAGTTAACCAAAACTCTAGTTTGTAAGACAAGAAACAAAAAAAAACTTTGCTAGTGACACTACGTTGCGCGAAATTTTTATTGAAAGTGAAAGAATAAATATTAAACCTGAATAAATCAGCTGAAAACATGTCAATGTATATTCTAATCATGCGCTAATACATCTTTTTCATTTTATCTAAAAGCACAAATATTCAAGCGCGACGAAATAGGTAAAAAATAACAATTCTTAAAATATCTTAAGATTATTCTTTATATCTTACACCCATGAATGAACTTTTCTTAATTATATTAAAAAATGCAACTTACTGTGCTGATTAATAAGCATTCTAATCGATATTCTAGACATATAAAATCGATCCAAGAAATACTGTATACTGTGTTCGGTATGGCTGTCAACGTCGTGAGATTCTTTAAGTTCCAAAACACCTTGAGCCATAGTTTCTACCACGTCGGAATGTCGATTTCTAATCTTAACTAATTCGTTGCAAAAATGTTCTAAAGTGGCAGGATTGGGATCACGTCTTTCAAATTCCAATATTTCCTGAAAACTTCGCATATACCTGTAAAAAATATAATGAAATACGATAAGTAAAATTCCTCTAAAACAATTTTGTTAGTTATTTTTTTTAATATATTTAAATTGTTTCCACATTATAGGCAACAATATAATGGGAAAGTATGTAGTTTGGTTTTATTATTTGTAACAAGTTGTCATCATTTAGGTCGACTTCACAAAAGCTGTCGGCAAGTTTAACCATTCCGTTCTTCTAGATATAATCTCAAAAATTATATTTTTTAAATCCCTATGTAATCTTATCCACTAGTATGTGTTCGATCGTTGTTTGTTGAAGTGAGATGACACAATGTATCACCGCTTACTGCTACCAGTAGAACTCCTTAAGGGAGCAACTAACATTGCTGTTTTCCCTATTTATTGACGATTGGGTCCAACAATTTATAAGGTCGTGTATTACTATATGCCAACGATCTAAAAATTTTTAAAATTCAAACTAAACACGACTGTTTTCAACTTCAACATAATATAGATTCTCTAAAACTAGTTTCCAATAACAAATTGAGTCTAAAAGTCACTAAATGTAAGGTTATGAATTTCTCTCTGAGAGAGCAATACGGTTTAGATTCACAGGTGTTGGAGAGAGATGGCGTTGTTGATTTTAGAGTGCGATTTAACTTCAAGCCTCTTTCAATTTACATATTAACAGTATTCTTGTGTCGTATCCAAATATGTTGATATCTCGATGACCTTCCAAATCGTGATTTAACACGTGTACAAAAAAAAAATCAAGACGATAAGATAATTATTCAAGTGTTCCGAATTCACATTTTAATTAACGACAAGGACGAAAGTATTTTAGCTCAAAGGAAATACATGTTGGCTTAAAAACTATTCAATGGCGACTTAATGTAAATGACACTAAGTATAGAACGAGGCAAAAACCTTTACTGTCTGAAAAGTACGTCCAAAAACGTGCACAAAAGAACATCAATAAAGATTGGTCAACCGTTATTTTAACCAAAGAATCATCATTTTAGACCTAGAATTGTGATAACAAGGCTTGGTCTATTGCGCCATGACGTATGGAACCTACAAGAAAACAATGACAGGAAACACCGTAGTCGCTTTTGTTAGGACAGGAAAAGGGAAGACATTACTACCATGGAGTGCCCTGCTTCTTCGCCTGATGCAAATCCTATTGAAAATGTATGGAACTTAATGACCGTTCAACTTCATAAAAAAAACTTCTAGCATACACTACTGGATGCAGGATGCAATGTTCGGAGCGCGTTACACGGTAAAGAGAAAGAGGGCGAATACATGAAAATGCTATCTCCCTCGCTCTGAACATTTAGTTTTGTTCTCCACTCTCATCAAAACGGACACCGGTCAATCTCGGTCGGAGCAAGAGGGATAGCATTTCTCCATATCCGTCCTCTCCCTCTATTTACCGTATAACGCGTGAGGAACAGTACATGCTGCCTCCAGTAGTGTATGCTCGAAGTAAAAAAAGATCGCTAAAGCAATTAAATTAAAAAATACGTAGAATATGGAAAAAATTATCACTGGATTAAGCGGAAAAGTTGGTTAGCAGCAAAAAGATTCTAGATTAGAATAGAGACCGTCAAGCCTATTACAAACCATACAAATATTTACAGCCAAAATTGGTATAAATACGTGAAGGAAAACCTATACCGTTTTACGCGTCGTAACAAAGTCTAGTACTACACCACTCACCTCTTCTTTTTTTAAGAGATGCATATACTTCACACATTTATTTATTTATTTATTTAATCTTGAAATTTACTTAGTATTTTACCACTGTTCATAATTTATTTACTTTATTTCATAGAGATAAACTAATATATTGAAAATAGCAACAAATCGATTAAATTCAAAATTAAAACACAAGTGAAAAAAAGAAGTGCATATTATCACAAATTATAACACCATGACTAATGATGAGCAACACTGCCGGCTTGTGCAGTTAATCTGGAGAAGTTATAATGATTCGAATTGTAGCTATTTGTTGGACTTTTAGATAAAAGCAATTGTTTATAGGTCGAAAAATTGTATACATTCCAGAAATTACGTTATACAGGGTGATTCAAAAATCGATCACGAAACTTAAGGGGGTGATTCTACTTGACAAAATAAGGGTAGAGCTTCATATAATTTTTTTTCAAAATGTCATTCGTTTTCGAGTTACAAGCCGTCCAAGTTCAAGTTTTTATTTTTTGTTTTTTGAATTACTCGCTTACAGAAAAACCGATTTGACTAATATTTGAAAGATAGGCTAAGTCTTCTGCGCTGCACTTTACCTACATTGAAAATTGTTTTTTTTGTCATAATTTTTTAGTGTTGACAGCTACAGTAGTTTTTGGCATAATTTCTGAAAGATTGATGCCAGGCCTTTAAAAAAGGTGCTCTTTATTTACATTGCTAAACCCAACGGTTTGGACGTAAATCACCCTTAAAAATTAAGTGGTAAATTTACTTTTCTCATTTCATTACCACCAGCTACCAGGTAAATAGCTATCAAAGTATACTAGAGCTGTCAGTTTAATATCAAATAAATTCGCTTTTTAAACTATTTAATTTATAATCTTAAAATAACTAATAATGGCTAATCACCAATATTCAAATATCGAATATTGTGATATCCATTTTTGTTATGGAAAAGCAAATGGTAATGCAGAGTTGGCAAGAAGATATTATATGGAGAGTTATCCGGAAAGAAATATCCCTCATGCTCAAACATTTTCCAGTGTGCACAGGAGGCTTGCGGAATGTGGTTCCTTTAAAAGTTATAATCGAAATAGGGGAAGACCTAGAACTGCTAGAAACGTGCAACAAGAAGAAAGAGTGCTTGAAATTATTGAAGATAATCCAGGTATTAGTACTAGAAAAATTGGGAATGAAGTGCGGCTCTGTCAGGCTAGTTCATGGAGGATACTAAGAGAAGAACAACTCTACCCGTTTCATTCGAAAAAGGTGCAGGCTCTTTATGACGATGATCGGCCGAGACGGTTGGAAATGTGCAATCAGATCCTAGCTAAGTATGAACACGATAATCGATTAATTGGCGTCATATTATTCACTGACGAAGCTGGTTTCACTCGTGATGGCATAACAAATCTACACAACATCCACACATATGCTTACGATAACCCAAACAATGTGGTAGAAACGAAACATCAGCGTAGATTTTCACTAAATGTGTGGGCAGGGATAATAGGAGATTACCTTATTGGTCCTCATTTCTTTGATGGCCCATTAACTGGTGACGTATACTTAGATTTTATCCAAAATTGTCTCCCATTGTATCTGGAAGATGTGCCATTGGAAGTAAGGGCCAACATGTGGATCCTCCAAGACGGAGCTCCGCCCCACTTTAGTATACGTGTCCGACAGTATTTGAATGCAACGTATCCTGAGCGATGGATAGGACGAAGTGGACCATTGGCATGGGCAGCGAGGTCACCAGACCTTAATCCTATGGATTTTTTCTTTTGGGGTCATTTGAAACAATTGGTGTACGATATTCCAGTAATCAACGTCGAGGATCTTCGCTTCAGGATAATCGAAAAGTGCCAAATTATTAAAGAAACACCAGAAATTTTTCATCGAGTTAGGCGACATTTTTTGAAGAGTGTTAGGAAATGTATGGAAGAAAATGGGGGACATTTTGAGAATCTTTTTTAGTTTGTTTAGTACTGTTTCATTAATTTTTATCAATTAAATGTATATCGCAATAATCCATAATATGAATATTTACTGATTAGCCATTATTAGTTATTTTAAGATTATAAATTAAATAGTTTAAAAAGCGAATTTATTTGATGTTAAACTGACAGCTCTAGTATACTTTGATAGCTATTTACCTGGTAGCTGGTGGTAATGAAATGAGAAAAGTAAATTTACCACTTAATTTTTAAGGGTGATTTACGTCTAAACCGTTGGGTTTAGCGATGTAAATAAAGAGCACCTTTTTTAAAGGCCTGGCATCAATCTTTCAGAAATTATGCCAAAAACTACTGTAGCTGTCAACACTAAAAAATTATGACAAAAAAACAATTTTCAATGTAGGTAAAGTGCCCTCTAGCGGCAAACAATCAATGTGAATTGTTACTAAAATAATGAAGCGCAGAAGACTTAGCCTATCTTTCAAATATTAGTCAAATCGGTTTTCCTGTAAGCGAGTAATTCAAAAAACAAAAAATAAAAACTTGAACTTGGACGGCTTGTAACTCGAAAACGAATGACATTTTGAAAAAAAAATTATATGAAGCTCTACCCTTATTTTGTCAAGTAGAATCACCCCCTTAAGTTTCGTGATCGATTTTTGAATCACCCTGTATAATATTTTATGAAATTTAAATAATTTAGGAAATGTTAATAAAAAATTAAATTTCTTAAAATCCTAAAAACTTCATCTTTTCTTATAAACATCGCGTCACCTGGTAGTTACACAAGCACTTGTAAGACATTAAATATTTAGATAGGTCGAGAATTCTGGACAGTTTTTGTTGACTATGAATGATTAGAAGCATGGCTCAGCGATATGAGTCAATTATATATTATTGGCGACTGGATCCTCTATTCAGGTGATAGCGCCTTATTAGATCGAAAACTAGTGTTTCTAAAAACGTAACTTTAACTTTCTAAGTAGTTGCATTAGGTCGACATGTTTTTATGGAACTAACAAATATGCACTCTAAATTATTTTTTAAATTAAGTTGAAAAGAACCAGGGAAGTGTCTGTCGACAGAAAGAAATGACTGTGTGTCCGTTTTCGCACTTTCAATGAGAACTTCTGAAATGTTATTTCAATTAAACTGGATCACACTTAATCAAAACTTTTTTAATGTAAAAAATTATCGGTGAAAGTTTGAAATATCATTAAAAAAACGAGTTTGCAATACAATGGTTATTTTAAAAATACGGAAAAGTCACCTATTGGGTCTGTGTTTGCCCACTTTTGCACGCGTTTAAAGCAATTCGAAAACCATTTTTGCCACTGTGAAGATACCATCCTCAAAATGAGAGCATCAACCGCCTCTTCTGAAAATCGTTGACAATGTAGTTTGTTCTTCATATACGGGAACAAAAAGAGATCATTAAGTGTCAAAACCAGGCTGCACGTCAGATGACCCATCAGTTTCACGTTTTGAGTACTCAAAAAGTCCCTTGTTTAAGCCGATATGTGGGAACTCGCATTGTCATGGTAGAGAATGATCCTTCGTATCCGGCTTGTTTTCCTCAATTCACCGAAAACTTCGGGCAAATAAATGGTTGTGTACCATTCAGAATTGATCGTTCTATGATTCTCTAAACACAGAGTTGTGATATGGCTAGTTTTTTCGAAATACTGGCGACCACTTGCTTCGAAGTGCTTCGCGTGCGAGTAACTTGTGTTGGTTTTGGCTCATCATGGAAGACTCATGCAATGATCTTCTGTTTACTTTCGGACTCATATGCACAGATCTATGATTCGTCACCTATTACGATCTTGTAAATATTTTTTGAAGCACTGCGATCGTATTTTTTGAGCATTTCTTTGCACCAATCGACACGAGGTTTTATTGAACTACTGTGAAATTATGTAGGATCCAACTCGAACATAGCTTCTTCACAGCTAAATCTTTATACAATATATTATATACGCCGATATTACTAATTAATGCCAAAAGATGCCTCAATCTCACGGTATGTCATATAACGAACTTGCATTATCAGTTCATACAAAGCTTCGATGTTTTCTTGCACTGCAACTAATTTTAGACCATCTTCACGCCACTCGTCCGTGAGCGAACGACGACGATGATTAGATTCACTAAACCAGCAATATAAGTGGCTTTGGTAAGTGTTTCATCGCCATATTAGATTCATTGATGCACTCTTGCTGAGATAAACTACGTCAGAAGTTGTGAAAAATAATCGCACGAAAATATTCACGTGTTGATCCATTTTTTGGCCGAGATGATATTTTAAAGTTACTATAAATAACACAAATGCGTCACTATGTCAAAACGTTTTCAGTACGTATATCGTTTAAAATGTCAAACTTTGCAATGAATATGTCAGATCACACCTAGCAACGCCAGTGTTGCCAGTTCCCGAAATATAAACGGCTATCCTCTATTTTTCTGTACTTTTGTCTTTTTTTTTAGTTTGCGCTAACTTTGCACGTATTTTGGCCCTGAAAAAGTTATTACAATTTATAATTAGAGTAAATAACCCAATTAAAAGGAAAAGGCAGAGAACATGCTTTTCGCCTCGGGGGCTATAAAAGCATATGTAGAAACATGACACAACTGGGATAAAAGCGGCTCGAGTAATAAGTTAATTAATATCTCCCATATTCTCCACAACTGCATTTCAAGTTTTATATAACATTAATTTTAAAAAGTTTTGTTGAAAATTAACCATAATTTAGCTCGGTTGACATTTATTATTAACATTTTGTATATAGACAAAGCAAACACCAACAAACATTACATACATACCTCGAAGAAAAAAATTGCCGGATATCCAAGTTAGCTTTTATTTATTGTCAGACTAGTACAAAGTTTCTTTATTAAATAATGAAAATAAAATGTCTTATCCCAGTTGCGACTTAAATAACATTTTTAAAACACTACAAATTCATAGTATGTAATTGATGTGTGAGAGCTTTTTCTATATGTGGTAGTTATATTTTTTCCCTGGTTGTCGGGTAAGCGCAGTGATCTTGAGATTAAGGTGTTGGCTATGTCCTGTATTTGTGAGGAGTGATGGTGTAACTAATTTTCGATATACCATGGGTTGCAGGTGGCCATCTATTATCTTTGTTAGTAGGACGTCTAGCAACGGGATGTAATTGTTTTCTTCAAATTTCAGAGTGAACTCTATCTTCGGATGTACAAAGTTAAGAAAATCAAAGAAGCAGTTGGGCTGTTGTTGGCCATGGAGTCATATCATAAACAAGTCGTCTACGTAACGACATCAGAGTTTGGATTTAAGGTGGAAATTCCCGAGTCCATAAGAAAAGCAACCCAGGAACAAGTGCTACTCAGATGTGAAAAATGTCTGGAAATTCAAGGACGTCAGTTCGAACATTTACTGAAGAAAGATTCTTTTTTTAATCCAGAGTTCTCTAATTTAAGTTTTTTTCTTTTTAAATTAAGCGTGCACTATTATTTTGACGTCAGCAAAGTTCATAAAATTTTCGATAATTTTAACAGCTCATGATGGCTTCTGTTTTTGCGAATATCGATTGCTAAATATATCACATGTTCTTGATTTAAATTTATCACATTCTCCATAAATAACAAACAAGTTTAAATAATTTTCGTTTGTATAATTTAAGCGCTCCGGCATGATTATTAACAATTTTCAAATGGTAAGTGACAATTTCATACATTTCATTAGCATTTGTTCGTTTTTCAATACTGTCATAGCAAGCTTTGAGTAAAACGTCATAGCCAACTAACATTATAACTGAACTTAAAACTAAAAATTTTTAGCATAGACAAACTTACACAAACTTACCCTTATTTTTTATGCTAAATAAGATTAAATTAGAAAATTTAAGGGTTTCCGTTTGAAAAAAAATTACTTTTAACGATTCCTTACGATTTAATTTTTAATCTTATTTTTTGAGCAGCCTGTATTATTGGTTATCAAAAAATTATAAAAATCTATTGAAGTAGGCTCTTTTTAAGAATGAACGCAACCCAAATAAATAAAAAACGCTTCCTTATAGGAAAAATTGATAATTATTTTACGGCCTGCAAACACCATTTTTGACATTAAAACTTAAATATGTCAAAAACGCTTAGACTTAGGTATAGCACAATATGTGCCTAAAATCTTGCGCAGAATCCAAAAATGCAATAATATATAGCGTGTTCCATTTAAAATAAGCAAGTTGACACCTACTTCCGGTATAACTGAAAGTGTCATCATCTTTAAAATATTTTAGATGGGTTGCCCCCATCAACATTAGTATACTGTAAAATTTTCAAAATTTTCCTATATTTAGTTTTCCATATATAGATCGAATTGGATTCCGATAGGAACTGATATATTTAGTCCCAATTATCTGTTTCTTGACACATTTCAGGGGTTCCTTCCAGCATTCAACAAATTTGGTTTCAAGCAATAGCTTTAGTTTCATCTTACTAGCCATAATTGGAACATGTATAATTGGTCAAAATTTGTATGATTCGCCAGTTGTGAAGCCACGACTTTAAACCTCAGTGCCAATATTGCCACCCTACTGCCTGAGCATATGTTTTTGGTTTTATGTTTTTGTCCTTACCACAGAAATAGCCATATTGTAGAATAAAAAAAAAATTTTGTTTTAAAGACTATTGCATGTTCTGCTAGAGAGTACGACTTTCTGACTCCCATGCGTCTACCAAAAACTCCAGTTCTAGCTTTTTCATCCTGTCGATATTGCTCTTGTAAACCACCATGATATATTTATTGGAAGACTTTGCTTTTCCTCCCATTCCTCTCCGTTTGGTAAAAATATCCCAAGAAGTTGGTTAGGTTTCAGAATCGGCGCCTAGGGAGTGATAGGCAACTTTCCACCATTCTCCACTCTCACACGGATAGCCGCCAATCTCGAAAGTAACGTAAAATATGTATTACGAATAAAGAACTTCGAAAAATTTTACCAATTAAAGAACGAGCGAAGTTGTCATACAATTATGCTACCATATAAAATGAATTAATAGTTTTAATAATTTTAAAACTAAGTTGCCATATTTAATTAATGGTGTTGAGCTTTATACGATTCAAGAATATCTTATTATTAAAAATTAAAATAATTAGTAGGATGTATGCAAGTTATTTGTTGTTTGTGAGATTATGTTTAGCCTGTATAATCAGTTTTTACTGACGTATTTCAAACTTTGTTAATTTTTACATATACGTTTTCAAATAAACGCTTATGTATCTATTACTTATATCTAACCTAATATTTCTTAATGTTAATTTTATATCAACTCGACATTTTTTTATGTTACCTTCTTCATCAATATCAAACAATGGCTAACATTATTTTTCGAAAAATTGCCCACTAATGAATTTATTATTAATAATTGCTGTGCTTCAAAATACTTCTGATCCCCATATATCATACCTAATGAATACTAAACGGGGTGATTAAAGTTCCAATTAAAATTAGGTTTTAATTTAAGTAATTATTATTCATAAATATCATTTGTTTATGGTGAGCTTTAAATCTTTAAATCATCCCCTAGGTTGTTTTTCGTAATTTTTATAAATTACATTCGGCCATTTTCTCGAGTTCCCTTCATAAAACAAACTAAAGGTATTTCACCAACGTACACATCTAAACAACCTCTAGTCAAATCCGCCCATTACTTATTGGCTACTACTGGTTGACGTCAGGACAAATGTTTCCTGCAACCGAAGGCTTCCTGCTAATTACCCAAGATCAGGTCAACCCAACGAAAAAGTATCTGATATACATGATCAGGGGCCAGTCCATCCAGAACGACCAGTCCCGATATGGATGTCGAACATCAGAGACAATCCAGCATATAACTGGAGGATGCCAAGCATTTGCCGCGTCGGGGTACAAGAAGTGGCGCCATTCAGCCGCCAAGATCATCCATCAAGAGATGGCAGAAAAATTCAAACTATTGCAGGTAGAGAAAGTGCCATACTATGCATACAGCCCGGAACCTATACTGAAGAATGACCAGTTTAAGCTATACTGGGATCGAACTGTGCTTGCGGATTATACAGTTGCTCATACCAAACCAGACCTCATTTTAATAGATAAAACATCCAACACAGACTGCATTAATGAGTGGGTCCTACAACGTAAGACACAATGGAACAAACACATAAGCCGAATGACAGAGGATAGACTGGTAAGGATCGCACGAGATAAATCGCCTAGTGGTCCACGCAGTAGAGGTCGACCACGGAAAAGGTGGAGCGATAATTTAAGTCCAGAATGAGGAAAAACGAAGAAGGAACAGGTCAGGGACCTATTATAGAAGGAAGAAGAAGAAGAAAAAGATCCAAGCAAGCAACACTAATAAAAGTCGCCACCTAGAGGTAAAAGTTCGCAGACAGTGAGGAATAGGTACCTACTTGGGATTGCTTCAACTTTCCAGAAGTTTATAGGAAATGCAGAGGACCATAACATTACCTAGGGCCCAACATGGAAAGCCTCCCCAAAGAGCTCCATCTTTATGATATGTAAGTATATCTGGAATGAGTAAATGTTTCCTGGAGGGAGTACGAAAGCCATTTGACCAAGTCTCTGAATAATAATAACAATGTTTATTTCTGATCATGTTACAATACATTCCTCGCAGAAAATGCAAATAACATTAACAGAAACAGTGTCACAAAAAGAAAAATTATATCCTAATCTCGTCGTTTATACAACATGGGTCCCAATCGATTAACACTGTTTAAACGTATTTTTTTAAATATATTTCACTGTTTATGGATTTTAACTCGTGAGGTAGATTATTAAAAATGTTTTAAAAGTCATTATATGGACTTTTCTCGGTTAAAGTTATCCTACGAGTTCGATATTTAACATTTATACTTATTGTATTATATTGATGCTAGTTCAAGTATACTTTTGTTTTTAAAAAAGAACATTACATATTCAAATAGTAGGTGTACATTGGGAATAATCTACAAAAGTCGCTATAGACATTTACTTACATGCCAGCAAATATTTTACCGGTTGCACACGAAGCCAGAACAGTTAGCCAGTCCAGTGGAACAGGTCAGCAGCCTTGCCAACCCTACCATTTTAACGGTAGATCTACTGTTTTTCAATGAGAGCTAACCTTCTACCCGTTTTTATAAGCGATCTATCGTTTTTTACTCACCGTTTGGGGTATAATTTATTACATGTTTACTTAAAGTAATTACAAAAAACTATTATTATTGCATAATATTATCATTAAATAAATTATAAAACAAGTACGCTATGGAACTTAAACGATTACATGCTTAAAGACCAACGAATTTTCTTCAGTTCACTAGGTGGCGCTACGCTGCACACGTAAGCCCGTTGTTATTATATCCTTGTTTACCAGTGCAATAAAAAAAGAAATATCTTGACACATTAGACTGGCATTCTACCTACTGTCCTGTCGCGATTACTGGATTGCAGTGTTGCCAGCCCTACCATTTTAACGGTAGATGTACCATTTTTCAATAAGAACTACTACCGTTTTTTCACTAATTACATGCTAATATTATACTAATTATAAAAAATCTAAACGATTTCATGCCTAAAATAGGCAGATTTTTTTTAAATCACTCGGCTGCATGTGTAAGTCCGTTATTTTTCTATCCTTGTTTACCAGTGCACAATAAAAAAGGACAGACATAAATCTGACTTTTCACATATAGAACAAATTTTGTATACAGAGAGGTTGGTAGAAATTACACAATTAATATTTTCAATTCTCCTTTTTCGTTCAAATATAAAAAAAAAAAGCATGGGTAGTGATAGCAATGTAAGCCGGCAAGTTAATTAAAAAAATGAATAAAATCATTTTTTGTATTCATATTGATTTTCTTAAGTTTAGCGGGATATATTGGCAACCCTGCTGGCTTGAGATAGTTGCGCTGGTCTGGTTCGGCTACTGGCTTCATGTGCAAGCGGATTTAGAGATTTTTTAATTTAAATTAGATTAAAATCGAACATACTTATTAAAACATACAGTGATTTTTAACTCTCAAAACAATTTTAGAAATAAGAGGTCATTCATGTATTGCGTTCCACATAAAGACGGGGAAAAGCGTCTACTACGTGACATAATGTTACATGTTGGGTTAATTTATGAAAAAATTAAAAAATATTTTTCTATTTTGTTAAAAGATCTAGTAATTATAATTAAGGCATAATTTTTTTACCTACAAACTTAATTATTGCTTTGTTAATGAAATAAAAGTTTTTGTTGTTTTAAAATAGATATTTAATCATAATATTGTTTCACTCTCATAATTTTACCGGAAAATTAAATGTTGGATTTATGTATGGAGGGGCCATTCAAATGTGACAGCTTGAAGAAGTTTGAACTATATATTCTTTCTATGTTTAAATGAAACTTTATATAAATACAGACTGAAGCGAAGAAGCTAGAAATAAATCAAGGTGATTTTTTATGGACGATTCTATATTTTTTTTCAATGGGGAGAGATTTCCCTTACGAATAAAGATCTTTGAATTAAGTTTGAAGAGCTAAGCACATGAAAGCAACTTTTAATAATACAAAACTCTCTTCAAAAGATGTCTAGATTATGGATTGAATAAGAAAATTGGAAACAAATGATTTTTCCTAGTCTCGTGGGTTACCGAACCCACATATCCCAATTGAACGTATTCAAAAAACTATTAATACAATCGTTTGTTAAACAAAAAAAAAATGTTCTTACCAATCATTTACGGCAATTACAGAGGGCATTCTTAATAGGTTTTCAGGAAGTAAGGCGATTTCTTTCATAATATTTGCTAATCGCACTGGTAACTCCTTGCGCAAGAATATGAAGGATTTTTCTTCTGATGCATTGAGCCCTGTAAAAAAAAAAGAAATCGGTCAATAGAACTTTATTATTAAGAATGCTTATCATAATTTTGAAAATTCATTTATCAGATATTTATTTGGACATCAAGTATGTGCTTAAAGCAATAGATTCTAATTATTGTTTCACAAAAAAGATAATAAACAAGAAATTACGAATTTTTCAAAACAAAAAATATTTACAACTTATCCTAGCTTTTAAGTCACTAATTTCTTACATTAAATTTCTATGGCTCGAGTAAATTTAATTCCAACCAAACCTATGAATTATAAATATCTTAATTACAAAGTTATGAATTATAAATATCTCAATTAAGCAAGCCTGCTAGAACAGGTGTAATGAATGAAACAGCGGATAGCAGAAACCGTTCAAGAGAAATCAGTGCCCTGAGCAAAATCAAAAGAAGCGCCCCAAAAATATTGCTTGGGCGATGTTTATATCGGTCACGTATTGTTCTTCTTTTAATTAAGTTTAATATAACAATAATAGTAATGCTTAATGGTTAATAAATAGTTTATTATTCATATAAACTCAGAAATATATTTATTCTTTTCGTCGATACTGTGTTAAAAATGTAGAATTCGCCATCCGATATGCCACCTCCTAAGAGCTCGCGCCCTAGGAGGTTACCTAATTCGTCTATATGGTAGAACATTCCTTAACAAGAATTGCTCCATCACGTCAGGATTTTGAGATTATCCTAACCTTAAAACCCGAAAAAACCTTTTTTAGCATAGACTGTCTTCATACTAAGGGTGTTTCTTGATAACTATTACGATTAATTTTACAGTAAAGTATGAATATCCACCTTTCAGGTCCAGTTTGAACTGTCAAAATTTTACTTTTAAGCCTTGACAGGGGTCTAATTAATAAACGCGTGTTTGACTGGAAACTACCAACCACGTTGGTCTTCAAATGACCTTGAACTTTTCCCCTATAGGCCAAAGTCACCGTCATTAGTTAACCATCTACAAATTTTTATAACTTTTATCTGTCAAAACCTTCATTAACATCGCTCTATTACCTTTTCTTTGTCTTAAAAAAAAACATACAATTCGATATCCTGCATCTCTGCGAAAGAGTCGAATTTGGACAATTTAAATTGATCTCGAAGGTGGATATTTATACTTTATGAGAAAATTGATCGAAATGTTTATCAAGAAAGTCGCTGAGAATGAGAGTACTTTGAAGTAGGCCAATAACGACATTTTTGAATTTTGGGGTTAAGGTACCTCAAAATTCTGATATGGACATCAGATTGTGTGAAATCAGTGTGAAAAATTACAATGGAAATATCCACTTACTTCACTGAGAATATCAACTTTTCTGTTGTTATATTCTACAGGTCTGAGTTTAATTTATTTTGATTAAGTAAAAAAGACCTTTCAAAGAAATGTATGGCAAGTAATAAATGTCATACCACTGTCGTATTTTATTTTTCGTTACATTTTCTGAAATTCTTCTTCTTCTTCCTGTGCTGTGTAAAGTCCCACTAACGTTGGCAATTACGATGGCGAGTTGATCACGGTTCTCTGCTATTCTAAATAGCTGTTCAGTACTGTGTATTCCTGTCCACTCTCGGATGTTCCTAAGCCAAGAGATCTGCTTCCTTCCAACACTTCTACGGCCCTCGATCTTACCCTTCATTATCAGTTCAAGAATTTTGTACCAAACCCCTCTGAGAACATGGTCAAGATATGCTCGTTTTCTGCATTTTACAGTTGTCAGCAATTCACGAGTGGCATCTGCCCGATCTAAAACCGCTATATTAGTCTGCATTGCTACCAAGGATATTCGAAGTATTCGCCTATGCAACTACATCTCAAATGCCTCCAAACGTGGCAACCTTCAATATCCACACCTCCGCACCATACAACAACACTGACCAGATGTAAACTTTAACCATCTTTTGGCGAAGTTTTAAATTTAGATCGTCATTGCAGACAAGCGATCTCATTTTTAGAAAAGTTGTGCGGGCTGATTCGATTCTGCATTTAACTTCTTTATCTGGGTCAAGCTGTTCAGTAATATAATATTCAAGGTACTTGAAGTGGGAGACTCTTTCAACGATTTGTCCATCTATCAGCAGCGAAGCGTCTGGATATGGTAAACGACTAAAAACCATTTATTTCCCAACCCTATTGACAGAATCTAAGAGTTGTTGTAGACCCTGAAGGCTATCACTTATGATGGCCGTATCATTGGTATAACGAGTCGTATTTATTAGCTCGCCGTTGATTTTAATCCCAAATACTTTGTTATGTAGAGCTTCCTTACAAACCGAATATAAATTAAACAGCAGTGGAGAAAGAATACATCCTTGTCTAACGCCTCGTTGAATTTGGCATTCTTTGGTAAGCTTGCCATTAACTCGAACCACTGCCGTCTAACGCCAATATAGATTCTCTATAATCCGCACATATTTGCCATTCACAGCAGTATATCGATACTGTCTTCATAAATCAATTGCAAAAGTTGCACTGGAATGTCGTCTGGGCCAGTTGGTTTTCTGGATTTTATTCGTCTTATGCCGTGAAGGCCCTCTGACTTCAGAATTTCCGGCCCTTTCGCTCCATGTACATCATCTGATATGTTTGGTCTTTGGTCAGTTATGTAGGAACTACAAGCATTAAGGATTTCTTGTTCATCAATAAGAGGTTTGTCGGTTGTGTCTACTAGTATATTAGGGGTCCTCTTGTTGAGCAGTCCAGAAACTTCTCTAACCTTCTTATACATGTTGAAGGTATCATGTTTTCTCTCTAGTTCCTCCATTTCTCTACATCTGTCTCCCATCCACTTCTCCTTAGCTGCACGAAACTTTTGTTTGATCTCTTTTTGCTTCTTTTTATATTCCTGAAATTACAAATATTAAATGGTTTCTACAATTCGACGGTATTAAAAACTTGAATTAACCTGAACTAAGAATCTGCTCTTTAAAGTAAGAATGAATAAAGAATATCCAGAAATAAATTTCATTTTATTTTTCTTTACAATGTCCCTTTCTGAAAATACAGATATTATATAATTTCTAAAATGCGAGGGAATTAAAACCCGGAACTAAAAATATGTTCTTTAAAGTCAAGAATGAGAATATTCAAAAATAAATTTTATTTTATTTTATTTTTCATTACAATATCCCTTTCTGAATTTACATATATTATGTGGCTTCTACAATGTGAGGGTATTAAAAACACACCAAAGCTACATGCAATAAATATCTAATTAGATTAAATTCTCTTTGTGGATAAAAAGATACATATATTTTAAACTTAAACCCCCACACAACATTTCCACTATATACACGCAAATCGACTAATACAACAATAAATCTAATTAGGAACTAATCCTTGGTCTTCGTACTTTTTCATGATTTATTATTTCTAGAAACCTTTCAAATTTTAATTGTCCGAATACATGCTTTGACAATATTCGGAATTTTTCAACGCTCTAAAATTCGTTATTTCAACAAAAAAATCAAAACCTTTAGATAAAGTTTTATTTTATTAGTTATTTTGATTTAAGCATAATGACAGAAGCCATCAAAAGGCGAAAAACAACTTATATTAAAAATACTTTCTAATTTGTGCTCACACGAAGAGTCCATACCCCTGACATGGGACAACACCATATAAATTTTGCTAATAGACCTGGAGAACTACGTGTCCATTAGCTTATGGAACCACCTGTTTACCCGAGTCATAACTACAATACTGAACAATAAATTGGATTTTTACCAGCCAAAGAACCAGCTGAATTTCGCGAACAAATAATCTATACACCATAAAGTTATTAATAGAAAAAACTGTGGAATATAATTATACTCCTAATGCTGCCCTTTGTAGATTTTCATAAGGCCTTTCGACACTATGAAGCAAGAGAGAGTACTGGAAAATCTGCATTGGCAGTCCTTATGATAAAGAAATATATAACATTGGCAAAAACGCAATGACAATCATACAGTTATATGAAACCTACATCCCAAAAAAAGAATGGAACGTAAACCAAGATTATCAAAATTATTCATAACAACTCTCGACTATGCTTCCAAAAGACAGATTGAACAAGGAGGGTATCACAATATATAGAAGAACACTCAATTATCTTCGTCTCGCAGATGTTATCCTTACAACTGACGATCTTGGAGAAGCTAAAAAATGTTAAAAAAAAACTCGATATGGTATGTGCAAAAATCGGCCTAAGAATAAACATAATAAAAACAAAATAAATAACAAATCTTATCCCTACCCAACAGCTAAAAACAGAAGATGAACACTAAATACGTCTGTCTTGGACACGAATATACAGAGACAATCAAAACTTTCAAAATACAGAGGAGACTAATTTTAACTTGATCAGAATACGGAACAGTGTGAAATGTATTTGATGAAAATATTCCAATAAACATGAAGCAAAACATGTTCCATTATTACGTACTCCCACTACTGACCTACGGAACAGAAACATTTACACTAACAAAAAGTCTGCTTTAAAATTAAAAATCATACAAAAGCGCATGGAAAAGTCGATGCTTGGAGTTACTCCGAGAGATAAAATGAGAAACGAAGACCCGAGGACCAGGGGAAGAATGACAGACAATGTAACTCGCATAGTAGATTAAATTGGATTTGAGAGACGCAACTGAGGCACACTGCACAAGACAGAAAGGTGGAGGAAATTGAGAGAGACTTACGTCCAACACTGGACTTGGGAAAAGGCTGCATAATGATTGTAACTGAAATTGACACCCTGTTTCTTACTTTAAATCCTGTCCACAGTAAAATAATGTACAAATGAAATAATAAAAGAATGGAAACCCAAAAAGTGTCAATATTTTGTTGTCTACTTTTGATAGAACACACACAATATAAGAAATTTTTGTATAACTCTGGTAAACTGACATAGAACACCGTGCGTAAGAATAAATAACTGTATTTCACATGAAACGGTAACAATGTCTATTTCTACTTGTAGTCCCTTGTTTATGATTGACATGGCTCAGTGTTTGCAGCATGAAGGTTTTATAAAAGCTCCACGATTTACATGATGAAAGTAAATGCTGATTTACACAAATTGTTGTGTGATATTTGAAATCGTTGAAAGTTCATAGGATGTAGGCCGCTGTGCTATTCTAATAAACTAGGTAATGATATGATGTACCACAATGAATTAGTTAGAACATATTTAAACAACAAAATCAAACAATAGTGAGCTCTTTCCCATTAGTTGTTCCTCTCAACATTACAATATAAATGACAATTTTACCAGAATGTGCGGGTTGCTAAATGGATTAAAAATAGTTAATTTTTAAATAGGGAACCCGCAAGAAAGACTTAAGATTTGTACTTGGGACATGTGCCATTAATTGGTGTTTGTGATATATCAATATCCGACTTTGTGATGAAATTTGTTACTGATATATAGTTATGGGAGTATTGTATTTATTATAGAGTTTCTCTGGATTATTCTGGTATTCTCTGCACACAAGCGACGAAGAAGATGGGGAGGGAGGAGAGTGGAACATTGCACAGTGGATAGCAAACAAGTAGGAATAGTTTTGATGGTTCCATTAACAATCCGCATAGAGTTATTTACTTGGGCATTCACCATGCTCGTGTGTGAGCTGTTCAGCCATACTGAAGAGCAATACTCTGCTGCCAAATATACAAATCCGACGACAGAACACCGTTATGTGTTGCTCATAGCTCCCCAGGAGGTACCGCTCAATTTGGAAATGATGTTTTTTATAGTTATTTTTAGTGTTAAGTTTTAGAGCTACGTTGGTCAGATGCTTTCTGAATGATATGTTCTCTCCAATGCGATGCCAACATTGACCATTCTGTTATTCAAGTGAAATCACGATCCTTAATTTTAGATGCGCTAGGCTTGAGTTTCTATTTCGTAAAGCAGTTGAGTAGTGATCATCAAATCTTTACTCAAGGCGTCCTCCGTCACAAACAGGTTTTAGTGAAAAGCCATGTCGTCGGCATAATTAAACTTTCTTCAACGCGTTTGAAGCAGGTCAAACATATAGAAGTTAAAAAGCGGAAAGATGAGTACTGAAACCGGCTTCCATAAACGTTGTCAGAGACATAACTTGTTGGCAGCAGCTTTGATTCTTCCGAAGACCTGCCTGTTCCACTGGAACCTGCTCCATTACTAAATGGACAATGCGATTATAGATTAGTCTCTCCAGCAGCTGGTAAGACGAACTGAGAAGAGCTAATGGTCTTTATCCTTTCCTGGTTTACGGAGCTATTATCCTTGATTCTCTTAGTTTTGATGGTGGATTACCGGTAAGGGGATATCTGAGTAGAACCTGGCTAACTACTTTCTAGTTATAGGGGCGCAATAGAACAAGAATTCATGTACAGTAATAATGTGTGCTGTATGACGAGCTGCGTGTTGCCATATACCTATAGCTAAACAATTAAAGAATTGCGTAAACATTGTATGTATATGTGTATATATATATATATATATATATATATATATATATATATATATATATATATATATATATATATATATATATATATATATATTTAAACAATCGATTTGATTTTTTTTAATTTATAACGTGTTTAAAGGAGATACTATCATATAAAGGACAAAACTTATAGCTAGACCGCAATCCATCTGGTGAATGAATAAAATGGTTTAGGAGAACTGGGTCATTTTTTACATGTATGCGATTGGTAAGGTTCAATATTTTAGAAAGTACAATCAAAAATTACATAGGACAATAAGTGGTCCCTAAGAATAAATTACAAAATTGGACCACCTTTCAAATTAATTTTATAAAAACATAAAAAAAAGTTCCTGATTTTGTGTCTTACAATAAAGAAATAGTTTTGGGAAAGTAAGTTTTCTTGGCAAGATTTTTATTCACATGATTTTGGTCATATGATATACATACATAATGTTTATGAAGACTTAAAGTTCAAATTTTAAGATAATAAAATGTATACTGGCACGTAGTCCAAAGTCGATAATTTAGGTTGTTTATTTTAATAAAAGTAAATTAGTCGTAACATAAAAGAAAATTTAAAGTAGGGATATTATTAATATTCGAACAACGCTTATAACAATTTTTAAGTAATAAATGTTTTAATATTCTAATAAAAGCCACTATCGGGATTCCAAACTTAATTTCATCGAATTGAAAAAATGTATTTTACAGCTGAAGGAATAAAATCGAAGCTCACCACACCTAGATTCCTTTAACGCCCACTAGAATGGATCAACACGGCGCTATCATCGAATCAACGCGGTTTGAAACCGTCTGATACTCATTTTGAAGCCAGAACAACGTGTTGCTAACTATTTTCATGACTGCATTTCCGTAAACATTATTCATTTACATTTCTTGAGATACGGACGTAGGTTTGCTATAAGATGCACTAGTGTCTCGATTATATATTTTTTTGTAACATGAAGCTTCGCAAAATGTAATAATTGTAACTAACGATATACATATCGCCGAAAGATGACAAAAATACTTATTTGATGACACCCCAAGTTAATCGAATTTCGTAAGATAGCGAAATCAGCTTATTGAAAAACCTAGTGATTTGATCAAATCAATTGACCAGATAATCCATCGACATTCCTTCGGTGACTCGACAGGCAGCTCCCATAAGGAAAAGTACAGCTTTTGGTTTTCAGAGAAAACACAGATGAAAAACTAAAACTTAGAAATTATTTTGAAGAATTCTATAGGTAGTTCAGGTTTTATACAAAATATTCAGGTATTTAAGAACACACACCAAGCACTATTTCTGTACTTCCACACCTCACACGGTCAGTGCGTTAGTAAGTAATTTAATAAAAACACTAAATTTTTCAAAAAAAATTATTGAGACGTTCACTATATTGATAAATTTTCCAGTAACTAGGGATATAATCTCTAAAATAAATACTACAATTTCTATTCTTTTTTGAGATTGTTCCTTTATATAAAAAACTTATTCAAAACATGTTGTATAATAGTTTTGTTTTCATTTTCAGTCATGTTAATCGAGCTGAAACTGAATTCACTGTGGTGTAATACCATTTAGGAACCTAATTAGGACGTCGAGCGATACCGATCTTCTTCACTTATTCGGAATGCTAATTAGGAAATGATTTAGTGTGATGTAATAACAATTCGGATATTTAGTCGACGCGAGTTGAGCGACTCGGGCTGATCAAGTGGCTGTCGCGTAAAAATGATTCGTAAAGAAATTGAACTTGTATTAATGTCCTAGACTAAATATCAAAGTTTTGGCGTGCTCGGTAATTATTCCCCCTCTGATTTAGGGGTCCGAATAAGGTTAATTTTTACAATACAGTCGAGTCGCTTTATGAGTGGCATTATGAGTCCGCTCGTCAAATGTGTGGCGGTGTTCAACTTAACAAGGAGAAAAACTATCGCGGCCAAGAGATTATCATCGTGTCGGATAGTCAAGCAGCCATCAGTGCGCTGAGCTCTCAAGTATGCATAAGCTTATGTAAAAACCAACTCAGAGTTCTGACAGGGGTCCTGATAGGGCATTGTCACCTGAAGGGACACTTCAAGAAACTCGGACTGGTAGAAAGAGAAGAGTGCAGATTCTGTGAAAAGGATGACGAAACCTCTATTCATATCGTTTCAGAATACAGTGCTCTAGAAAATCGTAGGAAGCGGTTCTTGAGAACACACCAAATCGAAGAAGAGGAGCTACCCACCTTGAAGCCGTCCAACATCCTAAGATTCCTGAGGGAAATACGATTAGAGGAGCTGTTCTAGCCGATAAGGTTACTCTGGCTGGGCTGCAATAGGGGGGTACAATAGATCTACCAAGTCGCAGTGTACAGACCTCCGAACTCTACGCAAATACATACATACATACAATACAGTCAAGTCCCTTTATGAGTCGCGTTATGAGTCCGTTCGTCACGTGCGATTTATGTTTAAAAGCTTTCCACAGCAACCGCGCCAAAATAAAATGTATGACGTTCCCTCGTTATGAGAAGGGAATGGAAAAACTAATTTTATAAAGGATTAATCACATAATTAAAAAAAAATATGCAAAATTAAAAATTACATTTCTAGAATATATTTTAAGCAGCTTGATTAGTTTAATCATAAATTTTATTTTATTATAAATGAATTACAAATTGCACATAATATAAACGATTATTTAGTTATAAAGCGGATTATAAAATTATTGGTAAATATTTAGCAGGAAACGAAAAGAACGTTTTAGGTTATTTTTTTAATACATCTGCCGCTGAAAAAATAATAGAAGTATTATTTTTTTATTAAATGATGTAACCATTATACATTTTCAAATATCTGCGTCATTTATTTTTCTTCTATTCTAAAAATGTTTTTGGATGGCGACACAAAACTTTTTTCTACTTGAATCCAATGAAAAATTAACAGATTAATAAGTTGCGCTATAACTAATATTTAGTTGAATAAAAAAAATACCGAAAGAATAACCATCTTAATTGATAGAATTAATAAAGAATCATCGAGAAAAGTATTACTTACATTTTTGTCGTAATACAAATCGATTTTGCAGAAATATAAGTTGGGTCCAGTTGTCAACAGGGGAAATATACGAACGAATTACTCGACCACTGCGATAAAGTAAGGACGCGACGCTTCTTAAGGTGCGTATAAATAGGGTGAGCCGAGCACGTGCTGCATCTGTGACGAGCTTGCCTCGAACTTGCAGCAAACCTTCTTTGATCTTTACCGGTTCGATTAAACCCTTCTGCTTTCGGCGGCCGATGTCAAAGGAGAGCGTAACGGTAAATAAAAATATATTAATATTTGGAGACAGAGACTTATCAGTATTTGTTAATTTTGATAATTTCAAATAGGGGGCTTTTTTGCACCAAATGTGTTTTGTATCACGGATATTGAAATTTGTTATCCAGCGAGTACCGTAGTAGATGTTCGCAAAGAATTTTGATAAAGAATATAACCAGATTTAAAGTTATTTCTTTTTTTAAATCGAACTTATTGGTGACGAAGAACAAACAGCAGCATTGTCTCGGTTGAAGTGGAGCACACCACGCAAATTTCTCACGAATATTTTAGTTAATACAAAGTGACCGAAAAAGTTAGACCTGCTCTTCCACATCTATCGATCTGCTTTGTTAGTTTTATTCGGTGAAATTTTACTGTTAAAAAGTTTATTAAATAAAAAACGAAAACCTCGACGATAATAGCGTACTATCTTGAAAAAAAGTCAAGATTGGAAGGAAATTTTAGCAAATTTATAGTTCCAACATATTAGCGGACAATACAGAAATTTTCCGCAGCCCATTTCCATTTGACGGGCACTCGAAATTTTCTTTTCGCTGGTCTCTACAAATTTTCTGACGCGATTTCATTTCACACATCCACTTCTTTTCTTTTCTAAAAATTGTTGTCCAAAACTCACAAATTTTGGCATTATTTGCAAACCTCCTCCAAATTCTACTTATTTTCTTCGGACCACTCCTTTTTACTTATCAACAACTTTTAGTCAATGCCAAATGCTAAATAAATTTTATTACATTAACAAAAAAATTTAAAAAATATCGTGTCATCAGTCTGGCTGCAAAGTAAACTTTTTCGAAAGAGCGTGGCTTAAACTCGTCCTACTGGATAAAAAAAAATCTTTTGAGATCGCACCAACAAACCGACAGAAAATGGATCACTGCGAGTCTCGGTCAAGTTACTCGCAAACAATAGAACTATGACAAAAATTGATTTCTTATAACCCAAATGCATTTACTGCCTCCTTTGAGACTCGCTGAAGGCCCTCGACAACAATAGAAATCGGCCAAATTCAAAAGAGTCTCATTGTAAGTTCGCGACAGGCTCATTATGGACACGTCACGTACTCGGCTCGCCATATTTATACGCACCTTTAGAATTTTATTCTACTACACCCTTAGGCGGATTTATAACGTAAATCGATTGTGTATACTTACAAAGCTCTAAATGGATTAGATATGACTAATTTTCATAATGATTTCGGAGGGTTGGACTAGTTGAGCCTCAGGACATAGATGAAAAGTGTCTATTTTTATTAACAATCTGATCAGTTTTCTTTGATGCACATGCTCTTCTTTTAACAAAAAAAAAGTAAAGACAGACCTTATTGTCTCAGGACAAAAAATCGAAAACATTGGAACTATTACAAGTTATTTCATAACACATCAGCGAGAAGACTGAAAAAAAAATATTTATTTTGAGAATAAATTTAGAAATTATACTATTATTGTATCGAATTAAAATATATTTTGTGATGTCTAACGATGTATTGCAATTATATTGGTAAATTGCAATTTATTTACTGTAGTAAAAAAATTAATTTAATAATAAAAATGATTTATAGAATGAATACATACGAGTATACATAATTAGAAAAACTGAAGCTCTTTTATTTTCATCAGCCCTTACTCATACAATTTTTAATTTGACAATGACAATATAAATCACGGAAATAACACTTTGATTCAATCAGCAAAATGGAAAATAAGACTAGTTTTTGCAAACAAATTTGCAATAAAATATAATTTGCAATTTTTTGTATCAAATTTGAAATCGGTAACACCGAAAACCTATAACCAAATAAAAACACTTTAATTCAGTCAGGTAAATGAAAATAAATACAAGTTTTTGCAAACATTTTTGCAATAAAATATGATTTTGCAACTTTTGATATCAAGTTTAAATCTGTGATATGAAAAACCAAGATATGCAAAATTTTAAATAGATTGGACAAATAGTCCTTACTCATCCCGGGTTTTCAGCTTTTCAGACTATAGTGCATCCCTTTAATTTCGGTAAACATAAAATAAAGGGAGTGCTATTTTCTCAACAATAACACAGGCCTGCAAAGTTCGGTTGTTGGGCAAGTGAGGGTCATTTCCGAAGTAATTGCTGCGTAGAATCCGAATCCGCCCATCACGTCAGAATTTTGATATATTTGAGGTTATGTACTCGAAAAATGTTTTTTTGCTACTTTTAAAGTAGGTGGCAAAACAGGGTGCACAAAATTGTTTTGGTTTTCTTTTTCTAGTTGCATCATTTAATACTTCTCTTATCCGTCAAAATATGTGCAACTGTATAATCCGTAAGCAATTTGATCCCAGTACAGCTTAAACTCGGTATTCTCCAGTATAGGTTCCAGGTTTTATTCATAGTATAGCACTTTCTCTACCTGCAACAGTTTGATAGATGTTCCTCACGGCTGAATCGTGTCTCTGCTTGTTCTCCGATGCAGCAAATAATTGGCATCCTCCTGTGCTAGATTGTCTCTGATTATAGTTTCCCGTCGAGATGACCTGATCTTGGATAATTAGTAGAAAGTCTTCGGTTTTAGGAAACATTTGCTCTCACATCGCCCATTAGTTCGACATTAATTTGTCATTTTCCTCGTTGTCCTTATAAAGCGGCCTCCGTAGCCACACTTAAAGCTTCTCTTGGTCTGGTTGGTGATGAGAAGTCAGTTCATGTTCCCTGCTACAAGTTATTGATCCAATTGTTTACCAATATCCACCAATCCTCTTCATCCGTGGTATCTTGGTAACATTGTTCGATCAGTAGCAGTACGACGACACTGTTTGTGCTCCTTTATCAGGAAAGTCCTGAATTTTCTCTGCAGACTTTCTATGTTCATTTTACTCCATTTCACAATTCCAAAAAAGTACCCGAGTGCATTGTACGCATATGTGTTCAGTGCCTTAAATAGAATATTACTGTTTAGGTTTGTTCGCAGTACCTGAGCAGTCTTATAAACTCGTTAGTTAATTCTTGGTGCCTGTTTCATACTCAAGTATTTATAGGTCTGTTCTGCCTCCATTTTCGCAATGGTTTGACCGTTCTGCATCTCAAGTGCTCCCTCTGTATCTTCTCTCTAGATGTGTTTGTTATTATGATTTACAAGCCAGATGGCTTCGCACTCCCTCCAGGGAATATTCACTCATACCAGGTACACAAAGGTACCAGAAGTATGAAGCTCTGTGGGAACCCTTTCCATGTTATCGGGTCCTAGGTGACGTGGTCTGCTGTATTTCCCATGAACTTTCGGACGGTTCGCGCGGTTGCTAGAAGAGTTGCTTTCTGCATCGGTTTATACAGATGCTCACTAAGACCCAGTCCCTTGATGTTCTGCAGGAGGTTCTTTGGTATCACTCCAGTTGTTGAGAGTATTATGGGAATCGTTTGGACGCTGTTCATTGCCCATTGTCTTCGGATTTGCACCTCCAGATCTCTGTATTTGGCGATCTTCTCGTTGTATTTTGGTCTTAGATTGTTGTTGTTAGGTACAGCGATGTCAATTAGTGTAGTTCGCCTAGAAATTTTATCTATTAGTATAATATCTGGTCTATTATGAGCAACTGTTTGATCCGTCAGAACCGTTCGATCCCAATATAACTTGAACTGGTTGTTTTCAAGAATAGGCTCTGGATTGTATTTGTAATAAGGCACTTTTCCTACCTGTAATAGGTTCAACTTTTCTGCTAACTCTTGGTGGAGTATCTTAGCGGCTGAGTCGTGTCTTTCCTTATACTCGGTTGCGGCAAACGCTTGGCATCCTCCAGTTATGTGCTGGACTGTCTCCGATGTTCGACAGCCATATCTGCACTGGTCAATCTCTATTGAGGGATCTCTAATGATGAACTTCCGATAGTTCTTCGTCGGAATAACCTGGTCTTGGATAGCCAACAAGAAGCCCTCCGTTTCCGGAAACATCTGTCCTGAAATCAACCAGTAGTTCGACGCTGAGTTGTCGACATTGTCCTGATTGACCTCATTTGGATGCCGTCCATGAAGTGGCTTCCGCAGCCAGGTTTGTAACTTCTCTTGGTCTGTTTGGTGGTGAGAAGTAATATCTTGTTCCCTCAACTGTAGCGGCGTTGAGTCGTCTGCCTCGCATATTGCTCGATGTAGTGTGGAAGAGTCCGCTAACCTGTGGAAATATGAACGTAAGTTTATTATTTGTTGATCGAGCTGTTTACCAATATCCACCAATCCTCTTCCTCCTTGATGTCTTGGAAGCATTGTACGTTCAATGGCACTCCTAGGGTGATGTTTTTGTGCTTTTGTTAGGAGTGTCCTTATTTTTCTTTGCAGGTTTTGGATGTCCGTCCTGCTCCATTTTACAATTCCAAAGGAGTAGCTCAGCGCTGAGCAAGCATACGTGTTGAGCGCCTTAAACAAATTTCTACTATTTAAATTAGTTCGTAGTACCCGCCTTACCCTCCTGACAAATTCGGTCGTCAATTCAGCTTTCATAGCGCCATGGTCAATTCTTTTAGCCTGTTTCATACCTAGATATTTGTATGTTTGGTCTGCCTCCATTGCAGCTATAGTTTCACCGTTATGCATTTCAAAAGCCCCCGGTTGTATCTTCCCTTTAACGATGTTCAAAATACGGCACTTGTCAAGTCCAAATTGCATTCCGACATCCCCGGAGAACTCCTCTACAATTTTAAGCATTTGTTCCAGCTGGCTTCTGGTAGCAGCCATCAGTTTAAGATCATCCATGTATAGAAGATGATTCACTCTGACTATCTCTTCGTTGTTGTTTCTAACACTAAAGCCGTGTCTGGTGGAGTTCAAACGGCGTGATAGTGGGTTCATTGCAAGGCAGAACCACAATGGGCTAAGTGAATCGCCTTGAAATATTCCTCTTCGTATCGGAATGGTGTTAGTTTCGATGGTGTCGCTGGATGGCACTTGCAATTGGATCCTAGTTCTCCAGGTTAACATGATGCGTTCTAAAAAGGAAACAAAATTATTGTCGACCCTGTACATTCTTAAGATAGTTTTGAGCCACTCATGTGGTACTGAGTCGAAGGCCTTCTTATAATCCACGTAGGCAGCAAAGAGGTTTCTTCGGTTGGTACAGGCTTGGTTACATATGACAGAGTCAACAATCAGTTGTTCCTTGCATCCCATTGCTCCCCTCGTACATCCCTTCTGTTGAGTTGCAATGATATTATTTTGCTCACAATGTGCATAGATGCGTTGGGTCAGGCAGGAGGTGATCACCTTATACAGTGTGGGTAGGCAGGTGATTGGCCTATACTTAGCTGAGTCATGTGTGTTGTGTTGGTCCTTTGGTAGGAGGTACGTAATACCTTCGGTCAAGAACAATGGCATTTTTGCTGGGTTAAGAAAAACATCATTAATAAGATTAGCCAGCTGATGGTGCATACACCAGAACTTTTTGAGCCAGTAGTTCTGGATCCCGTCGAGACCTGGAGCTTTCCAGTTATGGGATTCCTTGATTATTCTTGAAATTTCCTCGGTGGTAAATGGCTCAAACTGCATCTGGCTGTAATCTTGGCAGATTTGGTGTTCTTCATTGATCCAGCCAGCTGCGATGTTACAATCGGCTGGTGTGGAAAGTTGGTTTCCCCAGAACTCTTCTACCTGCTCTCTATTGGGATATCTATTATCTGCCATATTAGGTGGAGAGTTTAGCTTACGGTAGAAAGTCTTTTCTGATCGTTGGAAGAGCGCATTGTCTCGTTTTCGGTTATTGCTGGTCTTGTACCTCTTTAGCCGTCCTGCAATAACAGAGAGCTTCTGTTTCAGCGAGTCAAGGCATTGCTGAGCAGTAACATTCGCTGGATCTTGTTGCGAATGATATCGGACACGATTCATGATTTCTTCAACTCGCCTTTGCAGTCGACTAGTTCTCGTGCCCCTGATGTACTCCGTCAGCTGTCCTATATCTATTCGAAGACTTTCTATTTTCTTGTTTAGGCGTCTTTCCCATGGTGGTATGTTGGGTTCTGTCCTTGCTGATCGACGCTCTGTTGTGACTTTAATTTCTAGAGCTCTAGCTATAGCAGTCGCGGCACAGTAGATGGTCATATGTAAGGATTCCAGAGTGTAGGCATCTGAAACATAGGCCGGCAAAATCCGATTGTTCATGATGTCTAACATGGCACCCAGTTTTTTGGATGAATTAATCTTTAGCAGTGCCGGTCTTCTTAACGGATTGCTTCCATCATACTCCAACACCGCAGCACTCATTTCCGTTGACAATTTCTGATAAAACGGTTCAGTGTTGTCCTGTTGGGCTTCGTCATTTAGCTGTTCCTGTTGTTCTTGGAGCTCAGGTTCCGGTTGTGGCTCAGGTTCAGCAATCGGATTGTTGTTATTGTCAGTGCCTCTGATCTCACGTTCAATTTCCTCTTTGATGCTATTAAGCCGAGCTTCAGGAATTAGGCTATTTCGGAGAATAACTCTATATTGGTCAGCTATTCTCTGCTGGGACACTTGCATGTGTGGGTACTCCCTGCAAAATTCGGCATGTAGTTGTTGTCTGTAGCCGATCATCTCTCGTCCTAGTTGAGTCACCCTATAAAAAATGCGCATTATTGTCTCGTTCATGGACACAGTCCATTTCATGCGCTGTCTTGGTCGTCCCGCTTGAGTAAGAGCCTGTTGGGGTTCCCGCACAGCATCTTCGGCGGGTAGAGCTCTTGGAGTTATCTGACCCTCTTGTTGATGTAGTTGTTGTTGCCTGTCCACAGCGATATCAGCTCTCATGTCGTTGTCTGGTTGTTCTTGAGCCTCTGGGTTTGGCTGTGGCGCAGGTTCTGGGGTTTGTTCATTGTTATCATCGGTACTTCTTATCTCTCGTTCCATTTCCGCTTTGATGATGTTAAGTCGCGCTTCTGAGATTAGTTTATTTCGGAGAATAGCTCTGTATTGATCTGCTATTCTCTGTTGCGACACTTGTAGGTGTGGATATTCCCTACAAAATTCGGCATGAAGCTGTTGTCTATAGCCGATCGTTTCTCGTCCTAGTTCAGTCACCCTATAAAAAATGCGCATTACTGTTTCATTCATGGATGTTGTCCATTTCATGCGCTGTCTCGGAAGTCCCGCCTGAGTGAGCGCTGGCTGAGGTTCCTGCGCAGCACCTTCGGAGGGTGGAGGTCTCGTTGTTGTTTGGCTCTCATGTTGTTGTTGGGCTGTAGCTTCTTGTGTGACAGGGGTTCGCCTCCTCAACACTCTGCCACTTGAAGTTTGTGATGTCGAAATGTTGCTCCCCCCAGAATCCGTGGAGCAGACCGCTTCTGCGGTGTGGGATTGTGGACCATGGGTCCTACCCACCTGGGGTACGTTATGTTTTCCAGTCGACATTTCATTATTTAAAAGTTCTCCCCATTTAATCGCCTCCTACGATTGGTTGAGGGAAACCCTGGATCTATTCGTTGCCGGGTCCAGTCGGAAAGCTGAAAGAAAGTGGCTCCTAAGGAATTATGTAGGAATTGAGTGTAAGTGGGTCAGGGTATAGGAACGTTTAACAGGTAAAGAAAGGAAATGGTTAAAGGTCAGCGGATAACTGGCGTTGCTGGCTGTACTGTCTACGCATTACAGTAGCGACAGGTATACTGCTGGGTGCAGCACACTGCCGGCCAGACAGTGTGCTGCACCCAGCACCCATTATTATTATTATTATTATATACTTGCCATATATCGAAGAATATATATAGTCCCCTAGGATCTCATTTTAAATTAAAACGTGGAATTCCTTAAGAGAATTTCTTAGGAACATCTCAGACATTTTTAATGCAATCTTTCTTTAAACAACAATATAGCTAATACAATAAAAAATACCACTCTTTTGCTAATAATGTAATCCCCTGTCAAACTAAAACAATTTTAAACAATACAAGATGATGCCACTCTCATCATTGCAATTATATGGGCATCGTTCCGGCGTTTTTCAATATCGGTATAGTATAAAATAGTATCGAATTTATAAAATATAGTATAAACCACTGTAATTGATGAATATACTCCACTATTTCAATACTTTAATGATGAAATAAAATAGAAGGATAAGGTTAGCACAGCAATTCTCAACCTGTGGGGCGTGCCCCCATTAGAAAAGCGCCGGTGCCTTGTAAAAAAATAAAAGACGTGGGGGGAACTTGCGACGATGTATCGAGATCAAAGAAAAAACAGAAAGGGGAGCGCCATTACAAGTGGTATGGAAACTCGGATCGCCAATACTGAAAGGTTGAGAAACACTGGATTAGTATATTTAATAAAATTTATGAATGCAATCTTGTTAGAGTCAATGCAGCCATATGTTATGTGCCATAATGGAGGGTTTAAAAGTGTCTACTGGTAACAGTGAAAGCCTAAAAAACGATAAGAGTTACAAATTTGAAAAATTTGGCATAACAGATTTTAAAACTTTTAGAAAACTTTTGTCTAAAAATAAAATAGATAAAATTAAAATACGATTGCCAGTAGAGAACGTAGCTCATAAATAATTTGACGTAATACTGTCACGACGGATTCACGCAATCTTCTAAAATATTTTTTTTAATTAGCAAAAGTGACAAGAATAACAAATTTATAAGTGTAATGTTAACACTGGTCAAAATTAATAATTTGGAATTAACCTATTTTTTTTAAAGGCTAAAAATCAGAAGTGAACTGTGTCTATGTTTTAAAACGGAAATACTACCTGACGTGTCTTTTTCACCAATAGGAGGTTCATTATATGTTTATCCATTTGATTAGAAGTGAGCCAAGTGCGGCACAGCCAGAACATCGAGTCCTCTTTTAATTAACAAATTTTCTTGATGCTTTATTCCGCTGAAACCAATACAGGCGAGTCCACTATGCACCAGTGATGGATCGGTACTTGGGAATTGGTATTTTATCATGGTATTATTTATTACCGTAGTGTTACGCCCAGTTTGGCATAACAGTAACTATCTAGCACCCAGAAACATTTAAATGAAAGTAAAATCGCTTCGCTTCGATGTTGGGCTAGGATTTACGGTATGATATAGTGCATTTTAACCGGAATGAGAAATGTTGGTGCTGTTCTGGGACTAAAAAGATTTTTGGTTAATTGATCATTGGTCAATTTAGGCGCGATGTTAAAGTATACATATCTATAACTTCGGCGAACATGACCGGGATAGCCGGCACGAAAATATCCTATTAAAAATATTCGTCTGTCCTACGTGTGGCATGCCGCGTGGTCCGCATCATGAAAGCTCGTTTGTGCTGATGAAGCATTACATATTTGAAAAATCCTCGGATACGATTGAGAATTGACTTAATTTTTTCTTAGGTAGTATAACGTAAGTCAATGTTTTTTTTTTTTCACGAGACCATACACTGTTACTTTTATTGCCATGAGATTCACCCATCTTAACAAAATTTTGTTTTCTTAAGTAGGGCATCTTTGCCACTGAATCTCGCATTGCCGCACATGCAGTATGCTCTAGCCGCAACAACTATCGGGAACGTATTCATTGCGGCACCGCTTTTACCATTTGGTCTGTGTTAGATCGCTCATGTAAAAGAACGTTAGACTGAATAATAAAAACTGGGAAAAAAATCATTTTTTTTATTGTAGTTTTTAACATCACACGCCCAACTTTATAAATCCCGTCCATGCTGCTAGGAATACAACAAACTCCTCACACGATCTCTTTCGCTCCTAAGTAGCGCTATTTTATAGCGATATCAAATGGTACGTACCACAATGCCAGCAGTATTTCCCATAATTACTGCTTACAAATTCTATTTATTAGAGTAATTTTAAATATTCCCTTTCGATAATACAATTAAGACGAATTAAAGCATTTCTACAAAGTAACAAAGACAAGAAATATTATTTTCTGACAAACTCTTCCTATATTTTTGAATACAGTAGAGTTAAGGGTGTAGGAGGCTTATATATCGAACGATAACGAAACAAGAATCAATAGATCTAGCATAGTCAAACGCGTTAAGGGTAAAGTCAACGATGTTTCCGCACAAACAAACGTGGATTTCGAATGACGGCGTTACTAGAAATCAAATAGGCCATGTACTGGTCAACTCTAGACATGCCAACAATATACAGGGTGTCTCAAAAGAAAGTACACATTTGTTTTGCTTATTGCGTGAACGCAACGATTCCGAGCGGCGCGGGGGGTATGTCAATCGGTAGCCTGGCTCTTGGGAATTTAATCGCTATGGAGCGTTTCTCGGGAGCGGACCGTGCTTTGTGCGTACGTGAGTTTTACAAAAACGGTAATTCGGCGATTGTAGCGAGTAGAAAATTCTGCAATTTTCGACATATTCGTCACTTAAATGATGCGCCAAGCGCTCGGCTTATTGGAAAATGGGTCCAGAAATTTGAAGAGACCGGTTCAACACTAGATAAACCAAAATCCGGGCGTCTGAGGTCTTCGAGAACGGTCGAAAACGTAGAGAGTGTTACTCAGTCTGTTCGTGACGACCCAAACGTTTCGATTCGTAAGCGTGCTGTTGCTTTAAATGTGCATAGGTCATCATTATTCCGCATTTTACACAAAGATTTAAAGCTGAACCCCTATAAAATTCAGTTGGTGCAAGAATTGAAGCCTCAGGATGCTGGTCAGAGGCTTGACTTCGTAAACCAGATGACTGAACGCTTTTCAACGTTTACCAACATCTTCTTTTAGGATGAAGCCCATTTTCATCTTAATGGTCATGTAAACAAGCAAAATTGCCGCTATTGGAGTGCAAACAATCCAAAACACAAACATCAGAAACCTCTACATTCGCCGAAAGTGACTGTATGGGCTGCGATGTCGGCGCGAGGAATTATCGGCCCGTACTTTTTTGAAGATGAAAGGGAACGCACAGTAACAGTGACTTCAGAGCGGTATGTGGAGATGTTAGACGACTTCTTCGTGCCTGAACTGCAAAATTTTCCTGGCTATAACCAAAGAACATGGTTCCAGCAAGACGGAGCAACTTCACACACGTCCAACATGTCTCTGCCACGAGTGCGTGAAATTTTTCGTGGCAAATTGATCTCAAAGAAAGGTGACATAAGTTGACCTCCACGCAGTCCTGATTTATCACCTATGGACTTTTTCCTATGGGGTTATGTCAAATCAAAAGTTTACGCCAACAAACCGACTTCCCTGGCACAATTAAAAGAAAATATCCGCAACGAAATGGCAGACATCACGGAGAATACCTGCCGAGCCGTCATGGGAAATTTTAGTGCTCAATTAAATGAATGCCGTGAGCGCAACGGATTACATTTGGACGATATCATTTTTAAAAAATAAATTTCCAAACAATGTATTTTAATATGTAATAAACATTTTTTCAATAAAGTCCTGACTTTTTTTTAAATCGATTTTTTAAATGTGAACTTTCTTTTGAGACACCCTGTAATAGACGTGAGAAGCTACAGAGGGGCCGAAGCAGACTCCGATCACCTATTGGTGGCAGCCAAAGTTAGAACTCGCATATCTTCACACAAAAACAATAAATCCAGAACAGACGCACAACATGACACGAATAAACTACGAGACCCACAAATATGCCTAGCTTACAAGAACAGAATCTTCGAGAACCTTCGCAGAATAGCAGAAACTCACAATATAGAAACTAGCTGGAAGCACATAAAGGAAAACATCAGGGAAGCAAACGGAAGTCTATTGGGCCCCAAACCAAAACCCAACCGACATCCTTGGTTCGATGATGAGTGCAAAAATCTTGATGCCATCAAAACAGAGGCACGAATTAAAATGCTTCATAACGCATCAAAGCAGACAACAATTAGGTTTAACGAACTAAGAACACAGCTACGTAAATTGATCAGGAAAAAGAAAAAAGAACATGAGACAGAAAAAGTACTTAATTTACAGGCTGATTTTCAGAACGGCAATACTAGGAGGTTCTACAAGGAAGTGGGGAGGCATAAAAAGGGATTCCGCCCAAGAAGTACCACAATGCTAAAGCTTAACGATGGCACAATCACCGCCTCAAAAGTGGAGGTACTGGATAGTTGGAAGTGCTACTTTGATGAACTACTAAACGTGCCGACGCAGGAAGAACCTGAAGCTACAGTATTCGCTACGGCAGAGGTTAATATTCCACCTCGATCCATGGAAGAGACCATTAGAGCCATTAAGAAACTCAAAAATAACAGAACGGCAGGTCGAGATAATATCTTGGCAGAAAGTCTGAAACATGGAGGGAACGATCTAATCACACAAATACATAACCTCGTGAAACAAATTTGGAATCAAGAAATCATTCCTGATGAATGGAAAGAATGGGTAATAATTCCACTCCACAAAAAAGGGGACCAAATGCAATGTAAAAATTACCGAGGTATTGCTCTACTAAGCCACGCCTATAAATTATTCTCCAGCATTCTCCTTCAACGTCATTCTCCGTATACCGCGGAGATTGTCGGAGACTACCAATGTGGCTTTCGAAGCGGAAGATCAACAGTTAACCAGCTTTTCACTATCCGACAGATGCCGGAGAAATGTTGGGAGTTTAACAAAAACTTACATACCCTGTTCATAGATTTCGAGCAAGCATATGACAGTGTTATTAGGATAAGATTGTGGGAAGCTATGGAAGAATTTGGAATCCCGCACAAGCTGACTAGACGGTGTAGAGAGTGCCTAGAGGGGGCAAAAAGCTGTGTCAAAATTGAAGAAGAGTGTAACCAAACATTTTCTATCAACAGAGGATTAAAACAGGGAGATGCTTTGTCGCCAGTACTGTTTAACCTTGCACTGGAGAAAACCGTAAGAACAATATCAGTTAACGCGGAGGTTTTTGGGCCAAGTGGCCCTAAACTTATTTTGGCCTACACGGATGATATGGGCGCGATAGGAGAAAGCACAGTCAGTGTGAAGGAAAACTTCATAAAGATAGAAAAAGAAGCTCAGAGAATAGGGCTCCGAATAAATGAAGGAAATACCAAATACATGCACGTCTCCCGCAACCCCGCCCGAGACAGAATTAGGCAGAACGTCACCATGGATGACTATAATTTTGAGCATGTGCGAGTTTTCAAGTACCTGGGCGCAGTGATAACGGCAAACAATAATATGCAGGAAGAGGTTAAACAGCGCATCACACAAGCAAATAAATGTACATTTGTGATACAAACCTTGCTAAAGTCAAAATTTATTACTAGAAAGGCAAAAACCGAAATTCATCGAACAATAATATGACCAATAGCAATCTACGCCAGTGAAACATGGACCCTGACAGTCCACGATACGGAGCTGCTAAGAAGGTTTGAGAGAAAAATCCTGCGCATAATATATGGCCCATACCGAGACCTTGAAACAGGCCGTCACAGAACGAGAAACAACATAGAGCTTGCGCAATTATATCAAAGCCCTGACATCATTCAAGAAATAAAGTCCAGAAGACTACGATGGGCAGGTCATATACCAAGAAGCCAAAATGATCTACTAATAAAACGGGTATGGGAGGAAGCACCACAAAGAAAAACACTACTGGAAAGACCTAGGCTTAGATGGAGAGATAACATCGACAAGGATCTAGCTATCCTTGAAGTTGACCAGCAAGAATGGAGGAAGTTGGCACAAGACCGTTCCAGGTGGAGGCAGATAGTCGAGGCAGCCAAGACACACCCTGGGTTGTAGTGCTACGGAGTCAGCCAGTCCGGCTTTGTATATTTGTATTATAAAGCCACCCCTTGAATAAATGAATGAAGAAGGATGGTGATACTTGACCTTCGATACTTAGGCTAGAGGTCCATTGGATTGTAATTCACGTGAACCGCAAACGTGTAAATTCCGACGAATTTTTTCGTCAGAAATCGCATATCTCACTGTGTCCACTGCTACAATCAATCGTATCAGTTTTGATCAGACAGTGGCCAATTTGAACTTAACAAAATTTCAAAGAATCTATAACTACTCAATGGTTATCACTGAGGCCTACTTTGTAACTAATAAATCATTTAATAGCGTTTTAAGCTGCTTAGTTATTTCGATTGAAATATAGTTTATTTAATATACATTATTAGAATCTAGAAACTTTTAATTTAATCAAAATTTTTATGAGAGAGGATTACCAATTTTTTATTGATGCGTGCGGTGTATCAAACTCTTAGGTATAAATCGCATGCAACGTTCTCATAACGAGCGGGCTTATAATACGACGTAAGTAAGCATATACCTTGTTTCTAAAGCAAAATGCCGATCGGATCGGAATTATCGCATGGAGGCTTTTCAAAATCATGCGTTTTTATCGAAAACTACTCCATTCGATTCACTAATCCCTATTTTAATTATTTACAATAAAACAAAGAAATTATATTGAAAAGAAAGATGCCAATCGAATCCGAATCATTGCATGGAGGCTTTTCAAAATCATATCTGCTTTTATCGAAAACAACTCCATTCGATTCATTAATCCCTATTTCAATTATTTACAATAAAACAAAGAAATTATATTGAAAAGAAAGATATGCCAGCCGTTCTTCTATCATTAAAGATAGCATCAGCTATAAGTTACTTCAGTTGGGTAGATGTGCCCAATTATTTTGAAAAAAAAAATTAAAGCCTACTTGTTTCTTCTCTACAAGAGTTAAAAAAAATTTTATCCGATTTTCATATATTTCTTTTACTTACTTTTTTTATTTTTTTTTCTGCTTCTGTTTGTGACATTATAATCAACAAAACTTATAAAACTTTTTTCGTTACCTGTTTCATAAAAAGGGTAGATTAAATATTATCAAAGCCTGCGACAAACATTGTCAAAGGCTTTAGTCAAACCCGTATATATAGAAGTCCACTTGATATCCTGCCGCCATACCTCAGACTAAAAAATCTCGATAAACAGCTATATTGGTAACCGTTGATCTTCCTTCAAAAAAAGCCATGTTGTTCTGAACCGATGTAAGTTTTAAAAGCATTGAACAACTTATTAATTATCATCGATTCAAATATCTTTCCCATAACAAACAGCAATGATATATCCGTTATATAGTTTTCAACACGATTATGGTCACCAGACTTGAAAATAGTGAATAAGGTTAAAATATTTTTATAAATGTGACAGACGAGGAGCAAGGGAAACCATAAACTTTTTGATAAAATATAGCGATACTCCATCGGGTCTTGCACTTTTGTTACAGTCCAATAAGTCAATCTTGTTCTGAACTTCGCCCAAAAGCAAAAACTGCCACCATATCTTGCAGAGTGTTCAACTGCTTATTTTTTTATGTTATTTGAGATTATTATTTCAACATTAGGAACAAACTTCAAATAACAAATGTCAATTTGAACCTTGGTCTCACGACGCACAGCAGTGATACCTACATCTATTTTTGACGGTGGATACATATTAAGGCAAAAAATAATATCGATAAAGATTACTCTGAAATTATTATACACTTTTCATTTAAAAAGAGGTTAATAATGACCACGAATTCACTAAATATTAATAGATATATTTTACCTTTAAAGGTAATTTTATGTTAGATTGTAGTGTCAGGGATAAGTAATAAGAAAAAATAGTGGAGGCAAGAAATTTATTTGAAACTATTTTTCCTGAATACGGAACATATGTAATTGCAATTTAAAGAAGACTTCCTTCCACAGGGTCGATTTTATTGTTAATACTGAATATAAAAAATTAAAAGTTCTTCCTATCATATAAAAATTGTTTTCACGTTGGCGGCTATACAAAAATAAAGAAAGTAGCAAAGAACCGTAGTACAGACATAATTTTATTACATCCTATAAATCCGCACCGCAGTAAAAATTGTCAGTAAAATAAAAATAATAAACTCGTAGGTCCAGAAAAATTACAAAATTCCCGATTATTCCACAGCCAACCAAATTCTCCATAAAAACAAAGATTTCGTTGGTCTTGAACGGCAACAAAAATATTTTTAAAAAGTAACATTCCGAAATAGGACTAAAATTAAATCCGTATGCAAAAAAGGATTGTTCTGTGGACGAGAACATATTTATTGACTTTCCTGTCTGTGTTAAATTTAAAAATAAGTATTATAAACCCTAAATTAAAAGATATGCATGTTATCAGTTTCTTTATTCCTTTGTAAACTTAATATAACTTGATTGTAACATTTTTTTAATCATAGTGGAAATTCCAAAACCAACATTTTAAACACATTATAAATTATATAGAATGAACCATTCCTAAAGTGGCAATGAACAGATTATGAACACTTTACCTTGTAAAGGTTTATTTGTACCTTCCGTAATTTGTAATCCTTGCCGAAAATTAATGCACATCGGGTGCCATTAAAATAATTGATGTTAGCTTCTCCAGTCTTTCTAGAAACTCTAAATTTTACACTCGGGGCATATATTACCGACAGAGGAAATAAAAAAGAAAAAATATAACTTTACAAGTATGTTGCTACCTAGACAACGTATTTACCATATGGCCCCCTGGCAAACAACAACCCATTTGCTTACTGAATTTCCATAACTCCATAGACGAAGATACAATTCACCCTGGAACTTGTAATAAATAATCAGCTCCAATTTTTAGATGTACGGTAACAAAAATAATGAATAGACATCTGCACCATATAGTATATCGACACCTATACACACAGACAGATATCTTAATACTGATTCACACCACTACCATTCACACATAGAGGGCGTAGCCAACACTTTAATTTAAAGATCCCTTCGTCCGACAACCAAGGGAAGACAAATAATCACAACACATAGAAAGAGCTCTCGAACAAAATTGCTAAAACGATCAATTATAAAATAAGGCAATAACGGTAGCAAAAAAAAATACCAAGGAAATAAAAACCCCTACCGATGATAGGTTACCATACTTCCATACATCAAGGGCAATACAAATACAATCAGCAAATTATTCGGAAAACATAACATATCTACAGCCTACAAACCACACAAAACAGTAGGTTCATTCTTGAGAAATCCAAAGGACAAAATCGACCTGGAAAATCAATGAAGGTACAAGATCGTATGAGTCTAACTAACCAACAGAAGAATAACGGCAAGGCTAAAAAAACATAACTTCAGCTTAAAAAATATACAGACATCTGCCCTTTTCCAACATTATCTCGAGACAAGTCACAGAATTAATTTTGACAACTGCAAGCAAATTGATTCGCAAATCCATTGAAACTGAAAAGAACGGATTTCTAAACAAGAGAGACCATACACTTAACATTCCTACCACCTGAAAAAGTCTCCTTAAGCGGCAACTCTACCCACATGGCCCCTGGATCCAAAATGATAATTCAAGCGATTCTCGCGGAGTCATCACCAACGCCAACCACTACATACGTACTAAGGCCATGTATAAATATGCGTTGCGTGCAAAATCCCTCAGATGATCTTCAACTAACAGGTACCGATATATCTAAATATGTGCATCATTCCAAAATAAAAATTTTGCACATCTTTAATACGAAAAAAATATTAAATTTCGGAAAGACTCGTTCATTTTATTTCTCACTTTTAGCTCTTCAACTCTTTAGAGAGCGAATGGAATCAATCTTTAAATGCAAAGAAAAATCATATGGCATCTAATTTTAAACCCGTTAGTTTACAACTGTATCTTTCTTTTAGAATGAGGCAGTACTTTTTGGGAAAAATAAGTGAAGACATACAATGAAAACAGTTAACCTGGTACGGACATGTTCGATTAATGAATGATCACGGATTACCCAAACAAGCACCAGAGTGGATACCACCCATAAAATGGAAAAGAGTTAGGCTCAAGGAAAACTAGATGGGGGAAAATCGATAGGCAATGAGCACAAGGAATCCTAGAGAGCATCGGGACTAGAAATCTCTCTAAATCAAGTATATTGTTATTATACTACATATGACAATTTCCCATTATAGGTATTAATTTATTAATAATATATTGTTTATACTTTTAGGAGTATTTTGAGCGTTTGATCATTTCAAAATTCAAATTATTTCCGAAGTTATAACAACTAGAAGGAAACGCGGCAGGACGTCGGTCCGAAACTCAGGTAGCGGGCAGACCGGTCAGAGCCTTGACAAAGGGTGTTGTTGAATATTGTTTTATATTAGATATTTTAAAAAAGCCCTTTATAATAAAAATTACCATGAAGAATTTCAGAAGGTGAAAATCACCTTGGCGCATAAAGTTGAAATTAGTTTATTAAACTCTCAGAACATTCAGAGTCAATAGGTCATAGAATCAGTTTGCTTTGTGACGCAATGGTGTACAGTTCGCCATGTTTATTACAAAAATTATATATTTTTCTAACTTTTTGATAGAAAAGAATTAAAATAAAAAATGTAGCCAACAAGCAATTGGCCATTTTTATCGGAGCACGAAGAAACGACATCATCCGGTTAATCGTTATTCAATTGAAATAGAGTAAATTAGCACCAGTACATCAGTAGATTATTTCTCATCGCTTCTGGGCATTTTAATCAGGAAAAGTTCTTAATCTTGTAAAATGTTCATGCTGCAAAGTTTGTGAATTTTGGCAAAGTTTTGAAGGTACTGAGGAGTTGATGAGTAGAGCAATGAACACTCAGATAAGTGTTCTGCCAATCAAGATATGTCAGCTGGAAAGATGGAAGTGGATAGTACTGTAGAAATGATCAAAAGATACGAAACATTTTATAACGTACGATATGGTAATTATACAGGCGATGGAGAGAATAAGAGTTATAAAGGAATTGTTGACTCATAATCATATGAAAATTTAGTTGTTAAAAAAAAAGGAATGTATAGGTCAGGTGCAAAAGCGAATGGGTACGCAGTTACGCAAAACAAAAAAAAAATCCTAGTATAAGTGGCAAAAGGGAGTTAACTGCCAAGCTTATTAATGAGTTAATAGTTTACAACAGCCTTACAATTAGAAGGAGTATAAATCTATGATTTGAAATAATGAAAAATGCAGTATGTTATTACCATTCCTGTAGAAGTCCAAAAAAATAATTGAACCAATACGATAAATTAATTGCCGATTCGTTAAAACGCTGTCATTTGGTCTATAGCTCCAAAAGTGCTTTACAGTGATACGAAAATTGTTGAGATTGCATCCTTTATTAGAGGTAGTATATTTAATGATGGTATTATAAAAGATGCAATTACTAAATCTTACTCGACAAGTATCTATAGCCAATATAATATCCCAGCAGCAGATTAAAGAGGACGCTGAATAAAAAAAGCTGCTCAAAAAGAGTCGGGAGGATATCGCGGCATTAATGGAAGGTATCATGTACAATCCAGGAATCGTAAGATGAAGGTAATTTAAAAAAATATTTGGATTTAAGACGTTGCTGTGGTACTTTTTTTCTTTTACGTTTTTCACGAAACTTTAGTTTTTCAAACTGGTGGACAAGATATCTCAAGACCTACTTAACCGATTTCGATAAAATTTAAACCCCCTATTATTTAAAATATTATCTAAAATGTAGCAAGGAATTTTTTAATTATTCGCGTTTTTTTGAAACTCAATATTCCGGTAAAAATTAGATTTTTTTCAGATAGCTGTCATTTTCCACAAAAAAATTTCCTGTACTACATCTTAGTTATAACACCTGCCTTTTATACGTTTTTTTTTCAAATTATTCATAAAAGTACTATGTATATGTGTAAAATAATATTTATATATTTAATAACTGCGTCAAAAAAAATTGTTATTTTTATACCCGTTTTTTTGAGCGCCAAGTTGGTGTGACACTCATAGTCCAAGCCATAGGTAAAAATTAGTGCTGTTTTTGATGTAAATTCCTAGATAGATGAGACCTATCCAGGTGTGTTGGGGCAATGTAGGCACAAACTCTACACAAAATGTAACAGCAAAAAATAGGTTGAAGCCGAGAGGGGAGGGGTCAAAGTTGACTAAAACAGGTTTTATGAATCTACAAGCCAAGGACGCATTTTGCAAAAAAAAAAAGTTTACCCTTAAAATTGGCCATTTTTGCATATCAATTATTTATTGCAAAATTAACTTTTTTGTACTTTTTGATTGTAATGGGAAGCCCTCATTATTTTGAACAAAATGATATTTAATGATAGTAAATCAGATAATTTGTTGCTGAGATATTACTATTTGTTTATCCCAAAACGCAAAATGTTGATTGTTATAATTTTTTTTTGGTTGAACACTTTGATCTCCACAGAGGCTCAATCTCTTCGTGAAAGCCCAAATTTTCATCTATTGTTAGGGGCAAGTGAAAAAATTAACTTTCACTCCTTTTAATATCGCTCTAAAAAATGGGGTGTGCCATATTCATAATTTTTCGAGCTACCCCAAATTTAAAAAAAAAAAAGCACGAAATTGGTCCAATATTGCTGAAATACGGCGAATTTTTCCGAGCACTGCTAATTTGAAGCTGTGAGTTCAGTTTTCTCGCGCGCAAGAAAGCTCTATTTATTTATAAAAAAAAAACATCCCCTTCTTTAAAGTGATATTTAAGAGGTTGAACATTAATTTTTTCATTTGCTCCTAAAAAGATATGAAAGTTTAGGCATTCATGAAGAGATTAAACCTTTGTGGAGGACAAAATGTTCACCAAAAAAAAAATGTTATGGCAACCAACATTTTGCGTCGTGGGATAAACAATTAGCAATATCTCGGCACAAATTATCCGATTAACTATTATAAAATATCATTTTATTCAGAAAGATGAGAGCTTCCCTTTAAAAGCCAAAAGTGCAAAAAAAAGATAATTTTCCAATAAATAATTGATACGAAAAAAATGGCCGATTTTAAGAGTTTTTGTTTGCAATAGCAAAATAACAAAAATGATCACACAAAAACTCAAATTGTAGGTTTTTAAAATCTCTACAACTTTTATTCGAAACTTTTTTTTTTCCAAAATGTGTTTCTTGGCTTGTAGAGTCAAAAAACATCTTTTAGCCAACTTTGACCCTCCATCCTCTTAGCCCCAACCTATTTTTTGCTGTTACATTTTATGTAGGGTTTGTCTTCGCATTGCCCCCCAAGACCCCTGGGTAGGTCTCATCCATCTCAGAATATATATATATATATATATATATATATATATATATATATATATATATATATATATATGAATTTATATTTTTACCTATGGCTTGGACTATAAATATTATCATCCTTTACGCCAAAAATGGAACGATTTAAAATTTTGACAGACTTGTTCAAAACCTGTTCAAAATTAAAACTAGCTACAATATTAGTTAAACTCTAAAATCTTAACAAGGAAGTTTAAGAAAATCCTATATATAAAATAAAAAGAAATCACCAATATAAAAGCAATAAGACATCCTTAACCGTCTACAGTAAATCGCACGTAAAAATGTTGGCAACGTCTATGGATAAAAGTAAATATTATGTGTCTGTTATTTATAGTATCTGATTTTGATGGACTTCGTACTGTGACGGCAGTTGTTTACGAAAACGTGTGTTTTTTCCTGGAATCCCGCATCGTTTATTATACATTAGGATCATGGTTTCATAAAGGAATTTGAACAGTTATCAGCTTCTCAAAATATTTACACTGTGACAGGGTGAAATTGAATTTATTTCTGTATAAATATAAAATTTATAAAAAAATGCTAAAGTCGCAATTGTTCGATAAAGATGTATTTTTTTTTTAAACTTAGCTTTTATCGTGTATATGTTAACAATATCTTCACATATTATTTGATAAATATTCATAGTTTTAAGCTATGAATAAATTGTTTTTTATATTTACTCCCAATTTAATTTATTTCGCACCTCCTAAATAATGGATTATTAAGAATAGCTGCTCTAAACTAATAATAATTAGGTTAATTAAAACATACATTTCTGTTAATATAAAATATTTATACATTTTAGAAATATTCCGTTAACAAAATAATAGGTAATAGTTCTTGTAAAGGAAGTAAAATAATGCATCGTATGCAATGCAATAACATTAAACACATTATATTTCTTCAAGAGAAAATTCTGAAACATGAACATTTCTCAAATAATATACATAAAGCAGCATTTCCCAATTAATATAGGATATAGAACACTATGAAGTAGGCACATGATTCACTTCACCTATGTTTTATTATATATGTAAAGTGACCTAGTGTATTGAATTAAAAATGTTCAAAGCGACGGTTAAGTATTCAACTATGCTGAAGATGAATTTAAAATAATAAATGAGTTTTATACATTAACGATTTACTATGAAGAATGTTCACAAAATTTCAAAAAACTGAAAAAATCTAAAAACATGAGTAATAAAGACAGTAACAAAACAAGATTAGTAGAAACATATATTGTTGGGTATTTATTAGAAGTACTGAGAAGCGGGTAATTTTTTCCTCATAAATTACTTAATGGTAAACATCTGAATTAGGTGCAACATGCAGCCTACTTCTGTATTTTGTCTTTGTAACAATGCAATGGGGAAATTCAGATTCAAAAGAGAAGGAGGTGACAACAGTCTACAGCAGTGTTATGGCAACATTTTGAAAGTTCTGTATATTCTTCTTGTAAATATCCCAAGAAAGTAATAAGAGAATAATTCAAGAATTTTTATCTCAATTGACTATTTGAGGATGCATCACAAGTCCCTCAAAATCCACTTCAGAAAAGTCAGCAGTCTTTCTTCAACTTGGAAGCGAATTTAAGTCCGCAAATTGAGATTTATAATATGATTTAAGAATCGGAAATCTTTTAATGACAGCTAGATTTCAAGAATACTGGAAAATATCCTGACAAATAGTTTCTTCCAATATCAGTTGAGGTTCACAAAAAAAGGCCTATAAAAATACGGAAAACTACGAAAATTATTTCAGTCCTCAGAAGATCGTCAATAACCCACTTTTTATGTTTTTGTTTCATTTTTATATTTCCTCTGAAAAATGTTTAAATTTTTTTTAGGTAATGACAGATTGGTCTCATTCATGTCAAATTTAATTTCATAGTTGGGGTTATATTATTAATATATTTATTTGGCAGAACAAGCATTCTGTCATAGAATACTGGTGTTCGGTGGAACATCATTTGGAAAAAGCCGATATTAACGATTTTCCGTTCAGTTAAAAATACGAAAATATAAGTGTTTTTATTATCATGACGGAATACTTTAACTCCCCGCCTATAATACAATTCTTCACAAAAAAAAACTGCTGAAACAATATCATTTTTCAATTAGGGTAAAGGATCATCAATTAAGTTAAAAATAAAAAAAAAATCTACATTTTCATTATCAAGACAACATAATCCCTTTTTCCCCAGAAAAAAAAATCTACGCCAGTGATTATTCCCCTATAACCAATGCGGTTTCCCCGTATCAAAAACAAACTTATTAAAAATTAATGCGTATATAATCAATTGGGTTAGAATATATTTTGATAAAGGTATAAAACAAAATATTGTATAATAATAAATAATTGTTATCAATATGGCACAACCGATTTGACCTACTAAATCAAAATTATGTTTTTGAAACTACGTAAAGACGTCACTAACCTTGTTTTTAATAATCTTGGACTTTGATTTTTGGATTTTCGTAAAGCGAAACTTTTTAAATACGAAACCTTTGTTTAGTTTTTATGACTACTTAAAATTATACATTCATCTATTTTAAAAACTGAAAAATGGAATTGAACTTCGTAGCATGCAAATGTTAAAGATGTTAAACAGAGTCCCTAATTAGTGTGTAAAAGTTAAGAAAACGTAGGGTGCGCTGATTACACTACATTAGAAAGTTAATGTCGCGGACACTACAAGTCAGATATTAAGTTTAATTTTTTTTCGTTGAAATAACAACATAAATAGTTTATAGTCAAGTAATTAATACCGTTTTTATCAGAAATAAGAAATAATCGTTTACTGTGATGTAATAAATCAAATATAAATAGGAAGTAACATTTTTAATATATAAAAACTAGAACACGAAAAAAAAACAGAAGCGCCTTATTTAGAATGACATCATTTTAATAAAACGCAAAAAAATTGTTTAGATTAGTCTAAAAAATTCTGCAATATTCTGCTTTTACCAATCAGCAAATTGACGCTGTTAAAATGAAAACTGACACACGCAATTTTACTAACATAGTTGCATTCATATGGTCTTATAAATAGCACACTTTGTATCAGGTCGGTAAGAAAGTAATTTTGTTTTTGTAGTGTGAAATAAAAGTCATTTATACTAAGAGTAAACTTTAATCAATTATATATTTTCCATTTTGTTCAATGACCTTTTGCCATCTTTTTTGCAACTTCATGATTCCGCGCTCATAGAAACTTTGGTACTTATCAGCAAAAGTTGAACCAAGTGCTATTTCAAGCCCATCACCATTTGTGAAACTTTTATCATACAAAGAGTTTTGTAAACTTCGAAATAAATGGCAAGTCAGGGCTGTATAGGGGATGCGACATCACTTCCCAACCAAGCTCCAATAATTTCCCACGAGTTACTAAAGATGAACGAAGGTTTGCATTACCATGATGGAACACAATCTTAGATGTATTTCTTTGATTACTTCATCCAGTTTCATTAGTTGTTGGCAGTAAATAGCTCAATTGATCGCCGGCTTCTTGGAGGCAGCTCAAAATATTCAACACTTTGTAGTCCAACCAAATTGACAGATTGACCTTTTTTTGGATGTAAATAAGCTTTACATGTAGTTTTACTGGTTTATCATGCTGTGACTATGATCGTTTTCGAATAATGGCCCATTTTTCATTACCAGTGATAATTCTTTTAAAAAAAAAGGGTCGGTTCATTACGCGTGAGATGCATATGGCAATTATTGCTACGCTGTATTAAGTGAATCTCTTTCAATTCATGTGGAACACAAATATCGAGCTTCTTAGCGAATCCAAAAGATTTTAACTAATTTTCAATTGTTGTGCGAGACTCATTTAACCTCTCTAGAATTCCTCGAACACTTATATAAAAATTCTCTTCAATTATGACTCTGATTTTGTCATCAATTTCAATAGGTCGGCCAGAACGTTGGTCGTGTTACAGTGAACGGAATTTTTTAAACCAATTCTAACACGTGCGTTCTGTGATGCAATCAACACCATATCTCTTTGTGAGCCTCGGAAGCTTTCTATCCTTTACGGAAATAAAAAAGTAAAATATATCGAAAATATTCATTTCTGCACTCCATGTTAAAATTGACCCTAAACTAACAGTACACTGCAATAGTGAGACTAATCATCACATATGGGGCAGTGATCTGGAGCAAAAAAAAACAGTCTGGCCAATACGAGAGCTAAACTCCAGAAGGTTCAAAGACTGGCCTGTGCGTATGTAACCGGGGCAATGAAAACCTGCCCAACGGCCGCCATGGAAGTAATCCTAAACCTTATACCTCTACATATACTTGTAGAGAGTATGGCAAAAAGGACAATTTATAGGATTCTGAGAGATGAGACCATAAAACGAAGGCCCAGTCTCTTATCCAGAAATCTGGGACATGCCTCAAGATGACATGAAAAAGAAATTCAACTTTGTGAAAAACTTCCAACACAAAGTTGAGTCGCAAAAGCGAATGGGACAGAAACACCATTGAAAAACTCAGCAAGAAATCCATTATATGGTATATGGATGATTCCAAAACAGCGGAAAGAACTGGAATAGGAGTGTATGAACCCGGCACCAGACACTACGAAAGCTTGGGTGAGTCACCAATCATTTTCCAGGCAGAAATACATGCCATTAAGAAATATATTCAATTCAACAAAGGAAAAAACTATCACGGCCAAGAGTTTATCATTATGTAGTACAGTGAAAGCCATCAGTGCGCTGAGCTCTCAAGTTATCAGCTCCTAGATGGTCTGGGAATGCCTAAAGGAATTAAATGATTTGCGTAAGAACAATACCTTCATGTGGGTACCGGGACACTGCGGGATAGAGGGGAATGAAATAATAGACAGACTCGCGAGGAAAGGGGCCGAGACACCATTTCTGGACCCAGAGCCTTTCTGTGGAATCAGTATCAGCGTAATGCTGGAAGAACTAAAAATAGAAGAAGAAAGCAGGAGATACAATTATTGGACGAAGCTGTAAGGATTGAAACAAGCGAAGATACTTCTTAGGAACCAAGACTAGAAGAGATTCAAAGAATGCATAAGCCTAAGTAAAAACCAACTCAGAGTTCTGACAGAGGTCCTGAGAAAGCATTGTCACCCAAAGGGACACCTCAAAAAAAAAACTCGGACTGTTAGAAGGAGAAGAGTGCAGATTCTGTAAGGAGGAGGACGAAACCTCTATTCATATTCTTTCAGAGTGCAGCGCTCCAGAAAACCCTAAGATGCGGTTGTTGGGAACACACCAAATCGAAGAAGGGGAGCTACCCACCTTGAAGCCATCCAACATCCTAAGGTTCCTGAAGGAAGACCTGCTTTAGCCGATAAGGTAACTCTTACGACTTGGCAGCAATAAGGGGCACAATAGATCTACCAGGTCGCCCTGTACAGACCCCAATTCCGCGCACATATATACAACAGCTACAAACAAAATTAAGCACAAGTTGCTTTTAAGGTAACCTAAATATGACTGATATCAAATGTCAAAAGAAAAAAACCATCACGCAAACAAAAGTCCTTTTCCGTTTCAATATAGCGACTTTTATTGAGAAATATTGAGAATAAATTAGAAGACCAAAATCATAGAGGCAATAGACCAAATAAATATTTTGATTTGATTAAATTTATTTAAGTGTTTGACTGAAAATATAAAAAATATTAATTAGGATTGCTCATAGACATCATCCTAGATTTTACTTTATTGACAAGAGTAGCAAATACACTTTCTTGTAGGACATGTATTATAATGTTATCTATCCTATATCTGTGTGATAAAATTAATTAAATTGGTTCTGTTGCTTTAACTTGCCGAGGCAGAAAAAGAAACATTAATATAAATATACATACACGCTGTCAAATAGAGATAACAAAGTACAATGATGATATATAGGTCACGGCAATATAAATTATAATAAAACATATAAGGTATAGGTAAACGCGACTTCGAGGCTACACACGTCATGCCATGCGCCCATGGGTTTTTATGAATTTTCCTGAATCTACTTTCTTGGAATATTTGTAAAAAGTACAACATAAATTTTGGACTTTAAAACGTTCAGTTATACTACAGATTTACCGACTAGTTAAGTAAAGAAAAGAAATTTCGATAAGTAATGTTCACCTATATTTTTTATAGAGAATAACATATTTAAAATTAAGGTTTTGATTTGAATTTTGTGTGCGGTTCTTAGGTAAATGTGGTAAGGTCAAGGCATTCTTTAATAAGCCAAAGAAGAATAAATTAGTATAACGCTTTTGGCCTAGAAAACCACATATCAAAATAACCTTTTAACAGAGAAAATACTCACATGCCCGATTTTTTGGAGCGAATACATTTTTATTACTTCAAAATTTTACAAATTATTTAACTTTAAATATTACTTGTCTTAATTTTATTGC